>CM053790.1:439612396-440132396 GCA_028749045.1 Cupressus sempervirens | reverse complement strand
ATAATTTTTAAAAAGGGGATAAAATTATTTTAAATATTTGAGCATTTTCTAAGTTTCAACCTAGAAGGTGGTTAGTAGATCAAGAATGTTATAGCTCAAGTTGACTAGGTAATGTATTGTTATGTGTTGGGTCATGATAGAAGACGAGTTAGATGTAGTGATAGTGTCATGATAAATGTTTTAATATTCTAGTGACCTCGTAAATCTAATCCCTATAAATTATAGTTTTGATGAAGTTTCATATGTAACTAAGAACATTAGTCTATTTAGTTAAGACTACATTAGATGAGCAATTTAACATAGCATTAACCTATGGAATAAGTGTTTAAATATTCTGATGGTCAAAGTTTCCATAAGGTTTCAGTATAGCATGCATTTATATAGTGAATTAGCTATCTTTATAAAATTTTTTGGTGTGTTTTTGCCTCGTATTTTGGGCATGACAAGTCCTAAACTTTAACCATAAAATCATTCACCACACATCCATCTCACAATTTCCATGTAAACTAAAATAGCTAGATAAATATATTCATCCATACTATGAAAGCAAATAAAATTCAACACATGTATGAAATGAGATAGTTGGTTATCCAGACACCCTCTAATGAGAAGGTAAAACTAGGGTGGGATGACACCCACAAATCTCCACTACTGCACTAATAAAGTGTATCCAATGAAGATTACAATGTTTGGTCATGAAACATGATCTACCATATGAAAGGTCTACCCTATTAAAGGCTTACAATATTTTTAGATCTTACCTTGTTAAAGGATTTCAACACCCTATTAGAAGTGTGCCTGATTAAAGGACTTTAACTCACAATGAAATAAGCACCCTGTTAAAGGATCTATAATAGCCTGTTAAGACTACTCTGTTAAGAGATTTAATTGATTCACCTACTAGAATGTATCAACATTGATCCTATGGTTAGTACTACACTACTAGATTACATATGACCTCTTTCCTAATGTGTACTTGATCCTCATTGATCAGATGTATCTCTTTTGTCCTCTAATTCCTTTCCTCTATTCTCCTCTATCTAGTTCTGCAATGTATCTCAATTCATAACTCTTTAGTCACCATGAATGCTCTATTTGTGCATGCAAAATTCTCTCTTTTCTTTTTTCACATTCATAAAAAGTTTAGGGTTTGTCCTCCTTAAGAAGACCTAGGTGACTTAGGGTTATATATGAATCAATGATTGTAATTCATTCATCTAGCCACTCAAAACATCCCTTAACTGATTGTTTACATGTATTGCAGAAGGATCCTCATTAAAGATTCATCCTTATCATCTATAATCATAAAAAAATCCTTAAGTCAGCTCAAAAATGGTTTACATAGAAGTTTGTGCTATTACAAACAACCATGTCCAAAACTATTTACTCGTCACTTGAAGTGTCTGATGCTCACATCCATTGTATATTCAATGCTGTGAATCGACCTCTGAATGAGTTAGAATCCACTAATCACTTAGCATCTGAATGACTCAACACTTACTATCTACTCAACACTTGAGTGACTTGGTACTTACTAGTTACTCAACACATACTGTATATCTCTCACTCGACATATACTAATTGGAAACTTATGCTTGGAATACATTACTTGTTTGGCATGAACTAAGTATATGACTTAAAGTATAATTTTAAAAGGGGGATAAAATTATTTTAAATATTTGAGCATTTTCTAAGTTTCAACCTAGAAGGTGGTTAGTAGATAAGGAAGTGTTATAGCTCAAGTTGACTAGGTAACGTATTGTGATGTGTCAGGTCATGATAGAAGATGAGTTAGATGTAGTAATAGTGTAATGACAAATGTTTATTAATCTAATGACCTCGTAAATCTAATCCCTATAAATTATAGTCTTGATGAAGTGACATATGTAACTAAGAACATTAGTCTATTCAGTTAAGACTAAATTAGATGAAGACTTTAATGCAACATTAACCTATGGAATAAATGTTTAACTATTTTGATGGTCAAACTTTCCATAGGGTTTTTAGTATAGCATGCATTTATATAGTGAATTAATTATCTTTATAATTTTTTTTGGCTACATTTTTGCCTCGTATTTTGGGCATGACAAGTCCTAAAATTTAACCATAAAATCATTCACCACACATCCATCTCACAATTTTCATATAAACTAAAATAGCTAGATAAATATATTCATCCATAGTATGAAAGCAAATAACATTCAACACATGTATGATACAAGATATTTGGTTACCCATACACCCTCTAATGAGAAGGTAAAAATAGGGTGGGGATGACACCCACAAATCTCCACTACTGCACTAATAAAGTGTATCTAATGAAGGCTACAATGTTTGGTCATGAAACATGATCTACCCTATGAAATGTCTACCTTATTAAAAGCTTACAATATTGTTAGATCTTACCCTGTTAAAGGATTTCAACACCTTATTAGAAGTGTGCTTGATTAAAGAACTTTATCACACAATGAAATAAGCACCCTGTTAAAGGATTTACAATAGCCTATTAAGACTACTCTATTAAGAGATTTAATTGATTCACCTACTAGAATGTATCAACAATGATCCTATGGTTAGTACTCTATTGCTAGATAACACATGACTTCTTTCTTGATGTGTACTTGATCCTCACTGATTAGATGTATTTGTTTTGTCCTCTAATTCCTTTCCTCTATTCTCCTCTATCTAGTTTTGTAATGTATCTAAATTCACAACTCTTTAGTCAAAATGAATGCTCTATTTATGCACAAAAACTTCTCTCTTTTATCCTTTCACATTCATATAAAGTTTAGGATTTTTCTTCCTTAAGAAGACCTAGGTGACTTAGGGTTATGTATGAATCAATGATTGTAATTCATCCATCTAGCCACTTGAAACATCCCTTAACTGAATGGTTGCATGTACTGCATAGAGATCCTCATTAAAGATTCATCCTTATCATCTAGAATCATAAAACAATCCTTAAGTCGACTCAAAAATGGTTTACATAGAAGTTTGTGCTATTACAAATAACTATGTCCAATACTATTTACTTGACACTTGAAATGTCTGATGCTCACATCCACTATATATTCAATGTTGTGAATCAGCCTTTGAATGAGTTAGAATCCACTAATCACTTAGAATTTGAATTACTCGGCACTTACTATCTACTCGACACTTGAGTGACTTGGTACTTACTAGTTACTCAACACATACTATATATCTCTCACTTCACATATGCTAATTGGCAACTTATGCTTGGCATACATTACTTGTTTGACATGAACTAAGTATATGACTTAAGTATAATTTTTAAAAGGGAGGTAAAATTATTTTAATTATTTGAGAATTTTCTAAGTTTCAACCTAGAAGGTGGTTAGTAGATTAGGAAGTGTTATAGCTCAAGTTGACTAGGTAATGTATTGTGATGTGTCAAGTCATGATAGAAGATGACTTAGATGTAGTAATAGTGTAATAATAAATGTTTTAATATTCTAATGACCTTATAAATCTAATCCCTATAAATTATAGTTTTGATGAAGTTTCATATGTAACTAAGAACATTAGTCTATTTAGTTAAGACTAAATTAGATGAACACCTTTAACGTAGCATTAACCTATGGAATACATGTTTGAATATTCTAATGGTCAAACTTTCTATAAGGTTTTTAGTATAGCATGCATTTATATAGTGAATTAATTATCTCTATAATTTTTTTGGGTGTGTTTTTGCCTCGTATTTTGGGCATGACAAGTCCTGAACTTTAACCATAAAATCATTCACACCACATCCATCTCACAATTTTCATGTAAATTAAAATAGCTAGATAAATATATTCATCCATACTATGAAAGCAAATAACATTCAACACATGTATGACACAAGATATTTGGTTACCCAAACACCCTATAATGAGAAGGTAAAACTAGGGTGGGGATGACACCCACAAATCTTCACTATTGCACTAATAAAGTGTATCCAATGAAGGTTACAATATTTGGTTATGAAACATGATCTACCATGTGAAAGGATTTCCCTGTTAAAGGCTTACAATATTGTTAGATCTTACCTTGTTAAAGGATTTCAACAACCTATTAGACGTGTGCTTGATTAAAGGACTTTAACTCACAATGAAATAAGTACCCTATCAAAAGATTTAAAATAGCCTATTAAGACTACTCTGTTAAGAGATTTAATTGATTCACTTGCTAGAATGTATCAACAATGATCCTATGGTTTATACTCTACTGCTAGATAACATATGACCTCTTTCCTAATGTGTACTTGATTCTCACTGATCAGATGTATCTGTTTTGTCCTCTAATTCATTTCCTCTATTCTCCTCGATCTAGTTTTGTAATGTATCTCAATTCAAAATTCTTTAGTCACCATGAATGCTCTATTTGTGCATGCAAAATTCTCTTTTTTCTCCTTTCACATTCATAGAAAGTTTATGGTTTTTCCTCCTTAAGAAGACCTAGGTGACTTAGGGTTATATATGAATCAATGATTATAATTCATCCATCTAGCCACTCAAAACATCCCTTAACTGATTGGTTGAATGTATTGCATAGGAAGCCTCATTAAAGACTCATCCTTATCATCTATAATCATAAAACAATCCTTAAGTCAACTCAAAAATGGTTTAAATAGAAGTTTGTGCTATTACAAACAACTATGTCCAAAACTATTTACTCAGCACTTGAAGTGTCTTATGCTCAAATCCACTGTATATTCAATGCTGTAAATCAACCTCTGAATGAGTTAGAATCCACTAATCACTTAGCATCTAAATGAATTGACACTTACTATCTACTCGACACTTGAGTGACTTGGTACTTACTAGTTACTCAACACATATTGTATATCTCTCACTCGACATATACTAATTGGAAACTTATGCTTGGCATACATTACTTGTTTGGCATGAACTAAGTATATGACTTAAGTATATTGTCACTCATATGTCAAAACCAATCCAAGATTAACACATCCATAGGTTGCATGAGACAATTAATTAACATTTATGTTCAATTTACAAAGGTATGACTTTTAATTATAATTACATTTTAGGGTTTCCAAGTTCATAAGTTGACTATGATGCTATCTTTTTTAACAATATGCTAGATCAATCCTTAGGAGAATCTAATTCTACATTTAAAGGTTGATCTATCATTATACACAAATACTTAATTTTGGATATTATCATAACCTATCTAGAACTAATTAAAAATATTAAATATTTATTATTAAACTAATCATGACATCGACTCATCTTCTAATCGAAACCCAAACCATTCTACTCAGCTATCTTGACAACTTTAAATCCATTACACATTTAAATTTTGATATAGCCATTTGAACTAATTTATAATTAAATACATAATATTACTTCTAAACCATGTCTAGAATACTCACAATAGAAAATAGATAATTCAAGTAATAATATTCTAAAAAAGGATATTTTAACTATACACCTAGTGATCTAACCACCAAATTTGACCAACAAATACAGTTTGTTTCAAACATAAAATTTCAATTTTATAATAAATAATTTAATTAAACACTAACATTCTTATTCAACTTCAACCCATGACCCTATTCCATAACTTAAGTCATGTTTAAATATCCCCTAACTAGAATAGTTTTAATTTTTAAAACTATAAAAGAAAAGAAATAATTCCAAGTATAATAGTAATTATATTCTAGTGTATCTTAAACCACAATCTTTATCTGTAATACAATATTGTCAAACCCTAAAACCAACCTAGCCATATCTAAAACATAAAACACTATAAGGTTTTACTAACTCAATAATACCTAATTACTCACTAACTATATAAATGAAACAATATTAATATTTACCCCTTTTCAAACACAAAAGTAATAATAATCACAACATTTTATTTAAACCTTAAATTTATTACAAACCTCTAGATGACACCTTAATCCCATTCTAACCCAATCATCTTTCTAGTTAATACTAACACAATAATTAAATTCTAACATCACATCCTAGGTTTGAAAGTTGTTTTCACTTTATATAAGCATAAAGTACTTTTTTCATTTAATGAAATAAATATCTTGCTTTCATTGCTATTTGAAAACTCCAAGCTTAAAACCTACATGAATGGAGATTGGGTGAGTAGAAAGTGATGTTGGCTTGGAGTTCTAAAGGATTTAAATTAAACTTGCTTCCAAAATCTCATGCACTCAACTTTGGGGAAAAACAAGGTGATGGGATGTGGATTTACCTTTGGGTTTTTTTTTTAAATTTTAATTTTTTTTTAATAAATTACGTTATTTCAAATTTGCTAGTCTTCCAACTTTGAAGAGGTCTAATGGGTAGTAAGTGCAAAATTTTTTATAGGTGTAGGTAGAAATAGGGAAGTGAAATGAGGTTTATGTAATAAAGTTGAGTAGGTGGGCTAGGATAAGATAGATAGAGGTTTAATTCAAATGTTATCCTTTTTTATTTATTTTTGATTTCATTTTATTTATTTGTTTACATAATTCTCTTTTAAAAAGGTATTCAAGATTTTTATATAGAATCTTGAAAGGAATATACTTTGTTCAACAAGAGGGATTTAAATTTTTTCCTAGAGCAACTTGCTCATGAAAGATATATTTTTTCAATGTCTTTTTTTAAGTGTTGGATTTTCAAATTTATTTACTAAGCCAAAGGGTATTTTTTAAATTTAAATTTCTAGGATAATTAATAGTATAAATGTTGATTTTATATTGATGCACTTGAAAAGGATTATTATTTTTTCTTCTCAATAATTACAAAAATACAAAATGAAGTACCATTCATATAAATTGATTTTTCTCTAATCCATTTTTGAAATCAAATTGCAAAACTTAAGTAACTTCAATGTATCTAATTACCAACAATCATATGAATACAAATTCGAATTAAAGAATATCATAGGGGAAGTAAAATATCATTGCATCTATTTACTGATAAACATATGCATAAAAATTGAATCATAAGAAATATCATATGAAAGGAAAATACTCTTTTTTAACATATGTGGACTAGCCACTTCTTATTCATTTTGTTGAATAACCTAATTCAAATAATCCGTCTAGAAAGAAATAGGGAAGAAAACTTGACATCATGGTCATTTCAAAAATAAGTTTAACAATAACATTTTACAACAAGATCATTATCCTGAGAAATCTTCCAATTGAGGAGAAATCTTCCAACACATTTGAATTGAAACAACAACTCTAAATTCTTGCTTGGCTCCATAATAAGGTAGCCACTATAAAATTTACAAATTTCATCAAGGTAACATTGGAGAAAATGAAACTGACTGGGAGACAATCAAGATTTAACACAAAGACACATTCAACCCATTTACTCCCAACTTAGGTTCACAAAATAGGTTCATCAGTGAACTAGACTAGGGAGAAGGTGGATTTTTCTAGGTTGGAGAAGTCGATCATAACACTGTAACAGATGCCCTTTCAGGGCTAATATCACATGAACTTCCATTCTTTCACTTCTCAATTTCCCAAAATAAAAACATGGCTTGTACTGACAAGTAGAGGCCCATAACACCCTACTCTCTCCCTCTCCTTGCCATGATGAGAGACTTTGCATTGCCTGAAGTCCAACTGAAGCCCTCCTCCCCTACATGGCCACTTCGTCCCTATCTGAGGGTGAGTAATGCCAACACAACCCTTACATTTTCCTTCAATAATCAAAATGTAAAACATGAAAAATATATTTAAGAAACCCATCACAATCCCATCCCTTAACATGTTTCTTTATACATACGAACACACACATGCAAAAACCTACTTTAAGAAATTAAAAAAAGCATGAAGACATGAACTTGAAGGATTCCTACCTTCACAAATGGTTATGGAAAATTTAAATTTGAGAAGAGCTATCCTTCCTTCTCCTTCAATCTTGACTTTACTTTCTAAATGTAGAGATTAGGTGAACAATCTTTCACCCTCAAATCTGCCACTAAATAGACTCCTAAGTCAACTACCTACAAAAAGTAGTAACTCCCCACTTGACTAAGGGCTTCTAGAGTCTTCTAATTCAACCTCATCATTAAAGAAAATTTCATGGTGGAGTATAACTTGTTAAACTCATGGTGAAACTCCAATTTTCGCACTAAAGAAAAAATGGGATATTTGGGTGGTCACAAAAGTCAACAAAAGGGGCTAGAGGGGTGGAAAATGCCCCCAACCCATACATATACACCCTAGGCACTTAGTTTTCATAATTTTTGGTCCCTAAGACTATTTAAAAACCTATTAAATTGCTTGAAATATTTGGACTTTCTAAAACCCTAAGAATACAAATTTATCAATAAACCCTGATTAGGGTAATTAACCCCAATTACTAACTAATTAGTATTAGGTCACTAACCTAGTCCAAGTTAGATTTTTTAGGTTACTCAGCTAACCCTAATTATCATGCTGAAATGCATATATGAATCATGAGTGTCAAGTGACACTATAAGATCATTGTTACAAAACATTAATACTTAACATTACAGAATGATACAGATAGTCAATTTATGATACAAATAAAATATAGAACAACGGGGTTTGCATCTTTCATTAAATTCAACCCTGATTTTCACAAATGGTACATATGGTCTAGTTCTATTTCTCCATTTAGATTTCCAGCTAATAATCTTACACACTTCATTTCACACATTAGTAGCTTGAGAAAAATCACATGCATATATTTAAAACTCATCTAGATAATCACATAAATCAAAATATCAACTTTTATTTAAATAACACTTTCTCATTTTTGCACACATTTAATCATTAGTAATTACATAATCTGTATAACATAACTTATTCATTAATTTAAATTAAAATATTAGAATAATCATCATTAGGCATGCATATACCTAAATATCATAAACATCACCAATAAGGAATATTGAACTATCTGAATGAATATAACCTAATCATCAAGGTACCATAATCAACATCATCATCATCAGGTGAAAGATCTTGTATCATTGCTAATTCATATTAATATTTAAACAAACAAGATAATGTAGTAGTTCTCAAATCACTAAGTATTTAAAACATGAATGTATTAGCTGATCTCAGTTTCTGTTAAGACATCTAAACCATAAAACATTACTTCATATCCATTACAATCTCCTATAATGGATTTAATAGAGAAATTCATATTTAATAAGTACATATGAGGAGGGACCTTACATCCTCCCCCACTAGCCTTTGACTTCCTCCTGGAAGTCACACAACTAAAATGTTCATCTTATGTTAGACCTTGTCTAGACTTATACCAAAATTTACTTCTATTAAAAGAATGATTTTACATACTGAGGGATGATAACATAATTGCCTAATTACCACTACTAAAAGTGAAGTTTAGTCCATAACTTTGACATGGTTACATTTTCTAGGGTCAAAAACTTTTGAAAATATATTGGTCACATATAAACAACATTCTAATCTAGTATAAAATACTTAAAGAATCTCTAATAATAATAATATCATAGGATATTCTAAATTTCACATACCAACTCATTGGGTCAACAGTTGTAGGAGACTCCCTCAAATGAGGTTTCTTATAATGCAACTTGGATCTTTATTTGAGGTTAAACACTTTTACTTTAGAGTTTCCATGATGTATTGATTATTTGATAGGACACTAAACAAGTTCATCACCACAGTGCACCTTTTTCATTTAGAATTCCATTAGGTTAACTTGTAACCTTCACCAATTTTATATTGTCATGCAATCCATTACTCATAATAGTCCATAGATAATATTGGTCCTATTCTCAAAGTCCTAGGAGAGGGTGGGGCATGAATACTCTCACTAATAACCCCATACCCTAATGCTATACATCCACTTGATTGTCAAGAATCTCTTTGGTAGGACCATCATATGTAACTTTACCAACAAAATTTAGAAGAAAGTACCTAAAAAATTTAAATTCAACATCAAAGATGAAACCTCCAACACAAAAGTCTAAAACAAAAGAATAAAGAGTGGACACAATAGAAAATTTTTAACCAATAAATAAAGACATGGCCTAGAGGCAAAAATACAATCATCAATAATAAAGTTGGCTAAATAGCCCCACATCACATTGCTGGCAAAAAGGAAAGAACATTAAAAATACCCAAAATCTAAATGACATAAATCCAATCACTTACAAAATTTACATTACTGACATAATGCAACCACACTAGGGTCTCTAAAGGAAAGGGGAAATCTTAGGTATTCCAAATACATTGTAGGGATCTTTAATTGAAAGTAGATGGTGGTCTTATTGGTGTTTTGAAACAATGCAGTTCCAAATTACCCCGATGAGAACAAGATACATCTAGGGGCAGATAACTCACATCTTCAACATACCATTTCTAACACCTAGCCAACTATAAGGCTAGACCCTTCTTCTACTTTAGGCTCTACAAAACCTAGGTGAGTTGACCTCAAATTCAATTTATAGGGTACCACTGCTAAAAATATTCTTTAATCTATTAACAATAGATTTAGCCCTTATTTCTCCTATTGACTTATGCAATAACATAGATTTGCAATAGCTAAGTGAAATACAATGCAATTAATAAACTTAGTGAGGGCATCTTGTTCTAGATCTTCAAACATAAAATATAAAGATGATTTGAATTTTCTTTGTTTATGTGGGTAGGGAAAGTGGATGAAAGCCAGGAATAGACAACAAACTAATGATCTTGTAGCTAATCAATGCTTTATCCATTGGGCAATTCACAAATCTTTCTCATGCATCTTGGATATCTAAGACACATATCCTATGCCAAGACTCCAGATCTATCCATTTACCTTATAAATTGGATATCAATGTTCAATCTAAATCTCGTTCTTATTTTTTATTCTCCTTAATAAACCTGCAACCCTGTTGATTTCCTTGAAGCATTTACATAACTCATTGAATTATACGCAACAATGAAACAACATACAAACTTAAGGGAATGCAACTATGACCTAGACTCTTTGTTCAAAGATCATAAAACATTGAAAATCATTGATAAGGGAGATAAGATTTAAAATGAAACTCAACACCTGCTATTCTTTGTATTGATTTCCTTGAAATAATACAAGAAAATACATGAAATTGACTCGCAAGATACCTAATAAACTAGAATATACAATAAACATATGCTATTATACAAGAGAGAAAATGGTGGGAATGATATATTGATGAGATGAGAAGGGAGTATCATAGACAAAGCATAGCTTCATGGTTTGGAACCAACACATCCCAGATCTTTCCATTCAGACTTCATCAATTCCAAAGAAACCATTTCTGCTTCAGTTTTCAATTCCAAAAGAAGCTTTCCAATATTTTCCAACACCAAATAAAAGAGAGAAAGATAAATATATAGGATGAAAATAATTCAATCCTAATCTAGATATATTTTCATTTCCTCTTTCATTTCACAAAAGATCTAATTCTTCAATGATGACTCCAACTTCAATCTTGAAATTCAACCCAACTAGAAAAATAAATATCCATCATAACTAAAAATTGGAGCCAAATTATACTAGAATGGCTTAATATTCTCAAAATTAACCCAAAAAACCTTTTACCATGCCTGTAACTGCATTTTCAATTTTTACCAATTTCACTGAGAAGGCCCAAATTTTACATTTCTGCCTATAACTTGAACTAGTAAGCACCTGTGTGAAAACAAACTACAAAATTAAAGAGTTCATCTTCTCTTAGTTATGATGATATATAATATGCCTATATTCACTTATCTAAAACTCCCAAAATCTCAATTCAAAAAAATTAGCTCCTATGAGGCTTCATATTTGCAAATATTTGATTTTTCATAAAGTTATACTATAGGGTTAATTCAAACTTTATTTAAAAGTTTGATCTACATGTTTAGAAGAGGAAATAATTAAAAAATTAATATTTTGGACCTGGCACCTTTTCCCTCCTTTTATCAATTTGGGTCAAACTTTGTTGATCACCCTCACAACAAGGCATGTTCTGATTGGCCAAATCTTGCACAACTATGTGACATTCATGTCTACCATGTGTCACTTGTTGGTTGGATCATCATGTCATGTGATGAGTCAAACTCATGCCACATCATCATGACATAGAAACCATGTGACATGTGTCACCTTCTGCCACCTTAGCTTCCAGTCACCTATCCACATTAGCTTGGCACATCAGTGCCACCTCATTGCCACATGTCACTTGCTGGTTAGGTCACCATGTTGCATGGTTAATGGCTGAGAAAATTTATTTTAATGACATAAAAATTTCTCTTGGATATGCCACATGGCATGGTTTGGTGCTCTCTGATATTAGATTGCCATGTGCTACCACTTGTCATGGAGCTATTGGTTACCTTAACTACTAGTTGGGTCCACACTTCTCACCAAATTTTTATGGTATTCTGGGAGGTTTCCATGTTGCCTACTAGAAAACCTCCTATTTTCTAGTGGTGACATGGTGACCACCAAAGTCTAGCAATTTTACATCAGTTTCCATGTCATCACCTTGATTTGGGTGCTTGTTCAAAATTTATTTATAGGTCACGTCCAACTGTCATCCACTAGCATGCCCCTCATCACACAAGCCTTGCCTTTTAAAAGGTGGTGTCTTATAGATATTTAGCATTATGTGTGTTTTATTATTTATACATTAAAACTGCCCAACCATGATGAATGTGGGATAAATCCCCTTTATTTGTTTTCTTTTTTGTTTTGGTTGGGGATTGCAATTCCTTTTTTGCTTCCCTCTAGCGGATTCCTCCTCAACATTGTGAGGCTCTAGCTTTTCCATGTGCATGCCCTACACTCTCACACTGCGACAATGGTCTTATTCTTGCAAGGCGGCTCCCCTTTTTGACGTGGGGATCCCCATTGCCCTATTGTCCTTGCTCCTCTCTGTGGATCTCCCCTAAACAACAATGGGTTTCCTTTTTCTATGACATGGTTTTCTTATAGGTTGTGGCTTCTCTCCTTTTTTATGTTGCCTTCTACCTTTTTGAAATGCCATCTCTTCTTTTAGTGTGGAACTCCTCCATTGTGGGCAACTTTGTTCAGCCTCTAGCTATGACTTGTTGAAGAATGCCACCTCCTCATTTAAACAACTTCTCCCTACCATCATACTCACTAGTTCTCCAAATAATTATGGAGGCATCCTTAATCAAGAAAATAAAAAAGAAATCAAAGGTAGGCACTCACACTGGAAGTCCATGCATCCAGATTTAGAATGATTTGGCTGGTGTGGCATCATTTTTTAATCAATTACATTTCCATCATAGATCAGATTGAAAACCAATCTCATATTGGTCATTATAGTTTGTTACATCTCTGAATCAGACCCATTGGAGAATGTTTAAGACCAATGACACATGGCTTTTATAAACTTTATCTTTTAGACCCTTCGATAAAATTCAAAGAACGAGACATTGCCTTGTGTATGGAGAAGGATGTTCCTCCTTCCTTTATCACTGGTGGACTACTCAGAACTCATTGCATTCCCTAATCAATCTTTCTCCTCCTTTCAGTATAGAATTTTAGTTAGACTTACTAAGAAAAAATTCCTTCTTTGCTTTACAATATGGATTCCTCTCTCAAATTGATCAAACATCTTCTGCACCAAATACTCCTCCTCCACACATTTTTCATAGCATTAATGACACAAACTATTGAGTAAGGAAAAATTTGATAAAATGGTGCAGGATTATGAAATTCAAATGCTCCACTATTTTTCTCTTTCTTTTTCTCTTCTTGGTAATGATTATAAAGAATTGCATAACTAGAGAAGTGAACATCCACAAGAACTCAAACAACCCCAAATCGATCCAAGCTACCTTTATCAACAATAGTCTCATGCTTATCAGATTCCCTATACTTGGAGGAGAATTTCTGATCAAAGTATTATTTGATAAGTCTAAAATGGTCTAGTACATATTGGAGTATGTAGTCATTCCCCCCTCTTTTTTTGTGAGGCTCATCCTTAGCATTATGGTGGGGAAAATGGGAACATAAACTCTTAATGGAATGTATGAGTCACTGGATGATCACAACTATTAATAAAGTCTTGGTGGATTTGTTGGATGACTCCCAACTTAGTATATAATAATTGTCTTATATATGGAAGTATTCATGACTTTTTAGATAATCCTCCTTACAATCATATTTCTTTTCCATGCTATGTTCCTTTGATCAAATTTGACCATGACATCAGGTCCATACACATCAATAGATTTAAAAAGTCCCTCTTTTATGTCAATTGAATTCATGTGCACTTTATCATGTCCATTATCTAAAATCATCCACCCTATTCACAAACTAATCAAGCATTGAGTAGAAGGCTTCTAACACAATGTTAGCATGAGATTTAAAGTTTTATGAATGGTGAAGTAGGAGCCTCAACTTCCTAATTATAGTGACTTCATACTACTCACTTAATTTTAGGAACCTTTGGCATTTTTTATTGTCTTATCAATCAAATGAAGTTTAGTCGGGGCCGAAGTCAAGTCCGGCTATAAAATGTTCGTTTCCAAATGACTGACACTCAAACTAATCCATAGAACATCTGATATGGATTGAAAATCATTTGATTGCTATTGACCCAATCTTTTAAAACTGAATTTACTTCTTGCAACTTGTCAATTTTGTGCCAGAGGGTCCTTTGATTGACCTTAAAAATTGATCCAAACACCTGATTAGGATTTGGAATCAAACATATTGACTATCTATTATACATTCTTGCACCATGTTGAATCTCATCTCATGAAAAATTCTCAACCAAAAGATATTGACTATCGAAGTTACCCTTTCAGAACTACTTTTAATAAAACATGTTAGAAAACAATAGAACACGTTTGGATTTGGCTTTGAAAACTAGGCAAACTGACACTTGGGGAAATGGGACCTGGGGTGTTGGTTCACTGTCATGAGAAGATTATGAATCTATGATTAGGGCTCATGATGAATGATAGGATGAAAATGGAAAGCAATCAAAGTGGGCTACTCAAATTTGCAAAATTGAAATCAGTGACAAAAATACTTTTTTGCAAATAGAATGGACCTAGGAAAGTATGTAGATAGATTTGCCAAGACTTGAAAGTTGGCACACTTAAAGGATTTTTAGAGGAGAATACAATGGTAAAATCCATTCGATCTCACCTATGAAAAATTCAAAGGTATGACATCATGAACAAGGGTAGTAACCAATTTGCACTTCTGGATACCATTAAAAAGTTACAAATTGCATTTGGAATCATGTTTGAAAACTGACCAAACGGATTTTCCATAAGATCAAAATTGAAACATATCAAGTCTCTGACCTCTAGAATATTATGAAAAGGAATTTTTGCATTTCAATCAACTAGATCAAAGTTATGACAAGTCAAACAGGGTCTTCCAAAATTCTAAATAATTCACATTAGCATGACAACAATAAATTATCAACTTTGAGTAATTCAAAACCTAGACAAACATATTCAAAATGACTCAAAAACTAAAACATAGGCTCTCTGGTATGGACACTAAACACTTCCAAAGTAGAGAGTCAAAAAAAAATATTGGGTGTGAGATATTTGATTGCAAATAAGGGCTCCTATCATTGTTTGACACTTGGACAAAAATGCAGAATTGGAAGTTGCTCAAAATGGGACTTTATGGAATAGCTCAAAATGGCAATTTATCTTCATGGAATGAGTGGATATACTGAATGGAAGGTGTTAGAAATATTAAACACCTCTTAGTCCACACAAGGACATCCGGGTACACATGCATTAAAAAGCACTTATAGGGCTTAATTTTTCAATGGTACTCAAAATCGGGGCTTCAATTTTGAGTCCAATAGTGGATTTCTCTGGGGATGCATGTCCCTTATGGGCATGGCAAGGATTTAGATCTTTAAAAGAAGTAGGCCATTCCCAAAAATTTTCTCCCCACAACTTTATTGCAAGCAAGAAAACTACACTACTTGTACAAGGGGTAGCTTGAGGCCACCAAAACTTACTCAAACTGCTACCTCTATCAAATACCTAATTTTCATTTGCATTTTGCTGAGGTAAAATAAAAAGTTCACTTTCATTTGTTTTTCCCTTTTCAATGACATCTTCACTTAGCTCATGAGGCAAAACAAAATAATTGCCACCATTCTCATAGCGCATATAAAACTCAAAAACTATTTCATCATCATGCTTACTATGAGAAAAAAAACATTAGCATGCTCATGATTACACATACTAAACCAAGAATCAAAATCCAACAATGATTCATGCATGCTATCAATTAGAAACACAAAAACTTCATATTCTATACCATTCACCAAGTTGCATGTACCAAAAACTTTCAACTCACCTTGTGCTTCTGGCTGCAAAAAGTATAACTGATCTAAATCAACTTAATGTATTATGTCATCACATACCAAATCAGATCTGAAACTCACTGAAAAATTATCATCATAGTCTTCAAGAAAAAGTTCAACAAACATATGGAAAGAATCCTCATAAAATTCCCACCAATAGGAAGTTTACTGGCATCAATATTCTCATCATAGAAATTGTTAGAGACACTTGTGAATGTGTTAAACTTATTAGCATAAGACTCACCAACCTATAGAGATGATTTAATTTTAGATTCATGTGTACTTTTGTCAATACTTACTTCACTACATGAATCATCAAACCTAATCTCATGTCATTGCAAATTACTATCATATATTCTATCTAGATCAAATGAAAAATTGACTAATCTCTCAACATTATTAGTAACATCAATCATAGGAGTCTCTTCATTAAGTGTTAAATTAGAATCAAGAGATATCAACAACCTCTCATTATCATATTTATAACACAAGTCTTATTTAACATTACTTATGACAACAATAAATACATCTCTAGTGGTTTTCACTTCTTCAAATAAATCCTTATTCTTATGCTAAAAGTCCTCAAAACAATAACAATGCTGATATGTAGGAGAACTAATATAGGGTTAAGAGATGCACACAATAATAAAGGAAAGGTTGAATTACACATTGATGCATACCTTTCAAACTTGTGTTGTAACCACACTGAAACCTCATAAGTGTTCAACAGGTCCCTTTCAAAAATTTCTTCATCTTGATTGCAATCATATCCTAAATAATTTGAAGAACTTATAATAGTAGCACTATTAGTCATACAATATGTAATATCAATGGAATTCTCATAATATGTATCTATTGGATACAATTGATTAATGGTGTGTTGTCTTTGATATTACACAAATGTCATATTAGTTGGCAGACAATGCTTACTGAGCTCACTTGGTCAGTGAAGATAGTTTTCCTTGTCTATCAAGTGTTCACAAGTTTACTCTAAACATATGACAATGTCCACCGAGCTCACTCGGGCATCAAAGGATTGAGGTAGAAAAGAGTGTTAACCGAGCTCACTTGGTTAATGAAGGAAAAGATGGATAGAGTTAGTGTTCACCGAGTTCACTTGGTTGCCAAATAATTTTTGCAAGTTTGCAGTATTAACCAAGCCTCTATTGGTTAACACAGAGAATTGTTTCAAAGTTAGTTTCTACCAAGTAGGGTCGGCTCTCAAAGGATTTTTTCTTATTTTTCCATATGATGCTTAATTATTTTATGTATTGATTCTAGCCAACCATGATGATGAATATTGGTTATTGTAACTTGAATTTGGGCTAATGTGACAATCTAAAAGGTATAAATAAAAGGTCAAGTTGAGATTTTTATTGTGTGTGCAAGTGTGTTGATTGAATTAAGAAGAGAAGAGAGGGAGAAAACTTGAAGGATAAGCAGGTATCCTTGTGGAGAAAAAAATTAATATCTGAACAGGAAGGATCAAGTTTAAGTAGAAAAGAGATTTGGATTCAGCAATTCAATTGCATCACAATCAGGTCATTTCATTGTTACTCTCTAACCATTGTAGCAGTGATCTAAAATCTCTTAACAGAGTTGGTTTAATAGCCAGTTGTAAATCCTTTAACAAGGTGGCAATTCCACTAAATTATTTTAAGACCTCTTTCAAGGCCAGTCCTAGTAGAGTGATTAAATCCTCTAATGAGATAATAACTATCAGTGTGTTTTCTAACCTTTAACAGGGTTGGCTCCTAATAGGGCTCACTTCAGAAGAGTGAAAAACAATAACTAGTTACATTGGTGGTTTTTCCCAAATTGGGTTTCCACATTAAATCTTGGTCTCTCATGTGCTCATTTTATTTCTCTTATGCTTCAAGATTAATTACTATTAATATTTTAAGATTTTGTAAAAGTAATTCACACTTTGCATTTACGGAGTTACAACATTTTTTGTGTGCTTATCGAGTAACAACAACAATCAATTTTCTCAATCTAAATTTTATTGTTGACATGTAAGGGTTTTGAGATTTATTTTAGTGCTAACTAATTCATCCCTGCTCTTAGTTACTCCTTATATGTTTCCAAATATTAGTATCAGAGCATTTGGTGCTTGCAAGAAAGGTTTCAAAGACCTAAGCTAAAGATCAAGATATCTTACAAGAGCAAAATTCCAAAGCTAAATAGAGACAACTTTTCAATATGGCAGGGACTCATGAGACTTCATCTAGCCACCATTAGTGATTCAAGCTACACATACCTTGATGAAGAATAAAAAACTCCTACTAGTACATTATCTGTTGGAGATCTTGCCGAGAAAAAGAACCATAACATCATGATGATTGATATTGCATCTGCTCTTAGTTAGGATGAATTTGATGAGATCAAAGACTGTAAAACTAATTTTGATATGTGGAACAAGCTAAAGGACATCTATGGTGGTGATGACAATGTAAGGAGAGCCAAAGAAGAAACTCTTAGAGGATACTTTGATCAAATGAGAATGAGAGAAGATGAAAATGTTGCCAAATATGCGGAAAAAATCAAAGCTAGTGTTAGTGCAATCAAAGCTTCTAGAGGAGAAATTAAGGAAGAAACTATTGTAGGTAAAGTTCCTAGAACATTGCTTCCTATCTATGTAAATAGAGTATCTACTATTCAAGAAAAGAGATGTGATCCAAATCATAAGTTAAGTTTGGATGTCTTAGTAGGAAGATTGACAACTTTTGAGCTAGACAACTTTGACAATTATGTTCCAACTTCCTATGTTCCAACTTCCAAAAATGTTGAGTCTACATTTGAAGCAAAACTTTCACTTAAAGAGAAAGGCAAGAAAATAAAGTACATTCAGTTAGAAAGTGAAGAAGGAATAAAAAAATCACAAATTCTTCAAACACAAAGGTAAGAAGACTTGCTTCATGGCCAAAGATTTTGATAATAGTGAAGATGAAATAGTGTACATTGCTGTAAAAGATGAATCTGATGAAGAAGAAAATAAGATGTCACTTATCTCTCATGTTAGTAAAAATGACACATGGATCATAGATAGTGGATGTTCACATCATATGACTGGAGACAAAACAAAATTTGAACACTTTGAACAATATGATGGAGGTAGTGTAAGGTTTGGAAACAATGAACCTTGTTGCATAAAAGGGAAAGGTCACATATCATTAACCAATGAACTTGTATGTGACAATGCCTATTGGGTTGAAGGACTGAAAAATAACCTACAATAAGAGTGGCATAGCTAATCAACAATGGATTCAAGGTAGAATTCATGCATGGCAAGGAAATACTACTGGATGAAAAAGGGAATCTAATTGGATTAGGCAAACAAACAAGTGGTAACCTATTTTATCTTGATCTTGGTGATTGCTCATGTTGTATTGCTCAAATGGAAGAAAGTTGGTTATGACACAGAAGACTATGTCATTTAAACTTTGATAATATGGTAAAAATAAGAAAATTCAAAAAAGTAAGAGTTATCCCTAGTTTGAAGAAACGAGATGTTGGATTATGCAAAAATTGTCAGATTGGCAAAATGGGAAAGACTAGTTTTAAGAGAAAAAAAATATCAATTTGAAGATGTCTTGGAAATTGTGCATACTGATTTGTTTGGACCTATTGGAATAGAAAGTTATAGTGGAGAAAAATTCTTTATTCTTTTTGTTGATGACTACTCTAGAATGATGACTGCTATGTATCTTAGAGAAAAATCGGAAGCATTTGAGAAATTCAAATGGTATCTAGAAAGAGTAGAAAAAGAAATAGGAAAAAGATTAAAATGCTTAAGATTAGATAGAGGTGGGGAATTCGATAATTTTTGCATTGAAAGAGGAATCAAAAGCCAACTATCAGCCCCTGGAACTCCTGAGCAAAATTGAATAGCTAAAAGAAGAAATAGATCTATCATGGATTGTGCAAGGACTCTAATGATTGAAAAGAATGTTGCTATCAAATACTAGAAGGAAGCCATCAGCACTAAAATTCATACTTTCAACTGAGTACAGTTGAAGAAGGACTCACATAAAACTCCCTATGAATTATGGTATGGCTACAAACCCAATGTAAGTTACCTAAATGTATTTGGTAGTAAATGTTATATCTTGAAAGAGTCTAGAAAAGAAAAAATTGATGTGAAAGGTGATGAAAGTATATTCTTATAGAAGTAAGGAATATAAATGTTTGAATTTGACTACTCATAAAATCATAGAAAGTGCACATGTGAGAATTGATGAGTTTGCAGAAAAGACTGAAGAAGAAAGCAAAAGGGAACTAGAAGATTACAAAAGGTTTATTTACTTTGAACCTGATACATTTCCAGACACATCTAATAATAAGGAGACTTCACCTCTCAAGTCTTCCTTAGCTACCAAGTTGTAAGAAGTACAAATCGAGTCAGAAGGACCCAAGTCACATTTTGAAGCTACCAAGTCAATGCCTTGCGAGTTTGAATGACCCAAGCTTGAAATTGAAATTCAAAATGAAGATAGTGCAAATCATTTAAAAGGAAAACAATCTATATTGGCCAAGTATGTTAGAAGGAATCATGCACCTGATCAGATTATTAGAGATAAATTAGAAGATACTATGACAAGCAAGAAGCAAAATTGTACATCCCAATCTACAATAGAAGTAGAGTATGTAGTAGCAACAATGAATTGTTCTAACATTGTTTAGTTCAAAAAATTGCTGGAAGGAATGAAGGTTGAAATCAAATAGCCAATAGTCATGTATTGTGATAACACCAACATAATTAACATATCAAAGAATCCAATAATTCATTCCAAAACAAAGCACATTGCTATAAAATATCACTTTGTTAGAGAACTTGTCCAGGACAAAGAAATCAAATTAGAATATGTCCATACAAAAGAATAAATTGTAGACATATTCACCAAGCCATTACCTAAGGATGCATTCTTGTATTTAAGAGATAAGCTAGGGGTTCATTTAGTAATGCATCAACAAGAACCAAGTTAAAGACCAATCAATTGATGTAGTATAATCAAGAAAATATTACATATGAATTAGTACTTAAGGTACATTGATACAAATTTGGTATGTGTTATCTTTAGCATGTGTTGTCAAAGAGGGAGTTTACTATCATATCTATATCTTTCTAAAATTTTGTAGAGTTTGCAGAGGGAGAAGTTTGAAAATAAAGTATGCAAAGAGAGAATACAACATAAAGAAGAAGTTCTTGTGTAAAAACAAAGAGGGAGAATTTTTTTGTCAAAAGGAATCTTGTTCTCAAAATTTTATTGTGCTATGACATGTTGTGTTGCCATCAATACCAAAGAGGGAGATTGTTGGACATAATTGATTAATTGTGTTATCTTTGATGTTACAAAAATGTCATATTAGTTGGTAGATAGTGTTTAACAAGCCCACTTGGTCAGTGAAGATAGTTTTCCTTGTATATCAAGCATTCACAGGTTTACTCTGAATAGATGATAGTGTCCACCAAACTCACTTGGGCATTGAAGAAATTGAGGTAGAAAAGAGTGTTAACTTAACAAAGGAAAATATGGAAAAAGTTAGTGTTCACCAAGTTCACTTGGTTGCCAAAGGATTTCTATAAGTTCACAGTGTTAACCAAGCCTCTATTGGTTAACACAGAGAATTATTTCAAATTTAGTTTCTACCAAGCAGGGTCAGCTCTCTAAGGATTTTTTCTTGTTTTGGCATATGATGCTTAATTATTTTATGTATTGATTCTAGCCAACTATGATGATGAATATTGGTTATTGTAACTTGAATTTGGGCCAACATGATAATCTGGAAGGTATAAATAAAAGGTGAAGTTGAGATTTCCAGTGTGTATGCAAGTGTGTTGATTGAATTGAGAAGAGAAAACATGGAGTGAACTTGAAGGATAAGCAGGTATCCTTGTGGAGCAAAAAAGTAATATTTGATCAGGAAGGATCAAGTTTAAGTAGAAAAGAGATCTGGATTCAAAAATTCAATTGCATCACAATCAGGTCATTTCATTGTTGCTCTCTAACCATTGTAGTAGTGATCTAAAATCTCTTAACATAGTTGGTTTAACAGCCAGTCGTAAATCCTCTAACAAGGTGGAAATTCCATTGAATTGATTTAAGACCTCTTGTAAGGCCACTCCTAGTAGAGTGATTAAATTCTCTAACAAGGTCACACCTAATAGTGTGTTTTGTAACCTTTAACAGGGTTGGCTCCTAATAGGGCTTACTTCAAAAGAGTGAAAAATAGTAACTAGTTACATTGGTGGTTTTTCCCAAATTGGGTTTCCACATTAAATCCTAGTGTCTTGTGTGTTCATGTTATTTATTTTATGCTTTCAAGATTAATTATGATTAATGTTTTAAGATTTGCTAAAAGTAATTCACACTCTGCATTTACTGAGTTACAACATTTTCTGTGTGTTTATCGAGTAACAACAATAATTAGTTTTCTCGGTCTAAATTTTATTGTTGACATCTAAGCGATCTAGAATTTATTTTAGTGGTAACTAATTCACCCCACCTCTTAGTTACTCCTATATTTCCAATAGTATCCTCTTCCTTACACCACATCTCAACATTAGATGCGTCCTTATATTCAATTTCATTGCAAGAAGATATTTTTAGACTACTGTCATAACCTTTTTCATTCTCAAACATACTATCATAAGACTCATCACTTTCACTATGACTATCAATATTCTCAATTTCAACAATACAATAACCATTCTTTTCTTAATAAAATTCACATTCTCTAAATACTATTCCAAAATATTGGATCTTTTCAAATCTTTCTTTCACTATCAAATGTACTGAATCAGGCATGAAAACTAATAAAAACACAAAATCCCATGATGATTCATTGGGTCTTTCTGAAATTGGAAGCTTAGAGATTTTCAACTTGAATTTCATATAAAGCTAGATTACATCTAAATCATCTATACTTCCCACATTCCTTCAGATAGAAGAAATGACTTAACTATGAAGCTTTCCATACAATATGAACAAATTTTCATGTACCTCTTCATAGCTTGACAAATTATTATTAGATCTACAATATAAAACCATCTTATAAAATATTAAACTCCTAGCTCTATTTTCTTAGTGCTGAAAACACTAGATGGAGCCAACTATTTTGTTCATTTCAACTTTCATCAAGGACAAATACATGAAAATTGAAAATACCTTTATGTGTTGCTGCATGAAAGCTCCAATCTGCTAATTTGCATTGTGTAAACATGAAATCCTTCACACCATAGATAAAATATTTGTAGAGCCACCACCTCCTTGAAGAGGAAAGTGAAATCATAGAAATGATTCACCTTTTGAAATCAACTGCTTTAGCAGATACAAACAACCACATAAGCTATCAATCAAAAAAATTATACTTCTTTTCCAACAAACTAGATCTACCCACAAATACTGAAAGCCTCTAATATTAAAATAAACCATGCACTAGCACAAAGATTTAAACTATAGTTGCCACTCACACTTAGTGAGAAAAGATCTAAAACAATTTACCACTTGTAAATTTTGAACTAGACTTTTAATATGGAAAAACTTTCAGATCATTAACACCTTGAAAAGAGAATACACTTCATAAGTCAATTCTTGACTCTGAACTTTTCTCAAAGAACTTGCAAAAATTGGACTGATTGAAGATAGACTTATAATAGTCATAGACCACAATTTACATCCAATTCTCATAACATAATGTTGTTCATGAATAAAGCTTAACTGGGGAACACAAAATTCAGTAAGGATATGGAAAGACACCACAATTCCTTACTGCTATATTACTTTCCTTATGTCTCTCCTATTGTATTGAATCTTTTTTTTTTTTCAAATTCTTGAGGCTTGTCTACCATTCAGATTCAATATAGGTCCCTAGTAGAGTCACCATTTTTTTGGTGTTTTGAAATAATGCCATTCCGAATTACCCTAATGAGAACAAGATACATCTAGGGGAAACTAACTCCCATCTACAACATACCATTTCTGACATTAGGCCAACTATAAGGCTAGACCCTTCTTCTACTTTAGGCTCTACAAAACCTAGGCAGGTGGACCTTAGATTCAATTTATATGGTACCAGTGCTAAACATATTCTTGAATCTATTAACAAAATATTTAGCCCTTATTTCTCCTATTGACTTATACAATAACATAGATCTGCAATAGCTAAGTGCAAGACAATGCAATTCATAATTTGAGTAAGGGAATCTTATTCTAGATCTTCAAACATAAAATATAAAGGTGATTTGAATTTTATTTGATTTTATGTGGGTGGGGAAAGTGGATGAAAACTAGGTATAGACAAAAAGCTAATGATCCTATAGATGATCAGTGCCTCATCCACTGGGCAATTCACAAATCTTTCTCATGTATCTTGGATATCTAAGACACATATCCTATGCCAAGATTCCAGATCTATCCATTTACCTTGTAAATTAGATATCAATGTTCAATCTAAATCTCATTCTTATTTGATATCCTCCTCAATAAACCTATAACCCTTTTGATTTCCCTTAAGCATTTACATAACTCATTGAGTTATAAGCAACAATGAAACAACATAATACCTTAAAGGACTACAACTATGACCTAGACTTTTTGTTCAAAGATGATAAAACATTGCAAATCATTGATAAGGGAGACAATATTTAAAATGAAACTCAACACCTGCTGTTCTTTGTATTGATTTCCTTGAAGTAATACAGGAAAATGCATGAAATTGACTCACAAGATACCTAATAAACCAGACTGTACAATAAACATATGTTGTTATACAAGAGAGAAAATGGTGGGAATGAGAAATTGATGGGATGGGAAGGAAGTATCATAGCCAAAACATAGCCTCATGATCTAGAACCAACACATCCTAGATCTTTCCATTTAGATTTCATCAATTCCAGAGAAACCATTTCTGCTTTAGTTTTCAATTGCAAAAGAACCTTTCCAATATTTTCCAACCCCAAATGAAAGAAAGAAAGATACGTATATAGGATGAAAAGAATTTAATCCTAACCTAGAGATATTTTCATTTCCTCTTTCATTTCACAAAAGATATGATTCTTCAATCATGACTCCAACTTCAATCCCAAAATTCAACCTAACTGAAAAAATAAATATCCATCATAATTAAAAATTGGAGCCAAATTATACTAGAATGGCATAATATTCTCAAAATTAACTAAATAGACCTTTTACCATGTGTTTTCACCATGTCTATAACTACATTTTCAATTTTTGCCAATTTCACTAAGAAAGCCCAAATTTTACATTTCTACTTATAACTCAAACTAGTGAGCACCTCTGTGAAAAAAAAAAAACACCAAAATCAAAGAGTTTGTCTTCTCCCAATTTTGACGATATATAATGTGCCTATATTCACTTATCAGAAACTCCTAGAATCTCAGTTAAATAAATTAGCTCCTACTAGGCTTCATATTTGCAAAGATTTGATTTTCTATAAAGTTATACTATAGGGTTAATTCAAACTTTAAATGGATTCTCCCTACCTTCTTACTCACAGGTTCTCTAAATAATTATGGAGGCATCCTTAATCAAGAAAATCATAAAGAAATCAAGGGAAGGCACTCGCATTGGAAGTCCATGCATCTAGATTTAGAATGATCTAGCTGGCATGGCATCATTGTTTCAATCAATTGTATTTCCATCATAGAATAGATAGCAAACTATTCTCATATAGGTCATCATAGCTCATTACAATTCTGAATCAGACCCATTGGATAATATTTAAGACCATTGACACATGACTTTTATAAACTTTATCTTTCAGACCCTTCAGTGAAATTTATAGCAGAGGATGCTGCCTCTTGCATGGAGGTGGATGTTCCTCCTTCCTTTATTGCTGGTGGATTACTCCAAACTCATTGCATTCCCTAATCAATCTTTCTCCTCCTTTTTCTATAGAATTTCAGTCAGACTCACTAAGAAAAAACCATTTCTCTACTTTATAATGCAGCTTCCTCTCTCAAATTGATCGAACATCTTCTGCACCAAATACTCCTCCTCTACACATTGTTCATAGCATCAATGACATGAACTATTGAGCAAGGATTTATTCAATAAAATGGTGTAGGATTATGAGATTCAAAGTGTCCACTTTTTTTCTCATTCTTTTTCTCTTCTTGGTAATGGTTACAAAGCTTTGCATAAATCAAGAAGTGAATAGCCACAAGAACTCAAAAAACCCCAAATTGATTTGAGCTACCTTTATCAATAGTAGTCTCATACTTATCAAATTCCCTATGCTTGGAGGAGAATTTTTGGTCAAACTATTATTTGATAAGTCTAGAATGGTCCAGTACATATTGGAGTATGTAGTCGTTCCCCACCTCTTTTTTTTGTGAGGCTCGGCCTTAGTATTATGGTGGGGAAAATGGAAATAGGAACTCTTAATGGAATCTATGAGTCACTGGATGATCAAAGTTATTAATAAAGGCTTGATGGATTTATTGGATGACTCCCAAATCTATATATAATAATTGTCTTATATATGGAAGTATTCATGACTTGTCAGATAATCCTCCTTGCAATCATATTTCTTTTCCACACTATGTTCCTTTGATCAAATTTGATCGTGACATCAGGTCCATACACATTGATAGATTTTAAATGCCCCTCTTTTATGTCAATTGAATTCATGTGCACTTTATCATGTCCATTATCTGAAATCATCCACCTGATTCACAAACTAATCAGGCATTAAGCAGGAGGCTTCTAACACAACATTAGCATGAGATTTAACTATTTATGAATGGTGAAGTAGGAGCCACAACTTCCTGATTGTAATGACTTCATACTGCTCACTTGATTTTAGTAACCTTTGGCATTTTTTATAGTCTTATCAATCAAATGAAGTTTAGCAGGGCCCCAAGGTGGGTTTGGCTAGTTTTTTTTCATTTTTAAATGACTGACACTCAAATTGATCCATAGAACATTTGATACTGACTTAAAACCATTTGATCATTGTTGACCCAGTCTTTTAAAATTAAATTTACTTCTTGCAACTTGTCAATTTTATGCTAGGGGTACTTTGACTGGCCTTAAAAATTGATCCAAATGCCCAATCAGGCTCTAGAATTGAACATATTGATTCTCTGTTAAACATTCTTGCACCATTTCAAATTTCATCTCATGAAGAATTCTCAGCCAAAAGATATTGACTTTCAAAGTTACCCTTTTAGAACTGCCTGCAATAAAACATGTCAGGAAATAATAAAACGTGTTTGGATTTGACTTTGAAAACTAGGCAAACTAACACGTGGGGAAACAAGAACTAGGACATTAGTTCATTGTCATAAGAAGATTATGACTCTTTGATGAGGGCTCATGATGAATAGTAGGATGAAAATGGTGAGAAGTCAAAATGGGCTACTCAAATTTGTAGAACTGGAATCAGTGACAAAATTTTTTTTTTGCAAATGGAATGGACTTGGGAAAGTATGCAGACGGATTCATCAAGACTTGAAAATTGGCATACTTAAAGTATTTTTAGAGGAGAACATAGTGATACAATCCATTTGATCTCACCTATCATGGATTCAAAGATATGACATTATGAACAATGGTACTAACTAATCTACACTTCTTGACACCAGTAAAAAGTTACAAATTGCATTTGGAATCGCATTTGAAAACTGAACAAATAGACTTTTCATAAGCTCAAAATTGAAACATAGCAAGTCTCTGACCTCTAAAATATGATGCAAAAGGAATTTTAGAATTTTTATCAACTGAGTCAAAGTTATGACAAGTCAAACAGGGCCTTCCAAAATTCTAAATAATTCACATTAGTATTACAACAATAAATGACCAACTTTAAGGGATTCAAAACCTAGTCAAATAGATTCAAAAAAATTCAAAAATTGAAACATAGGCTCTCTAGTATGGAAATTAAACACTCCCAAAGAAGAGAGTCATGAAAAATTATTGGGTGTGAGATATTTGATTGCAAACAGGGGCTCCTATCATTTTTTAACACTTGGGAAAAAATGTAGAATTAGAAGTTGCTCAAAACAGGACTTCACAGAGTAGCTAAGAATGGCAATTTATCTTCATGGAATGAGTGGATATACTAGATGGAAGGTGTTAGAAACATTAAACACCTCTTAGACCACACAAGGACATCCAGGTACACATGCATTAAAAAGTTCTTATAGGGCTTAATTTTTCATTGGTACTCAAAATTAGGGCTTCGATTTTGAGTCCCAATAGGTCTAATGACCATGTCCCTCAAATCATGATTGATCCCATATCCTAACTACATATCTATCTTTATCAACATCACCCTATGGTTAGGGTTTATTGTACTAAGGGGTTTGGCCTGATTAGAACTCACTCAAAGGTGCAAATGCAAGGATACTAATATAAGTCCCCATCAATCCTCTTGGTGTTACATTGGTTTCTTTTCAAAGAATCTAAACATGTGGGGGAATCAATGTCAGTAGAGTTGTACTGAGTTACAATTACAATATCAATCTCTTATCCTTAATTCACTATAATTGTATATTAGGGCTCCTACCCATAATCTTTCTTAGGTCAAATTCACCACAATATACCAACTGAAGTTTTGTTATCAATCTCACCAAATTTGGTATGATCTTGTATACATATATATTTAGCATTGCTCATGTTATTCCATCATTTACAAAAGTTCTAATTATCATTTGAGAATGTACTAAATGCTACTGTTCTTATCTATAATTCCATATTTTATGTCTCCTAGTCATAAATGACTTATAAGTTCATCGTTAGGTTGTAGGTTCACAACTAGGAAGGTATAGAACCATTATTAGGATATTTTCAATGTTTACTTATTCATTCTTACAACTATCTCCTTACCAGAGGTTTAGGTTATCATCATTGTTCTTATCATGTCTCGTGGCTTATAATTCTCCAATCACTTAATTCTAAAACTTAAACCCTTTTATTTATATTAAGTTGATGATCTCATTGTGATATTACTTTCTCTAAATTGTAGGGTTATAATTGATCCAATAATTTCAATACTAGAGTCTATGAGCATTCACTTGATAGTTAAAATTTAGTATTACTCATGCTTAAACAATACACCTCCTAACATAATTAGACTCACATAACCCTAACTCAAAAGTTTTCATTTTCTATCTTACCCATTCAATACTATATGTTACATACTTCTCACCATTTAATTATGTGCTTACCATCATATTCAGATGTATTTATTACTTGATTAGGGTTCTATTCCTCATAGTAGGATGCACATTCTTTTTTTTCGTGTGTGTTCCTAGCTAACTCACTTGTTGAATATATTCTCACATTAATAATCCTATTGTTCGAGGTTTTCAAAGGTTACTTGCAGATTCCATTTTAGCTCTGGTTTTCTTTATGAGGATTATTGAAATAGTACATTTAAAATTTGAAATAGGTTAGAGGTATCCCAATAGCTTGGTAACATGTTATACTTTTCAAGTGTTACCTTCCTATTTACTCACCATTCATTTTATCTATTCAACATTTTAATCTGAAGGTGTTAAATTTAATTATGAAGGTCACAAGTTTCCTTTACTTATGTTTGAAATGTCTAAATCAATACTAGTCTGCCTAATCACCTCCATACTTGATATGAACTACAATTCTTCCATGAGTGATTGGTTTAGACAAAGTCTGATTTCTACTAAAGATGATGAGCAACACTTTTTCTTTGATTTCTAGGTTATTTAATCCTTTCCGCTCACATGATTGAAAGATGTTTTAGGATCCTTCACTTAGTTTTACTTCAAGGTGATCTTGTTAAATATAATTTCAGATTCTTTATGAGATCATATTATACCTTTATATAAATATAACATTCTTGCATCAAATTATTTGTTTCCAAGTCCTTAAGACTAATTTATCTAATATGGTTGACCTTTTCAATTGTTAATATCATTTCAAGTTTTGCATATTTTTACTCACTAGTGTCATTATTTAGAAAGATACATTAGCTTCTTAAAATTTTGGAGGAAGAAATTACTACTTTGTATAATAAAATTTAAATGTCCTCACTTAATGTAGATTCATTATTGCCCAAGTGTCATGAAACTGGGCTCTGATACCAAAATGTCATGCCCAAAATATAGGGCAAAAACACACCAATAATTTTTTTAAAGATAATTAATTCACTATATAAATGCATGTTACATTGAAAAATTTATGGAAAGTTTGATCAAGGATTAAGTGAGTTTTGAATACACATCATAAGGATGTAGAGTTGAATTTCCAAAACAATGCATAGGTTTAAAAACCCTAAGTCCTAGTGTTACAGGAACACTTAGCTTGGGTTAATGAGACAATTGATTAAAATTTAGGTTTAATTTACAAAGGTATGGCTTCTAATTCAAATTACATATTAGGGTTTTCAAGTTCATAAGTTGACTATTATGCTACCCTTTTTAACACTATACTAGATCAATCCTTAGGAGAATCTAATTCTGCATTTTAAGGTTAATCTATCATAACACACTAATACTTAATTCTAGATATTATGATAACCTATCTAGAACTAATTAAAAATATTAAATATTTATTATTAAACTAATCATGACATCAACTCATCTTCTAATCAAAACCCAAACCATTCTACCCAGCTATCTAGACAACTTTAAATCCATTACACATTTAAATCTTGATATAACCACTTGAACTAATTTATAATTAAATACATAATATTACTTCTAAAGCTTTTCTATAATACTCAAAATAGAAAAATAGATAATTCAAGTAATAATATTCTATAAATAGATATTTTAAATATACACCTAGTGATCTAACAACCAAACCTTACCAAAATTTCAATCTTATAATAAATAATTTAATTAAACACACATTCTTATTCAAATTCAACCCATGACCCTATTCCATAACTTATGTTTAGTTTAATTATTGCCTAACTAGAATAATTTTAATTTCAAAACTATAAAAGAAAAGAAATAATTTCAAGTATAATAGTTGATTTATATTCTAATGTATCTTAAACTACAATCTCTATTTGTAATACCATATTATCGAACCCTAACACCAACCTAGCCATATCTAAGCATAAAACACATAAGGTTTTACTTACTCAATAATACCTAAATTACTCACTAACTATACAAATAAAACAACATTAATATTTACCTTTTTTCAAACACAAAAGTAATAATAATCATAACATTTTATTTAAACCTTAAATTTATTACAAACCTCTAGATGACACCTTAATACTATTCCAACCCAATCATATTTCTAGTTAATACTAACACAATAATTAAATCCTAACATCACATCCTAGGTTTGAAAGTTGTTTTCACTTTATAAAAGTATAAAGTACATTATTTCATTTAATGACATAAATATCTTTCTTTGATTGCTATTGGAAAAATCCAAGCCTAAAACCAATGTGAATGAAGATTGGGTGTGTGGAAAGTGATTTTGACTTGGAGTTCTAAAGGATCTAAATTCAATTTGCTTCCAAGATCTCATGCACTCAACTTTGGGGAAAAACAAGGTGATGTGATGTGGATTTTACCTTTGGTTTTTGTTTTTTTTTTGTTCCTTTTAATTACTTTATTTCAAATTTTCTAGTCTTCCAACTTTGAAGAGGTCTAATGGGTAGTAAATGCAAAAAGTTTTATAGGTGTGGATAGAGATAAGGAAAGTGAAATGAGGTTTATGTAATAAAGTTAAGTAGGTGGGCTAGGATAGGATAGGTATAGGTTTATTTCAAATGTTATCATTTTTATTTATTTTTTATTTTATTTTATTTATTTATTTACATAATTCTCTTTTAAAAAGGTATTCGAGATTTTTATATGGAATCTTGAAAGGAATATACTCTATTCAACAAGGGTTATTTAATTTTTCTTCCATACAAAGTGCAGAGAGCAATTTGCTCATGAAAGATTGATTTTTTCAATGTCTCTTTTTTTAAGTGTTGGATTTTCAAATTTATTTAGTAAGCCAAATGGGATTTAAAAATAATAATTCTAGGATAATTAATAGCATAAATGTTGATGTTATATTGATCCACTTAAAAAAGATTATTTTTTCTTCTCAGTAATTATAAAAATACAAAATGAAGTACCATTCATATAAATTTATTTTTCTCTAATCTATGTTCGAAATCAAATTGCAAAACTTAACTTCATTGTATCTAATTACCAAAAATAATATGAATACAAATTCAAATTAAAGAATACCATATAGGAGGTAAAACACCATTGCATCTATTTACAAATAAACATGTGCATAAAAATTGAATCATAAGAAATATCATATGAAAGGAAAATACTTTTTTTTTTTAACGTTCATAAACTAGCCACTTCTTTTTCATTTTGGTGAATCACTTGATTCAAAGACTTCATTTGGAAAGAACTAGGAAAGAAAACCTGACATCATGGTCATTTCAAAAATAAGTTTAACAATAACATTTTACAACAGAATCATTATCCTGAGGAGAAATCTTCCAACACATTTGAATTGAAAGAACAACTCTAAATTCGTGCTTGGCTCTATAACAAGGTAGTCACTATGAAATCTACAAATTTCATCAAGGCAACTTTGGAGAAAAAGAAATTGAATGGGAGACAAATAGGATTTAACAATGACACATTCAAGCCATCTACTCCCAACCCACATTTGCAAAATAGGTTCATCATTGAACCAGACTAGAGAGAAGGTGGATTTTTCTAGGTAGGAGAAGTCAGTCACAACACCATACCAGATGCCCTTTCAAGGCTATTATTAGAAGAACTTTCATTCTTTCACTTCTTAATTTCTCAAAATACAAACATGGTTTGTACTGACAAGTGGGGGCCCATAATACCCGACTCTCTCCCTCTCTTTGTCATGAGGAGAGATTCTGCACTACCTAGAGTCCAACTAAAGCTCTCCTCCCATACATGGCCACTTTGGCCCGATCCAAGGGTGAGTAATGCCAACATAACTCTTATAGTTTCCATCAAAAATCAAAATGTAAAATATTTTTTTTTATAAAAGAAACCCATCACAATCCCATCCCTTAACATGTTTCTTTATACATACGAACACACACATGCAATAACCCACTTTAAGGAATGAAACACAAACTTGAAGGAATCCTACCTTCACAATTGATTATGGAAACTAAAATTTTTGAAGAGCTATCCTTCCTTATCCTTCAATCCTAACTTTACTCTCTAAATGTGGAGATTGGGTGAACAATCTTTCACCCTTAAATATTCTACTAAATAGGCTCCTAACTCAATCAGGTACAAAAAGCAATAACTCCCCACTTCAATAAGGGCTTCTAGAGTCTTCTAACTAAATCTCATCATTAAGGTGAACTTCATGATGGAGTATAACTTTTCAAACTCATGGTGAAACTTCAATTTTTGAACTAAAGCAAAAATGGGATATTGTGGTGTCACAAAAGTCAATGAAAGGGGCTAGAGGGTTAGAGAATGCCCCCAACCCATACATATACCCCCTAGGCACTTAGTTTTCATTATTTTTGGTCTCTAGGACTATTTAAAGACCTATTAAATTGCTTGAAATATTTGGAATTTCTAAAAACCCTAAGAATACAAATGTATCACTAAACCTTGATTAGGGTAATTAACCCTGATTAACAACTAATTAGTATTAGGTTACTAATCTAGTCCAACTTAGATTTTTTAGGTTACTTGGATAACCCTAATTTATCATGCTGAAATGTATATACAAATCACAAGTGTCAAGTAACACTATAAGATCATTGTTATAAAATATTAACACTTAATGATTACATCTAATGATGGACACATTCAATTTATGATATAAATAAGATACAAAACAACAGAGTTTTCATCTTTCATTAGACTCAACCTTGGTTTTCACAAATGATACATAGGTTCTAGTTCTGAGTCTCTATTAGATTTCTCGGCTAATAAGCCTACACACTTCATTTCACACATCAGTACCTTAAGAAAATCACATGCATACATTTAAAACTCATCTAGATAATCACATAAATGAAAGTTCATCAAATTTTATTTAAATAATCCTTTTCATTTCTGCACACATTTAATCATCAGTAATTGCATAATCAATATAACATAACTTATTCATTAATTTAGATTAAAATACTAGAATAATCATTGTTAGGCATGCATATACCTAAACATTATAAACATCACCAATAAGGAATACTAAACTATCTGAATGTGTATAACCTAATCATTGAGGTACCATAATCAATATCATCATCATCAAGTGAAACACCTTGTATCATCATTAGTGCAAATTAATGTTTAAACAATCAAGATAATGTAATAGTTCTCAAATCACCGAGTATTTAAAACATGAATATATTAGCTAATCTTAGTTTTTGTTAGGACATCAAACCATAAAATATTACTTCATATCCATTCCAATCTTCTATAATGGATTTAACATAGATATTCATATTTAATAAGTACATATGAGGAGGGGCCTTACAATCAATTACTACCCTGGGGAGATCAACCTATATAAAAATGATGATAATCAAACCTCCCTTCAATGTGATAATAAAATCCCCATTCTATGGTTCATATGTATATAAATTGCAAAAACAATATAAAAACAACTTATCAATGGATGATAATCAAACCCCCCTTCAATGTGACCATTCTCCCTACAATGTCTCTTAGTTGTTTTGATTTTGATTCTTCTTGTCTTTAAGCTGTTATAACTCTTGCAAAGATAATAACAATTGTCATCGCCTTCTCTTATAAATTTAGACAACAATCTAGCAATCGTCTCCCTATTTTAATCAAATTCTCTTGTATTATCTGACATGATCCTTCTTCATAGGAAAAACTTATTCTTGTACCCTTATTGTATTGGTTGTACTTGCTAGATCTATCATTGATAACCATTTCAACATACACACTGACATTAGACAAAAAACCTTGATTTTTTTTTGACATGGTGTTCTTAATGTTTATATTTGCAAATATGGTTTTGAAAGAAAAATTGGTTTACTTAAAGTTTATATTTTCAAAAACATTAGACATATTGTACTTAATGTTTATATTTGCATATATAATTTTGAAAGAAACAAATGGTGTAATTAATGTGTATATCTGCACAAAATATTGGACATGTTGTACTTTATGTTTATATCTACACATATGTTTTTGAAGATGGTAAAATTATTAAACAATTTAGTCTTTTAGAACCTACTCTACATCTAGTAATTACTATAATATAGTTACTATTATAACTAGGTTTAGAGAATCTATTAGTGAACTCTCTTCCTAAACCACTCAAGCCAAATAGTTTTCTTTTCATGTGAATGCTTGCACCTTTTTTTATATGTGTGTAACATGATGAACCAAGAAGGTGAGTGGATTTTACCCCTTTTTACTCACTAGTTTTGACTTTCCATTTGGTTTTGTCTCTACCTTGAAGGAACATTCATATGCCTTATGCATAGGAGGTACATTCACTAAGGCAATCTCATCTTGAAGTTGAAACTAAATGCTATCAACAAATGCTAATTCATTAGGAACACACAAAATAAAAAATTATCTAAGCCAAAAGTTATAAACAAAGACTGATAGGTGTCCATGATTTAAAGGGCACTAACATCACAATCGAGACCTTAGAATTAATCATAAGAGGGAAAATGTTTATAAGACTATAATGTTGGTCTCAGATTAGTTTTAACAATTGGGTGTCAACACACTTAAGAAATTTTCTTAGTTGATGCCGAGTACAATATAGATACCGAGTTATAGTATGTGTCGAGCCAAAAATTCATCAAGTGCCGAGTCATTTAGATGTTGAGCAGATAGAAAATTTCAAGTAAGTTTAAACTTATAAGTGAATAATAGATGCTGAGCTAGTTTATGTGCTGAGTAAACTATAGGTGTCGAGAAAGACAAAATTTCTATATGTGTGGAGCGTCAGTATTCAGTAAGTACTGAGTAACATAGAATCAACATAAGAGTTTGTGCCCTCACAAACTAATATGTAAACCAATTTTGAGCTAACACATGATGAATCTCAAAGGATTAAAATATAAGATCATATCTATTTGATTCCATATGAAATCAACATGCAACCAATCAGAAAAATGGAAAGAATTGAGCAGGAAAGATGGATGAATCTCAATTGTAGATTCATACCTAACCATAAGTCATGAAACTTTTTAAAGGAGGTTGGAACCCCATAATTTAGTAATGTATGAGAGAGTATGCAAGAAGAGAATTGAAGAGAGGAATGACAGAGTGAAAGAGAGCGAAGAACATAAGAGTGAAAAGTACATTTAAGGTGACTTAGAAAACTAGAGGAATTGCCAGATCAGTGAACATCTGAATAGAGTATCAACACTTCATATAGAATCATATTAGATCAAAGAGGATCATATTAGAATGGACTAAACATTGATCTAAAATTAGCAATTGAAGATTATAAGTTATTAGGTCAACACATTCTACTATACTTTCTAGCCATTGTATTAGAAGAATGAAAATCCTATGAAGATAGGTTGGTTTAACAACCATTTTGTAAATCCTTTAACAGGGTGATATTCCAACTGAATATTTTGTAAATCCTTTAGAAATGTACACTTTTAATAGAGTGTTGGAGCCTTTAATAGGGCAGGCCTCTCATAGGGTAGACCATTGATGATGGTCAAACTTTGTAACCTTGACAAGTTACATATTGCTGTAGTGATAAGTTGTGGATGCCATCCCCACCCCAGTTTTACCTTCTCATTTTTGATGGTTTCTATGTGATCAAATATTGTGTTGTCTATTTTCATGGATTCCTTTACTTTCATGTTAATTATAATTTTTTTATGCATGTATTGATTTTAGTTAAAAGTTTGGTACTTCTGATTCACCCCCCACCAGAAGTATTCTTCCCACTTGTAAATTTTAATAATTGGTATCTAAGCCAAGTTCTTACAAGAAGCCTTGCAACTTAAAGAAAATATCTAGAAATGGAGGTCTACAAGCTTGGGAAGATTATAAAGAATTAGGAGATTGAAATACATGTCATTCTACATTCTTTGGAAGAAGCTAGGGAAGAATTGAGGAAATCCCTAAAGAGAAGAAAATAAATCACCATAGTTAAGAATGATACATAGTGCAAGGAGATTGACACCAAAAAAGTGTTTGCCAATGGATATTCTAAGAAGTTTGATGTAGAAATTGCAGACCTAATGGAAAATAATAGAGATCAAGCATAAGAGATCATAACCCTCAAGATTGAGAAAGAATCACAAGCCATGATGCTTTGTGAAGTGACTGAGCAAAAGAAGAGAGCCATTGAAGATAAAGTTATGATAGAAGATGACAAGAGAAACCTTGACAATAGATAAGAGGAGAAGTCAACTAAGCTTGTAAGAGTTTCCAACATCTAGCTAGACACCCTATGCCAAATGATGAATGCCCATCATGAGCTAAATGTCAAAGACATTGAGATCTCCATACTGAAGATGTAGAATGAACAAATGCAAAATGACTTGAGAAGAGAAAAAGAAATTGTTGAAAGATTCAACAAACCTAATAAAACTAATAAGTACTTTGAATAGCTACTAAAATCACCCAAATGTTGGCATTAAGTTATTATTTCCATTAGTGACAACACTTATCTATATCAGTGTAGCTACGAGTTCAACAATTAGTTTCCTACACTCACCAAGCATTCTAGTGTCAACCAACCTTCGAAGTGTTCAATAGTTTACACTGAGTAGAATAGTGACTATTGAGTGAACACAATCAATGTGGAGACCAATAGTGTCTACCGAGCTTCATAGTGTCTATCGAGCAGCAAGTTTGTGTCATAGAAATTCAGTGTAAACTGAGCATTGGAAGAAGTAGTGTTTACTGAGTGAAGCAAGGTAAACTTAGGATGTAGTATCTACTGAGTGACATTAAATCTACCAAGTCACCAGTGGTCGTTGAGTTTAGAATTACATTGAGTGATCAGTATGGATCGAGCCTTTACTTCTACCGAGTGCATGACAATGTCGTGTAATGTAGTGGACATCGAGTATCAAAAGGTCATTGAGTCAATTCAATGAACTTGAGTTATTTACTATTGGGAAAACTTTGTAATGTGTTGTTCACTTGTATTTTGGGTAACCTTTTAGTTTTGTAAATTAGAAAGGTATATATGTAAGATGCATTGTAAGATATCATTGTATTGAAGTATTATGAAGTATTTTTTTTGAGAAGTCCATGTGCAGGATTATCAACAACAGTTTAAGGAATGCAACAAGGTCAATAAAAGAGCAGAAAAGTCATATCTATCACATAAGGTGATTAGTGCATAAAGGATCTTATTAGTAATTAGTTGTAAGTAGATCCACTACTTCATCCTAACAGGTGAATTAGTTTCTAAATCCTTTAACAAGGTAGACTTAACAATCTTTGTATAAATCTCTTAACCGAGTGCATACTTCATTATATGTTTGTAAATCCTCTAACAAGGTGGACCTAATAGTCCTTTGTGCTGCTAATAGGGAAGATCACTAGAAGTGGTCAATGTAACCCTTAATAGTCCACCTTTGTGCTGTAGTAGTGAAGTTTTGTGGCTACCATCCCCACCCTAGTTTTACTTTCTATTTGGAAGGTTTCTAAGTCACCAAAACATTATGTTCTTTTGTGTGATGAATGTTTTATCTTTTAGTACTATTGTATGTAGTAGTATAGATGGATTTGTGGTGAATTTAAAGAAAAGTTTTGAAGTTACTAATTCACCCCTCCCCTCACAGTAACTTATCAAATCTTGAATATTTCCAACAATTGGTATCAGAGCTCTATGGTTCTCAAGATAAAGTTTGATAGCTTGAGCAAAGATCTAAGGAAAAATGGAAATATTTAGACTTGACAAAGCTATTGAGAATGAGAAGCTAGATTTGGAAATGGCCATAACTCAACTCAAGGAAGCAAAGGAGCATCTTTCCCAATCCCTGAAAAGAAGAAAGGAACTTGCAAGACAAATGATTGACCATTAGTATGTTGAAGAAAAGATTGAAGACCTTTTCCCATAAAGAATTTTAGATGAAGTAAATGAAGCAATCAAAGAACTCCTAGCAAAGAATGACTCTCTGCAAGAAGAGGTAAGAAAATTGAAAAGAGAACAAGAAGTTCAGTCAATAAGAATGTGTGAAATCTTGGAACAAAGGAATAAGGCAAGTGAAGACTTGGAGGCAAGGAGTAATGCAAATCAAAATCAATCCCTTCAGCAAGAAAGTCTTATCAATTATCTCTCCAATGCTAATAAGGAAATCATGAATCTAAGATCTGAAAATGAAAACTTAAGGAATGATCTAATCGTTGAAAGATAGATCAATGAAAGATTGAAAGCTGATCTAATCTTTGAAATGTAACTCAATGAAAGGATGATGAAATCCCAAGCAGACATGGATTAATTGAATCAACAAAGCAAGAAAAATCTTCATAGAAAAAAAGGTAAAGTAGGACTTGGATACAATGAAGAAGAAGGTGAATCTTCCAAGCAAGCTGCAAAAAGGAATAAAAAACCCTCATGCAATCATTGTGGGAAAATTGATCATACATCAAACAAATGCTAGAGCAATGGAAAAGAAAAATTCAATGGAAAGTGCTACAACTGCAATTAGTATGGTCATAAAGCTAATGAATGCAAGGAGAAACAAAAAGTTGAAGGTAAATGTCACAAATTGAAAAACCATGGTCACAAGGCATATGAATGCAGATCCAAATCATTCAATCTAGTTGAACAACTTGTAAAGACAATATTTGGATGGGACTACAATACTTGGTACATATGTCATTATTGTGGAGAATATGGACACACTAGCATAAATTGTGCAAGGCATCACCTAAGAAAGAAGGATACTACTATAAGGTGTTACACATGTACTGAACTCGATCATATAGCTAAAAACTACATGAATATAAGCAAAGTTGAAGATGAAAAGAAAGTAAGGGCTGACAACATAAGGAAACAAATGAAGCAGCAATGGATTCCTAAATCTACTCAGGGTACAAGCTCAAATCATGGAAGTGAAGTCACTCAAGAAGTGGGTGACTCCATCCTCTCAAAATAAATTCCTAAGAATGTGTTGGAGCTATACTCAACAAGAAAATCATAATCAATTCCAACAAATATGAAGAATACAAATGATCCAATTAGTATTCTAGATACACAAGGATCACAGAAAGATTATCTTTCATTGAGTTGCATTGGATTCCACCAAGGAAAGTTGGTTGAAGACCTTAATGAGTGAGGTTAGGAGTAAAGGAAATTTGGTTTGTTTACCAATTTGATACTCTTTCTAAGTTAGGTTAGTGGATGATAGTTTGTCACACATTGTGTCATTATGGCATCAAGCATTTATGAAAATTTCTCAACAAAAGGGGCAATTTTGACTTCATTATTTTTACCGCATTCACAACATTCAAAGCGCAGAGCAATTTGAAAGAGCATTATAGTGCTTTTGAGAAATTTAGTAGTGAGATCTTCACAAATTCTATCATCTACTGAGTAGTGATGGCATCTACCAGTGGAAGTAGCACTAAACCAAAGAAGGGTTTCAAAATTCTGGTTAAGGGCATCGAATGGAAAGCACCAAACTTCAACCTCATTCTGGCCATTGCTAAATCACTTGATCCTTATGGTGCTCAGTTAGAAATATCATCAAAGGTACTCCTGATTAACAACATAAGAACTCATTTTAAATGTACTATTCAAGAATTAGGGACATTAGAAATCGATAATGCCCTAGTTGAAATGTGTGTTGACGAAGTTTTGAAACCCAAGCATAAGCATTTGGAAATGAATGGATTAACTCATATCCCTCACTTGCCATGGAATTTCCAAGTAAAATGGATAAGGTACATATTGAGTTAGTTCCACAGTGGACAATTATGGTTGGAGCAACCCATTCTAATTACAAAGAAGATGATACACAAGGTTACAGATTTGCCAATGTTAAGAAAAGCTAAGACAACCAAAACCCTAGGTCAGGAGGAACTGCAAAAGAAAACCCTAGCTGAGTGGGATGGTAGAGGTTTGAAAATACATGATGTCACTAACATAGAGCTTAGGTTTGGCATCCACATCATTGCACACAAGATCTACAACTTGATTTGGTTGAACAATGTTCCTTGTGAGACAATTGACCTAGCATATAAGGTTGTAAAGAAGAACCTTGAATATGATTTGTCAGATGTGTTACTGAAGCAATTGAACAAAAAATTTGATAGTATGAAGACTTCCAAGGAAAATCCCTTCAAGATTGGCTCATTGACTACTTTCTTATTCTTTTATGTTAAAAAATTCTTTCCATCTAAGGGCATAGTTGTGTGGAGGAAAGACACCCCTTTTCTTTATCAGATAAATGAATTTATTGAAGAAATGGGTGAAAATTTTGAAAGGGTGTTGGATAACTATTTTGAGGTGTTTAAGGAGAAAATGAACAATAGATTGTAAATCCCACTCAAGCTTGTAGAAGACTACAAGGATGATATATGTTTCATGGTGGATTGTGACAGAGTGTACATTCAAGTAGTCATACCAAGAGTGGCATGGGTAAAACAATTGCCTTATGAAATTAACATTGATGAAGCTAGAGACATCATTGAGACATTAGTAAATGAGCCATCAATCCTAACCTTCTTGCATTTTTCACATATGAGGAAGCCAAGAAGAGGATAGAGCTTAGTATTAAGATTCCTCAAGCTCTCAATAAAGGCAAGAAGAGAGTTGCTAAATTAAAGATAGCTAAAGGTCCTCTAATGCTTACTGAGGGCAAGGGCGAGGATGAAGAGGATGAATCTAAAGAAGAAGAGGAAGAATTAGAGAAAGAGGAACCAACAAGGAAGAAAGGTAAAGTGTTTTTCAACAAACCTTAGAAGCAACCAACTATAGTGTTCACCAGGAGAACTAGGAAAGGTAAAAGTGAACCAGAATTTATCCGCCCTGCACCTACATTTGAGGAAAGAATGGAACAACTAAGATTTGGAGTAGGAATTTGCAACTTCAAAGTTCTTAAATATGAGACTCGGACTCCAGCTGAGCAAAAAGAGATTGAGGACTTAGTTATGGAAAAGATGGGTATTTGGAAATACTCCCCTACACAAATGCAACCTCAAATCCATGTAGATATTTTTTCTAAAATCAAAGTTGGATGGGAGAGCATGGTGCAAACTATAAAGGACATCTTTGAACAATAGCTAAGACAGTTGGTACCAAATTTAAATAATGCAAAAGTGAAGAAGGCAATAAAAACACAAGAAGATAGAATGATTCTAAAGCTTAACACATGCTTCATATTAATGAAGAATATAGAATCAGTGGTTAAGCATGCCTCATACATTTAAAGAGATATATATCATCCCAACAAGACATTAGAAGAAACTATTGAAATTAAAGATGATGACAATAGTGACAATGATGATGATGATGATAATACTCCTTTAATCACAGTTACAACAAGAGAATTGCATGCTCTAATGGAGTAGAAGGAAGAAGAAGAAAAGGAGGAAGAAGCAGAAGAGGAAGAAAAGGATGAAGATGATCTAGTCAAAATAGTAGCCAAAGAAATTGCATCTCTTCCTCACACTCCACCAAATACTATCACATCTATGGAGACAGCTTCTACTAGTGAGATTGTGAGCACAAAAGTAACATCAATTGCTCAATCTTCACCACCCACCTCCCAACTGCAGGTATTTGTAATGGAAGTATAAAGCACTTCATCTACTAAGCTGATTGTTACTTCTTCAGCTACCAAGTTAGCTCCCTCTACTCTTGCATCATTAGTAAGTGCAATAGTGAGTTCTACAATTTTGTCTTCATGGATTCCAGTTAGCTCTAAAATTTTGTTTTCATCAACATTATCTACATCCACTTCGATTCTAGTTAGTTTAGATATTTCTATGGGTATTCTACCAAGTGTGGCACCATTTTTGGGAAGTGTTTTAGTTTTTGATTTGGTTAGTACTCCTATTGGTATTCAATCCTTAAGTCCTATCCCATTTTTCACTGCCAACCCTTCTATCTCCACTATTGTGTCTATTCCAAAGGTCAAACTAGTAATCATAGAAGTAGAATAAAGACAACCATTGAAACTTCTAATCACTAGAAAGGAAATTGAAGAAGACATTGACTTAGACACAGAGATAGAAATACCTAAGATTGACTTTGACATTGCTACTATTGAAGAGATGAGGTTAGAAAGTCAACTCATAGAGAAGAAATCTAGGCAGACACAGTTAAGGTCTAAAAGGGATAAGGAATATATAATAATTGAGAATGACAAGAATATAATTACATAAGCTATAGGTGTTGAAGTAGATTCCACTCAACACATTTTAATTTAGTTAGAAGAGGTTGTACATAAATATAATGAGGATTCTTCTGGACAAGAGAAACTAATTGAAAAGACTAAAAGGAAGTTTGATGACAAGGTGCTAGAGCATATTGCTCAATAGATTGCAATCAAACAAGTTAAGTTGTTCGCATTTTTGGGTAATTTTGAAAATTCTTTTAATAGTGCGACATCACTTTTTGCCAAACTTTGTGATGTCTCTAGTTTTACTAAATAAATAAAGGAGAAGATAAATAAGATTGATTTTGATATGCAATCAAGTGCATCAAAGTTGTAGACTAACCCCTCCTCCAACTCCTCTTATCACACCAAGGTGAAATATTTGGTAGACATGCAGGTAGAACTTATAAGAGAAGAAGAAGGAATAAGAGAAAACTTGATTGATATTCAAAACATGGTCTTGCCAATAATGGATACAATGTAGAAACATATAGCTCATTGCAAAATATTGGTCCAAGATCAAAACTTCTCAGTGGCTGATCACATGATCAAATTATCAGTAGAAGTTTAGATTGCCCTCTCCACCTACCAAATTTTGCAGGAGAATTGGGATAGCTCATTTGCCCTCATTCTCAAGGTACATCAATAATTTCTATCTCATTTTGGTGTAACTATATAAATAGTATATGTAGCCCTTTGGCATTACAATCAAAAAGGGGGAGAGATATTAGTATAAGTAAAAAGGGGGAAACACTGTATATAAGAAGAGATATTAGTATAAGTGAAAGGGGGAGATAGCACTCAATAGAGTCAGCATGTATACATGTATAGCTATGTACATAAGTATATTTGTATATATATTATGTGTCATTAAGGAGATATATGTAGGAATGCATGTGCAACATCTTTACAAAGATCAATTTTGAAAAACTAAAATTCAGTGAGTCAGATTATGTACATATGTTTTGGCTTATAAGTGTTTTGTAACTAATGCCAAAGGGGGAGATTGTTGGCATTAAGTTATTATTACCATTAGTGACAACACTTATCTATATCAGTGTAGCTACTGAGCTCAGCACTTAGTTTCCTACACTCACCAAGCATTCTAGTGTTAACCAAGCTTCAAAGTGTTCAACAATTTACACTGAGTAGAATAGTGACTACCGAGTGAATACATGCAATGTGAAGACCAGAAATGTCTACCAAGTATTAAGTTTGTGTCATGGAAATTTAGTGTAAACTGAGTGTTGGAAGTAGTGTTTATCGAGTGAAGCAAGGTAAACTCAGCATGTAGTATCTTCCAAGTGACACTACATCTACCAAGTTACTAGTGGTCATCGAGTTCAGAACTACATTGAGTGATCAGTATGGACTAATCCTTCAATTCTATCAAGTGCATGATGATGCCATGTAATGCAGTGGACATCAAGTATTAGAAGGTCATCGAGTTAGTTTAGTGAACCCAAGTTATATACTATTGGGCCGACTTTGTAATGTGTTGTTCACTTGTATTTTGGCTAACCTTGCAATTTTGTAAATTGGAAAGGTATATATGTAAGATGAATTGTAAGATATCATTGTATTGAAGTACTATGAAGTATTTCTTTTGAGAAGTGCATGCAAAGGATTATCAACAACAATTTAAGGAATGTAGCAAGGTCAATATCGGAGCAAAAAAATCATATCTATCACATAAGGTGATCAGTGCATAAAGGATGTTATCAACAAGTAGTTGTAAGTAGATCCACTACTTCATCCTGATAGGTGAATCAATTTCTACATCCTTTAATAAGGTAGACTTAATAGTCTTTGTATGAATCTCTTAACTAAGTGCATACTTCATTGTATGTTTGTAAATCCTCTAACAAGGTGGACCTAGCAGTCCTTTGTGCTCCTAATAGGGCAGATCACTAGAAATGGTCAATGTAAGCCTTAACAGGCCAACTTTGTGTTGTAGTAGTAAAGTTTTGTGGGTACTATCCCCACCCTAGTTTTACTTTCCATTTGGAAGGTTTTTGGGTCACCAAAACATTGTGTTCTTTTGTGTGATGAATGTTTTATCTTTCAGTACTAATGTATGTAGTAGTATAGATGGATTTGTGGTGAATTTTAAAAAAAGTTTTGAAGTTATTGATTCACCCCTCCCCTCTCAGTAACTTATCAAATCTTGAATGTTTCCAACACAAGATCTACTAATGACACTTTAGTACTAGGATACACCAACATTGAAAAAGGAGAGCCATCCAAGACTACAAAAGAAAGAAGTGATAAAGGTAAGAAAAAAAAACCCACTTGTTATTTTTGTGGTAAAAAGGGACATACCTCTAATGTGTGCAAGAGAAAGAATGCTAATCAGCATGATAGACCTAAAAACATGGGTCACTATCACAAGTGCAACAAGCAAGGTCATTAAGCACATGACTGTAGGACTAGAACCATCAGGACACCAAGATTTGAAGATCACTACTACAATTGCAAGAAGTATGGACATAGAGCCTTTGAATGCAAATCCAAGCTCATGTAGGCACAAAACCAACCAAAAAATACAAATAGTCATGGACATCACTATAATTAGGACTACAACACTAGGTAGAGTTATCACTACTATCAAGAATATGGACACATTCTTAAGAACTACATAAGAACACACTTTAGTGGCAACTACAATAGGTGGTTGAGTCAAACTACTTGTTTTATTTATCTAAAAATAGGACACATCAGCAAGTTTTACTCAACAAGATCAAAGGCACCCAACCATGAGTCCAACAAAGCAAAAGGGAAAGTTGATGTTGAATACATCAGAGGAGAGATGAATAAGATATGGAAGAAAATAGATGAAAGTAGCACATCCAATGGAGGGATTACTTCACCTAAAAGGTCAAGTGGTCACACTTCATCTAACTAAGCAAAATAAAGTATGAGGAACTGATATACGTCGCTTTATCATACATCAATTCCAAGACAAGTCAGTACTACAAAGGATATAAATAGCATGAATAAAGATGCAAGTTTATCCTCAAAAACTTTCATGAAAAGTTACCTTCAATTGCTAAGTGAAATCATAGTATGTGCCAAGTTGTTGGATAGAACTAGTGGAAGTTGAGTGATTAGTTGCTACCAAGCAAAAACTATGATAGTTGATGCCAAATAAGGATAAATCCTTCAGCTACCAAGTAATGCAAGAAAATGCATACAAGTTGAGTGGACAACTGTATGAGAACCAAGAATTTTATGGTAGGTATTGAAGGGAATTTGTTTGATTTTTTGACCATTTTCATCATTGTGAACATAGAGCAAGAGCAAGAAGAGCACATAAGTGATTTCCAAGTAGATATTGAAGCTTTTGCAAAGCTTCCAGCCAAGACTCATCATCATTTCATTGATTTATAATATTTGTTCGAGTGTCAAGCTATGTAGTGTTTGAATTCATTAAACCCTAGTTTGTGAAAAATGACATCTAGCTCTAGAAACCCCAAGGACAAGGAGCCATTTGAAGTTCAACTGGTTAGTAGGGATGTAAGATAGCAAAAATTTAGACCAATCCTTGAGGTAGCCTATAAGAATGATCTAGCTGGTGCTCTATCCATCATTCCTCCTGAAGTAGTCATGGTTCAAGATGTCCAAAAATGCTATAATTGCAAAGTAGGTGGGATAGGAGACATGGAGATTAGGGAAGCATATAATAAACTATGTGACAATAGAGTGTTGAAGGAAGAATATAGCATGGTTGAGAAAAAGGGGCTTACCTGTGCCCTAGACTTCCCTAAAGTCTTTAAATTAGAATGGATTAGACTAGTTCTAAGAAAAAGTCATGATGGTTGCTTATGGTTAGAAGGAGGACCAATAAAGATAACCAAGAAAATCATTCACCAAGTCATAGGGTATCCAATCCTAGATCAATCTAAAACCCTAAGGAGTGATTCAAAAGAAGCCATAGAGAAGAACATTGGGGCTAAGTGGAATAAAAGAGGGATGACCATTGATACAATCAAAGATCCACTTGTAGAATTCATTGTTAGGGTCATATCCCATAAATACTACCATTCAAGCTGACTAAATAGTGTACCTAGCATTGCAGTTGATGTAGGATATAAGATTGTGAAAAAGGATCATACATATGATCTAGTTGACTTACAATCACAACATATTATGGAAAATTTGGGAGCAATAAGGAGATCTAAGGGTGATCAATGTAAATTTGGGTCAATTTTGATATGCTTATTTTTCTATGTTTAGAATGAGTTATCCTCTTTTGGTAAAATAAGTCGGAAGACAAACAGGTCAGTAGCAGTATAGGTTAATGAATACATAGAGCAGATGGGGGAAAATTTTGAAACTATAATGACCAGTTACTTTGAAGACTTCAAGAAATCTATGAAACAAAGACTTAGAATACCTATCTCTCTTGTTGAGTAGTACATCAATGACATTTTTTTCTTAGTGGACATTGATTTGACATATATCCAAGCAACAATACCAAGGGTGAGATGGTTGAGGCCACTTGGATATGAAATCAATATTAATGAAGCTTTTGCAGCAATAACAACTTTACTTGAAGAGGAAGTAGATAAAAGTGCTCAACCCTTTAGCACTTATGATGTTGTCAAATCTTAGGTGGAGATGGAATTAAAGACAACATTAGTTTTTAAAAAAAAAAGATAGACTGGTGAAGAAGCTAAAGGCCAGGTTTGGTGAAGGGATAGTAGAAGTATAAGAAGAAGAAGAAGAAGAAGAAGAATAGGGCTAGGAGCCACTTGCATTGACCCAATGCATGGTAGAAGATGTAGAAGAGGTAGAAGGTGCTGAGGAGGAAGAGCAAGCCAAGGAAGCACCCACCAAGCCTAAGCCAAAGAAGAGAAAAGCTCAGAAAAACCTATAGCTTAGCCCAAAGGCAAGAAGATAGCTAAGCCAAGCCTAGCAAAGCCTACTACAAGGGAACATACAAGAGCTTTAAAAAAAGAGGCTAAGGATTAAGAAAATAAGAAGGCTATTGAGCAGGAAGGTCCAGCCAAAAAGAAGCTAAGAAGAAAGTATGTTGCACCTCCTAAATTAGATGAGGAAATGATTGAATATGATGACATTGGCCAATTTAGAGTGGTAAGTCACACCACCAAGTTAGACTTAGAAAATATATGTGATAACATTAGAGATAATGCAGACTTATCTGGCTTAAAAAGCATTGATTTTAATAAGTTGACTAGAGAAGAACAAAAAATAGTTGAAGAATCAGTCTACACTATGATGACCAAGTTTAAGAATGCTCCACTTTAACTTGAAAATTCAATGGCTAAGGAGTTATATTCTATTGTAGAAAATAAATGGCATTATTGTCTTAATATGGAAAAATAAATAAGAGAGTCAACATTGGCTCAAGTAATGCCTAAACTCACAAAAGGAAAAATTAGCAAGGAAGATAAGAAGCACGAGAGAAAATTTGTACCCAAATATATAGCATTTAGTATACCTTAGAATAAAATTGAAGATGTTGTCAAAAAATCTACACAAATGTGGAAATTAATTTATGGCCTGAAAACTATCAAAGAAGGAGAGGTAGATCCCTTTGAGGGAAGAAATAATGAAGAAGAAGAAAACAATGATAAGGAAGAAGAAGGTGAAAAAGAAAAGGTAGATGATAAAGTGGAGAAGGAAACACATAAAGTTGATATGACAACTATTGAAATGCAAAAAATAGAACAACGTGTGCAAGATACACAAATTCCACCTCCAAGTCCTCCACATGTTGCCTCCACACCTAAAAATACAATAACTATACAATATTTTACCAACAATTCTGATCAGAACATAAATCCACTAACTGTAGAGGATCTCAAAAAGATTCTTCACTAGACTACACTACAAGCACAATTGTATATAAATCTAGTCTTGGTGAGTGTAGAAGAATTACAAAAGGTTGTAGCAGATATGACAAGGGATAAGGTGAATCCACAAGAACCACCACATCCCTATAGCCACAAGTGGACAACCAATAGTGCAAATATTAGTAGATACATATGCAAAGGTTGACTCCATAGTTCAAGTCGTGATGCTTGAACAAAAGACACAAGATATAGAGGAGACAGAGCCTACAAGGGAACAAACAAGATAGATAGATACATCTGTCTCTACAACAAAAGTGTAAGGTGTAGCCCCACAGATCATAGTAATTGATAAGGAAAGATCTAAATAGGACAAGGAAAGTCCTAAGAAGAAGGAGCAAGAGGCAATACAAACATTGGTAAATTTGCCTACAACAGGGACTCCAATAATTCTTTAGAAGCTAAGCACTGTTGCCATGCCACTGCAAATATCTACACTAAGCTCAAGTTCAACAAGAATAATAAGGGTAATTCACTATGGATACCCTATATTAGATGAGGACATAGTCATTCCCAAGTATGACTATGAAACTATGAATATTGATCAAATCAATGAAGTGCAAGAGGCACTAGAAAGGAAAAAGAAACAAGAGATACTAAAAAATGAGTATAAACAAAGACAATCATTAATTGAGATAAAAGACATCTTTCTAGATGCGTTTAGCTTGTAGGTACCTGATGAAACTAAGCCCATTATGGAGCAACTATCCAGTATAGTAGACTAGGTACAGAATGAAGACCTTAATACAAATGCAAAACTGTTAGAATGGTCTGAAAAGAAGTTTCAAACAAAGGTGAATGAAAGAATATCAAGTGAAATAACACTATCATAGGTGGAGCTGACCAAGAAGATTGAAAAGGTAAAGGTAGTACTTGAGAACATATTCTCATTATACTCAAAATTGTGTGACCCATCATTTTTCACACAAGAAACTAGCCAATGAATAATGAGCTTGGAGAGGAACATAAATATATCAAGAATTTAACTACCTAAAGATCCAGCTCAGAGTGAGAAGCATTTTCAAACTACACTTCACACTCAGAAGGAACTAGCTGTGTTAACAACATATGAGGCAAATACAAAGGCCAAATTGATACAGATTCAATCTACCATAACCCCACACATGGAAATTTTGTAGAAAGAACTAGCCTATGCTGAAAATGTGTTAAAGAAATACCCCAATCTTTCTACATTGGAAGGCCTAGTTCACCTTGCAGCAGAGCCAACCACCCAACTTAAATCACTGGAAATTACCCTAGAAAATTGGGATGCTGCTCTCAAGATAGTAATGGAGGTAAATAAATCCTTTTTGGCTAAATATTTAGTTAATGTATAGACCCCTTCGACATAAGTATAAAAAAGGGGGAGATAAATTTTTTTGGGGGGGGGGGGGGGGGGGGAGAATTAGAAAAGCCAAAAGGAAACAATAACTGCAAGGGAAGATGTGTGAGAGGGGGGCCAAAACGAAACAATATCTGCAAGGGAAGATGTGTGAAAGGGGGGCCAAAAGGAAACAATATCTACAAGGGAAGATGTGTGAAAGGGGGAGTCAGCACATAGTAGATAGAGAAAGAATGACAAGGCAAGGCAGAGATAAAGAGTATCAAAATCAGCATGAGAAAAATCTAGCATGAGAAGTTGTGGATACAACAAAGGCACATCAACTCAGGGGGAGTTATAAATTTTGAGGTATAAACTCTTTCACAAAAATTTTGAATTTTTTTTGAAGTTTAGCATATATGCAGAACATAATGTATATTATACACGAAGAGATTAGATTCATCATGTATAGTTAAGTGTTTTTGACACTCATGTTAAAGGGGGATATTGTTTGTCTCAGATTGGTTCTGAAAATTGAGTGTCAACATACTTAAGCAATTTTCTTAGTTGATGCTGAGTATAGTATAGATGTCAAGTTATAGTATGTGCCGAGCCAAAAATTCATCAAGTGCCAAGTCATTTAGATGCCAATCAGGTAGATAGTGCCAAGCAAGTTTCAACTATCAAGTGACTAATAGATGCCGCCCCAATATATGTGCCATATAAACTATAGGTGTCGAGCAAGACAAAATTTCTATATGTATCGAGCATTAGTAATTAGTAAGTGTTGAGTAACAAAACATCAACATAAGAGTTTGTACCCTTAAAAACTAAGATGTAAACCATTTTTGAGCTAACATATGATGAATCTTGAAGGATTAAAAGATAAGATTGAATCAATTTGATTCCCTATGAAATCAACATGTAATCAATCAGAAAAATGGAAAAAATTGAGTGGGAAAGATGGATGAATCTCAATCATGGATTCATACATAACCCTAAGTCATGAAACCTTTTTAGGAGGTCAAAACCCCATAATTCAATAATGTATAAGAGAGCATGTGAGAATAGAATTGAAGAGAGGAATGATAGAGTGAAAGAGATCAAATAATAGAAGGGTGAAGAGTACATTCAAGGCGACATAGAAAAATAGAGGAATTGCTAGATCAGTGAACATTAGAATAGAGTATCAACACTTCATATAGAATCATATCAAATCAAAGAGGATCATATTAGAATGGACTGAACATCAATCTAAAATTAGCAATTGAAGATTGTAAGTTATCAGGTCAACACATTCTACTATACTTTCTAGCCATTTTATTAGAAGAATGAAAATCCTATGAAGATAGGTTGGTTTAACAACCATTTTGTAAATCCTTTAACAGGGTGACATTACAAGTGAATGTTTTGTAAATAATTTAGATAGGTACACTTTTAATAGAGTTTTGGAGCCTTTAATAGGGCAGGCCTCTCATAGGGTAGACCATCATTGATGGTCAAACTTTGTAACCTTGACAAGTTACATTTTGCTGTAGTGATACGTTGTGGGTGTCATCCCCACCCCAGTTTTACCTTCTCATTTTGGAGGGTTTTTGAGTGATCAAATATTGTGTTGTCTATTTTCATGCATGCCTTTACTTTAATGTTAATTAGAATTGTTTCATGCATGTATTGATTTCAGTTACAAGTTTCATAGCTTAAAGTTTGGTACTTCTGATTCACCCCCGCTCTCTCAGAAGCATTCTTCCCACTTGTAAATTTCAACATATAAGACTATTAGTTTAACCCTTGCATTATTTAAAGATACAAATGGTATACTATAGTTTAAATCTTATGAACATAGATGAAGACACTTTATGGAGTATGTATTTCTCCTGACATTTTCTACTTGGTTAATTTTGGAGTGGGAATTCATTAAGTAAAATATAAAATGTTCTTTAACTAGATACATGAAAGCTATCTTTAAGGTCATTTCTCCCAACTACCTACCTTTACTCCTTTCCTCCTCTATCAATACACATTGAAGCATAGAAAATCTCTATCACCATCATGTCTTCTAGATCATTCAAGCATCCAAAATCTGAGATCTTTGACTTGCGTTTCTCAATATTTGTGGTGCTTGTTGTTGACCTACATAAATAAATGGTGTTTTACTTTTGAAACTCTTCATATTACATGATGTAGCATCTGCACATTATGGACATCTTCATAAATGATATTTGTTCATGAGGGAGCCACTTAGAGACTATTTCTACCTACTATTAATATCACAAGGGAGCCTTTTATGCTCCATCTCTATGTTTCATACTTGATGACATTGCCAAGAAATAGTAACATCAATTTTGATTTGTGCTTATTTATTAGTTGATGAGTTTAAAATGAATTTTCAATAAATAGTTTAAAAGGCACAATACTTACTGAAGGAAATGGGTTTAACCATAGAGGAAGTTGTTTAATTACACACACTTGAGCTAGAGTAGTATTGGGATGGGTGACCTATAGAAAGTCTTGATACTTTATCTCTATGATCATTAGGAGAGATGAGTTCTTGTGAACTAATGCTCATAAAACAATAGTCAGTGAGTTTGACTCAAAAACTACACAATTTAATTTTGATAAAAATATCAAAATTTGACTTAGCACAACAAATATTTCCTCTTTATCAATCATTATAACTACTAAATATCAAATATTTCATAGTATTATGTTAAAAGTAAACTTATATTGACCATTGAAAGAAAGAAACTTATCCAAAAAATGTACATTCTAAGATCTTTGTTATGATATTATTAATCTATCATTATTTCTTTTAATACAATGAGCTAGATATATAGTTCATTATTCTCTTTGTTATGTGGTCTAAACTACTTAATGAGATATGAACTAATGTACACACCTTTGGATTTTAGCCTTGATTTCATGGTATACCCATATACACCTTCTCCCAATTTCTTGAGCAAGGATGATACAAGTTCCCATGTATGTTGGAGGGAACTTGAGGTAGAAACATGCTGTATGGATGCACATGTTAGTTTTTGCACAAGAATTGGCCTTCAAATCAAACCACAGTGGCCATTAGGGTCCCATCTTCTTGGAAAAGGATGACATGTTGTCTAGTAGATATGTTTTAATCAACCAAGGTAATTCTAAGCTTGCAAACTTCTATTTTTATGAGTTCACCAAATTAGGAGCTAGGTTTTTCTATGATGAGAGCATTGATGACATTGTAAAGAAGCTTGGATACCCTTTTAATACTTAACAAGCAATATGTAGTGGTAGTGCACTTCAAGAATATGGTTAATTATATGAAAACAACCATTGCAACCTATATTAATTATATTAGAAATTTCACTTTTGAAACTAAGGTTTTGAACGATCTAATTAGTTGTGAAAAAAATGTGATAGTGAATTCCTTTATTTTAATGTTTGATACAATCTAATGCATCTATTCTTTTATTACTTTTTCTTCCAGTTCACTCTCATAGAAAAAGAAGAGTAAATCTCCAAGATAATCATCCATATCATAAAAGAAAGAAATTTATTGTTGTTTCTTTATTATAATCTTCATGCTTTGATCAATATTGCAATTAGAAAACAAGAAATGAACATTGTTTCATGCAAGTAGGCACCCTTTTTGATTAGGTTTTTTTTATCTATCAACAACTATATTTATAGTAATTATTATACTCAGAAAAAAAAAGGGGTAGCTAATGCTAAAAAAAATGTGGTAGCTAATGCCAAAAATAAAATGGGATAGCTAATGTCAAAAAAAAAAAGGACAATTGATCCAAAAATTCTACCTATGAATGGGGTAGCCGATGTCAATACCTAGCTTGACTTTAGCTCCACAACTTTTCCCTAGCTCTTCAACCTAGACCAACATATATCAAATGAACCATTTTTTTAATAATCACATGAGAATCACAATAATAACAACATCATCAATATTACAACAATGTCAAGAATATTTTCACAAAAAAACGTAAAAAAAACACTCAAAATTGTACTCCTATCACACATTTTCATCTCAATTTTACCCGAAATGTTGTAGTGGGTGAAAAATTTGTGACGTGCATTCAATATATATTGTAGATCATTTCAAGAGGGATGTATGAAAAATTGTAAATTCAAGATTATTTATTCAATTCATGTGATCTTGTTGCTTATATTTGAGTGATATGTAGTGGTAGTGTGAGCTTATTTGTTTTGAGGAGGGAATTATAGAGGCTTGAAAACTTTAATATGTGGTTCTTCATAATTTATCTTACATGTACTAGGTATAAGTTTTTTGGTAGTAATATTTATTCTATTGCTAGTGAACATTTTTGTGTTTTTGAGGTGTGACCATCTTGGTAGTTAAGCCAAAATTATTCATATTGCAATAAGCATTTCAAATAGCTAGCCTTGTAAAAAATTACCTTAATAGTGTCACCTTAATCGATGCTTTTCATTGCGTGAGAATCAACTTCTCTATGATTTTTCCTAGTTTGGGGTTTCCATGTGTATCTTGGTGTTGATTTGTTGGTGTTTCCATGTGTTTATGTTTATCTTTACATTGGTGATTTACTATGCTATAACCAATAGATATTAAGTGGTGTTTATTGATTGTTATGTATTAACTAGAAAATCAAAAGTTTTAATAAGTGTGTTGGAATAACTAATTCACACCCGTCTCATATATTTAGTCTATTATAAATTGGTATTAGAGCATGCTTCCTTAGTATTGATGGTGCACAACTTGAATATCCTTATGTTTGATGGATCCAACTATTGTTCATGGAAAGATCAAATGAATGGTTATCTAATATCAATTGGTAGTTACAATACTTGGGAGCAAGTAGAGACTATGAATGTGTTCCCTTAGAGTGGCTTACAAACTATAGATGACATCAAAGCATATGAGGGGATGAGAAGGTGGAGTATAAAATTACTAGTGTTTTATCTAAATTAGAACTTTTTAAAGTTATATATTTGAATATTGCTAATGAGGTATGGGAAAATTGAGAAATATATAAAGAAAATGATAAGGTGAAGCTTTCTCTTAAATTGGCTGTAAAGAAACATTATGAGATATGAAATTAAGAATCAATACAACAACATAATTGATGAAGACTTCATGGAGAATATTTTAATGACATTACCTGATAGTTACACATCGCTATTTCACCTCGCAAACTCTATATTTTCCCTTTATAAGAATGCATTGCCTTATAGGATACAAATAGAGAATAAAATATTTAGTGTATACAAGGTCCAAACCACATTAGGAACACCTTATATTAAACCAAACATGACATCTCAATACCTTAGAAACCCTTGAGAATTCTAATTTCATCAAACGTTATCCCTTTTTCACAAAATCAATCATAAATCTCTACCATCCCTCACAGATGACAAAATAGGGCATAAATTTTGATTAAAATATTATATCCACAAAGTAACTACATATTTAGGGTCCCATTTGGGTGTTGTATAACATATCAAAAGATACCTAGGAGTCATTTCATAACACAACGACCAAAAGTGTCTGATTTGCAATCTCAAGGCCTAAAAAAAGTGAGCAACAAGAGAGGTATTTTGAACATAATGTATTAGAAAGGTCACAAAAAATATATAATTTTTTAAAGGATAATCTTCTCAATTATATAACATATATCAAAATGGAATGGTTTTTTTTGTATGAAATGGGTAAAAAATGACTATTTACAAAGTTGGAATCCTAGTTAGATAATAGACTTTCTTGTAAAAAACTTGCCATAACTTTTAGTCTACTTAATGAAAATCAATAAAATCAACTATTTTTAAAACTATATTCATTTCTTGTTCATATCTAATTGGTTTCAAGTTTTTCCTCTTCCATAATGGTCTTACTAAACAAACAAAAAAACAAAAAGTTTGTAAATAAAAAAAAACTAGAAAAATAGACTTGTAGTCACTAAAATTAACACAACTCCCCCCAAATCTATGTATTTATGCCAAGCCATTTTTCAAAAAGCAAGTTTAGAAAAATTTCCAACCATACCATCTAATACTCATTCATACATTAAAGTTATTGTTCATACAATGTAGAAAAATAAGGAACAAAATATAGAGAAATCCAAAAAATGGAGTTTGATTTCATTAACTCATTCAACCATTGATTGTCTTTTAAACCTTTTATAATCAGTTACTAAACAACTAACCAAATTCTATATGTATTGAATATTGGCATTCCATTCTTTTATTATTATTTTATTAAAGTAAAATTAGGTTTTAAAGGGGCTAAAATCCTATAGAATGTTTAGAACTTAAGATAAAGCAATGATAGTCTCCTAAAAAAAGAGGGCGAAAAAACAAAGCTAGACCATCCACCAACCAAAACAAAAGAAGCCACATAAAATCCAACAAGAAAACTCACAAACCACCTATGGTTAAAAAAGGGTGAACATAGCTTTTAACAACAAGCTCCCTCAACTTAGAATACACAACTTCCAACCTTAATATTTTCTATTGGAACCCTTCTTATGGGAATGCAATGCCATGTATAAAGAGGGTGAAGACCTCTTTGAATGTTTCCTTTGAACCACAATCCAACCATCTTCCACCTTAGCAGGTGCATCCTGATAAGGTAACTAATCCACCATAGAAGTTTCAATGCTTGTGGAAAGGCCAACACACTAAGAATAACCAATAGAAAAATATTTATCCACAACCATAGAGATAGGTTTAGCTTCAGGAAAAATACCAAAAAAATCCCTAACATAAATAACACCAACAAAATTAACATAAACCATATTAGAAGTACCTACTAGCCCTAAAGGATCGCCAATAGAACTATCAACAAAAGGGGAACACCATCAACTACATCTGCTTGAGAGTCAATCCTAGAAGACACATGTACAAAACTAGCAATAACCACATCAACCATCTAAGAACCATTAACAAGATGATCATTCTAATCCATCTCAGAAAATCTCTTAATATTATATAATGATGAGAAGGGACACCTTTCCACCATGATGAGGGCTTCTTTGATTTCACATTTTTTATAGCTCACAATTACTTGCACATGCCTAGTTTGAATCATCTTTTTCATCCGAAGGGAATTCCTTCATAGTCAATAGCTTGCATTCAGTAACCCTTAGGAGTAATAAGATTAATAACCTATAGGAACCCCTTAGAAGTATGAGTATCTACCAAAATATGAGCATAGGTGGAGTGGAGAATATCAAAAGACTTTGAATCCACAATCAAAAAATCTCCAAGTGCCTCACTCATTCCTCTATGAGTAAATCCACCCAAAGATGAATTAGGAGGTAGGGGAGTCTAACCCAAATTAGAATCTTATATAAGGATTAAGAAGAAGGGTTGAAATCCTTATGCCAAGGTTAATCATTAAGGGGAAGTAATTTTTAAAAGTGAAAAAATGCTCCCATTAAATAATCTTTCTATCTAACACATTATCAAATTTGGCAATGAAGAAACCCTGGCCAAAGGAAAGATATGAACTGAGTCTAAAATGAATTTTTTTTGATGCTTAGAAATTGAAGCATAGAACCAAGGAATATTGGGATAAAACACCATAAACTTGCAGATAATCACATTAGAAGAAAGATCAAATGCACACTAATCAATCTCAACAACAGTTTCTTCATCCAGATTAATAATATATTGATAGATAGGGAAAAACCTAGACTCAATAGTTTTCATCTTAGGCTTGATACCCCTTCAAAATGCCAAAAAAGAAACATAAGGACCCTCAGGAACTACCTTAGCCTTAGAGGATCCAATAAAAATATTTAATTGAGAGTCAATAAAAAATATTTGATTGAGAGTCAATAACAAGAGAAGAGATGTTATCCAAGACACCCCCATCCACCTTAGCCAATGAAATTTCTCAATCAACAAGGGTTGTAGAAGGTACTGCTACATCAACATGAGAAGTCTTGAATGTTGCCACACATGAACCTAGACCCCTAACCACAACATGCATAGATGACATGTCTTCAATGTTAGACCTATAATACTAAAAACATAGTGTGTTAAGAACAACGATACTAATTTTAACATTCACAAACTAAATTAAAGTGACACTTATGATAGGATGAAGAGGAAAACACCATGGAGGAAAGCATACCAAAAATGATAAGCTCCTTAAGTGTGCCCTATGATGAACTTTGTGTGTCTAGATTGATAGGGTTTGTATGCTTGGTGGTGCTCAAGCTTCAAGTGGTAGGGTATTTATCATGCAAGGGGATGAGTGAAAGATTTCAACAATGGGTGGTGTGAGTGGATTTTAACATGGTAAGGGTGTGAAATAGTTGTGCTGTAGTGGGAAATAGAACATTATAAGTTTGCATTGGTGGATGAAATGGATTGTGAGAGGGGAAGGGCTTAATTTATAGGCTAAGGGGTAGTGAGATGGAGGGTTAGGATGTGAGTATGGAGAAAAGGTGAGGAAGGGATAAGATGCAATGAGAGGAGAGCACATGGATTGTGGTTGTTTGGAGTCATTAGGGAGTGACACTTATCACAAGAAGGATGAGTGTGAGGGGATGGGCAAAATGGATGGTCAAAGGGAGTAATGAGGGGGGAAGAGTGTGTAAGAGGGATCAAAGAGGCATTAATGGCATATACGAGCCATTAATTCTATTGGATAGGGATGGAAGAGGACAAGGGAGACCATTGAATTTGGTTTAGGTTAGTAAGTCTTAACCCTTGCTTAAAGTTGTGCAGATGTTTAGGAATTAGCCTTGGTTTAGGAAGAGGGTTAAGAAGTAAGTGGCTTAGTTTTGATGGGACAAGTTAGTTAGTTGGCTAAGTGAGGTTAGTATGGGAGGATGGGTTGGGTTAGGGGTAAGCATAGGTTTTAGGGATGGTTTAGGGGGTATAGGATGATTTATTAAATTATTTAGAAATTAAATCAAATGGGTTTTGACATTTATTTGATTTAATAGAGGAATAGGGATTTAATTGATAAATTAATTTTGGGTTATCTTTTGATTTTATCAATTGGACTATAGTTAATTAAATAAATAAATAAACTAGGGGATGATGATTATTTAATTAAATAATAAATATTTAATCAATAATGTCCTAGAAGATGACTAAATAAGATTACCTAATGGTGTGATTAGATTTAGGTTTCTACATTTTGACCCTCTTTGACATAGTGTTGGGACAATACTATTTTAAAGAAGTTCAAATATAAATGATGTGAAGAAGATTTTTAAATCAACATGGTTGACCTTGTCTTGAGTAGAAGAAGATAGATTGTACTATGTGATGCTCCCTCAAGAAGGTAGTAGGGAGAGAAGGTGAGGCCTGACAACTTCTTGAAAAGTACAAGAATCTAGGCAAGCAGGAGGACTTAGAGTAGCTAAGAGAGAGGGTTTAAGGAAGCTCATATTCTCACTATGGGAGAATAATACAAAGGAAAACTTTGTGTACAAGGATAACTAATGGTTATAGGGGGAGGGGGTGTGTGATTGGTTGTTTTAAATTGAACCCAAAGAAGTGATTTGGAAGATGGTAGGGTTGGGGAGATTATGATTCTAAGATTATTATTGGTGATGACTAAGAGGATAATTGATGAAGAAGCTATGGTTATGATTAATGCAGGAGCTATGATACTAATATGGATATAACTATTGTGTCATGATTATTGGACTGATTGGATGGGATGCTTGGATAGGATGGAAGTGAGAAGGAATTTATTGAAGCTTGAGTGTGGGGGTGTTCCAAAGGGGAGCACCACCATGTAGTTGAGCACTTACTTTAATATAGGAATATTGGGGATATTCCAAGGTTACACAAAACATCAATGCTTTTTCACCAATACTACATAGGACTGACATGAAACAAACACACAAGGATTTTCCCAACATCACAAATGAATCTCAAAGGAAGAAAAGTGGAAATGATATTGGATAACCCAAAAGCAAATGATATTTCCCAAGTGCACCATGTAACCACAAGCAATCACATGTTTGTAATATGCAAGGGTAATATCTAACTAAATTTCAAGTAGAAAAGAAGATGAAAAAGACCTAATCATAGATCGTGGAAATTTTGAGGAGGGAACAACCCAAATCACTTGGGAGAAATATTTGAAGAACCAAAATTGAAATCATAAAAAGAAAATAAATTGAAAGAAAATGTAAATCCATGAAAAGGAACCTTTTTCCAAAGAGATCACTAGGACTGGATACTGACATACTAAGATTAGATGAGAAGAAGGATGCACCTATTTAGGATCCATTAGTAATATCAAGGACTAGAATGAGTTGGGCAATCAAAGTTTTTTAAGAAAATATTTTGATGATAAGGAATCTCATACAAGGATTGACTAGAGCACCTAGCCAAGATAATTGTAATTTGTGATCAAACATGAAATGACATGAAGAGATGAGAGATATACAATGGTACCAAGTTAAGGACTGATGCACAAGGAATATATAGTAACCAAACCAAAGTATTTACAAGGAAGTACAATACAAAATCTTAGCATGATAGGATAGTGGTAGGAAAGATAAAGATGAGAAGATAGTGGATGAAAATCTTGGGATGAGAAGATTAGTGAATAAAAATCTTAGGATGAAGAGATAGAGGAAAAGTGTAGGATAAGGATATAGAGGAAAACCTTGAGATGATTAGATAAAGGGGATGAAAATATTGGTATGGGAATATAGTGAATGAAAAGATTAAGATAGTAGATGAAAAGCTCAGAATGAAAAGATAGTAGGTGAAAAGCTTAAGATAGCAGATGAAAAGCTTAGGATGAGAGGATAGTGGGTGAAAAGCTTAATATAGTAGATGAAAAGCTTAGGATGAGAGGATAGTGGGTGAAAAGCTTAAGATAGTGGATGGAAAGCTTAGGATGAGAAGATAGTGGATGAAAATCTTAAGATAGTGGATGAGAAGATAGTGGATGAAAATCTTAAGATAGCGGATGAGAAGATAGTTGATTGAGGGTGGATAGGGTGATGGATAATAAGGGAATGATATACTTGAAGACAACGAGTGGGAAGGAAGCATCCCAAAAATGATGATTGGGGTGTATAGGGATAAATTAGAGCTAGATACCAATGAAAAGGGATGTACCAAGTGATGGAAGGATGAAGAGATGGTGAGAAGTGCAAGAATAGAAGAAAAAGGTATGACTGGTAGAAGGTTTAGGTAGAGGAATGTGAAAAGATAGGGATTGGAAGATGAATGGTTTTGGGGATGACAAGATGAAAATAGGGCTAGAATGGGGGGATGGAAATATGGACATGACATGGTCTCCAAGAAATATAGTGCCCCTAGTTATATATTATTCAAGAGGAGGTTTTATAAGGGGTGTGATAGGATGGAAGATTGGTCAACAAGAGGATGAGGGAGATATATGGAAGCTAGGATGTGAATGGTGAATTAGGTAGAGGGTAGCTTATGATGGGTGGATGAGGCTCATGGAGGAATTATATGGACAAAATAATGGGTGGATAAAGGATAGGTGGATACAAACTTTTATGGGGAAATGTGTCATGCGCAACTTTCACAAGGCAAAACACAACAACAATTTTTTTTTGAAAGGTGAAATAAGGATGATAGGTATATATATATAAATGTACATCTATACAACTCATGTTTCTTAAGGAAATAAGGCTTTCACATATTCAATCAATGGAGTTGAAGGTAATGCTTAGCAATTTTTAGGAACATTGATACTTTAACTAGGTCTTAGGTGTCCAAGTTAGGATGTTAGTATTCTAGGTTTAAGCTTAGGGATAAATTTTAGTTAGATGCCAACATATCAAGATTTATCACTTTACCATTAAACACAAATATTTCTAATTCACTTTTATTTTATTTAGGTATTCAATTTCAAATGAGCACTTGCACTTTTTCATTTCATTAAACTTCTAACTAATCCTATACCATCATTTGGACTATTGAAAAGAGTAAATATATATACACTAATTATTAAATTTCTCTAGAATATTATTTTTTATTTTTCAACTATATAGCATTGATTGGATTATCAATTTTATATATTAACTAAGGGACATGATCAACTTGACATTGACTAACTACTACCTTGTCTACACTTGACCCATTAACCAAGTTCTCACTCAATTTAACTGTAGCATTATACTTTACTAATTCAACTACATTTTTTATACCATTTTAATTTTTTACTAAATTTAACTACAATTTTAGTTATTAATAAACTTAACTACAATTATAACTTCCTTTTTAATTATTACTAAATTTAACTATAATTTTAAATATTAACTATTAATAAATTTAACTACCATTTTAACTACCATTCTGAACTATATCTTAAATCACCTAAAATATTATTTTCCCAAAAACATGAGACAGTAACTAATCACTAACCAAAACATTATTACTTATCCCATTTAATATAAAACTACATTCCCTTTTTCAAAAAAACACCTATCCCACGTTTCACCATGATTACCTACTTAACCTACCTCTTCTACCTACCACTCATCTAAACTCCACCTTAGTTGACATTTTAACTCTCCTCATTCTCCCATTTGAATGCCCCGTGGTCCAGGCCCTACGTGTCCCTCTTTACTCCCTCCAAGTGATTTGACATTGATTTTATTACCTCCCCCTTAAGCACCTAAGTGTAAAGTTTAGTAAGATTTTAGACATAGATGGTATAGATGGTTTTACCTTTATGGAGGCGATTAATTGTTAGATTGTGGTGACTGATCAAGAAAGTAGTATACATACTTCATAATTAGTGGGGTTTGGGGCATCGGCCTGATTTTTTTTTTTTAGTACTATTCGCCATTCATAGAAATTTTTTTGGTACTATTTGCCATTCGTAGATTTTCCACTAAAGTTATGGCTAATTTATGGTTGACATGTTATAACCCTAAAGCAGTTTAATACTTATATAAAACGGTTTAGGGTTGGGTATTTTATTATTATGTTGTGATGCAAAATTGGTTCTTGCAGCGGTATTGAGTTGTAAGGGATTATAGTTTGTAATCAAGTTGTAATCACTGGATTGTAATAAGACCAGACTTGCTATTTGGTGGACGTAGCCTAGGGATTGGGTGAACCACATTAAATCTTGGTGCCTTGTATTCATTTCTGTGTGATCTATTATTTTCTATTATTGGTTATATTTGCATGTAGTTTTTATTTTTGTTCATGGTTTATCCTAACAAGTGGTATCAAAGCAAAGTTGTCTTTCAGTTATCCTTTGCAAGAAAGTCTCATGGATAAGTGGGAGTCTCACGGTTGAGCGGGAGTGATGGCAGATGAGGGTAAGCTAAGGGTTGATAGGTTTAATGGGTAGAACTTCTAGTTATGGAAGATGCAAATGGAAGAATATCTATAACAGAAGGATTTATGGAAGCCATTAGAAGGCAAAGCCAAGAATCAGGGAACTATGTCAGAGGCTAAATGGGATCTTTTGGATAGAAAGGCACTCAAAAGCATTTAGTTATACTTGGCAGCATCAATGGCATTTAATATTACAAAAGCAAAGATGACAAAAGATTTGATGAAAACCCTAGTGACACTGTATGAAAAGCTCTCTGCTTCAAACAAGGTATTTCTCATGAAGCTTTTATTTAATATGAAAATGGAAGATAGTGGATTTGTTGTAGATCATTTAAATGGGTTTAATATTATTACTAGTTAGTTATCTTCTGTGGGTATCAATTTTGATGAAGAAATTAGGGCTCTCTTGATTTTGTGTTCTTTGCCTGAAAGCTAGAATGGCTTGGTAATGGCGGTGAGTAATTCTATTCCTAGATCTAGTACCCTAAAATATGATGATGTGATCAGTGTTGTTTTGAGTGAGGAAACTCATAGGAAATCCTTAGGTGGATCTACATCAGAAAGTGCTTTGAATGCACAAAGCAGGGGTAGAACAACTGAGAGAGGAAGTAACTCTGGAAATCATGGAAAATCAAGAGGAAACTCAAAGGGGAGGAGGTCTTAATCGAGAGGACCAAATGATTGCTGGTACTGTGGGAAACCAGGGAACAAAAAGAAAGATTGCTAGAATCAAAAGAAAAATGAAGGAGATAAATTGGATGGAGACAAGGAGGAAAATGTGGTAAGTAACAAATCCAAAGAGGATGCTTTGCTTCTATCTTTAGAAAGTGTTGATGATTCATGGGTTTTATATTTTGGTGCTTCATTTCATGCTACACCTCATAGAGGTTATTTCATTAATTATGTCCAATGGGATTTTGGGCTTGTTTATTTGGGGGATAATGAACCCTGTCAAATTGTTGGAAAGGGAAAAATTAAGATTAAGTTATAGAATGGGAATCATTGGCTACTACATGAGGTAAGACATGTTCCAAGGCTGAGTAAGAATTTAATTTCAGCAGGGCAACTCAGTGATGAGGGTTGTGTAGTTACTTTTAATGATAAAATTTGGAAGGTTTCAAAATTTTCCCTTGTAGTAGCAAAAGGTGTGAAAGTAGGCACCCTATATCTTTGTACAGGTCATATTGTTCCTTCCACTTTTATTATTTCAGAGAAAAATGAATGTTTAGGAAAAATTGCTGTAGTTAAGCAGGGAGAACAAATAGCTGCTGTAGATTTTGATACAGTGCTATGGCACAATAGACTTGGGCACATGAGTGAGAAAGGTATGAAAGTACATTCAAAGAAAGTTTTACCAGGTTTGAAATGTGTCAATATAGATTTTTGTGAAAGTTGTGTGTATGGAAAATAAAAGAGAGTGAGTTTTGTAAAGACTAGGAAGGAAAACAAAAAGGAGAAATTAGAGCTTGTGCATATAGATGTATGTGGACCAGCTCAGGTATCTTCCCTTGGTGGCTCTCATTATTATGTTACATTTATTGATGATGCAACTATAAAAGTATGGGTTTATTTCCTTAGACAAAAATTTGATGTATTTCAAACTTTTAAGAAATGGAAATGCTTGGTTGAAAATGAGACTGGTAAGAAATTAAAATGTCTCAAATCTGATAATGGTGGTGAGTATTGCAGTCATGAATTTGAAGATTATTTCTCCACTAATGGTATTCATAGACAAAAAACTATTCCAAGGACTCCATAGCAAAATGGAGTGGCTGAACGCATGAATAGGACTATAATGGAGCGCGCAAGGAGCATGAGGTTGCATGCTGGGTTGCCCTTACACATGTGGGTGGAGGTTGTCAATACTACAGTTTATTTGATTAATAAAGGTCCCTCTACTCCTTTGGGTTGTGGTATTCCCAAGGAAGCATGGAATGGTAAGAAGGTGAGTTATTCTTTTCTCAAGACCTTCAGTTGTGAAGCATTTTCTCATATAGACTCTAAAAATAGAACCAAGCTAGAAGAAAAATCAAAGAAATGTGTCTTTTTTGGATATGGCATTAATGAATTTGGTTATAGGCTTTGGGATTTTGAAAATCATAAAATTTTTAGAAGTTGGGATGTCATATTTAATGAGACAGTGTTGTACAAAGATCTATTGCATCAACATGAGAAGAAAGAAGATGATTATGTAGTGTTGGATGATACTCCAAAAGCTAATGTTCCAGCCATTCCTCATGATGTGCAACAACTACAAAAAAAAATACCACACACTCCAATGAATGTTATATGGTCAATGAGGAAAATTAGACCTCCACAAATATTTTCTCCCTCTTTGTATTCTATTTTACTTATTCTATTTTACTTACTGATGTTGGTGAACTTGAAAGTTATGATGAAGTTGTGTAGGTGGATACTAAGATTCAGTGGGAGTCTACAATGAAAGATGAAATGGACTCTTTGCTGAAGAATAAGACATGGTATTTGTTCAAGTTGCCTATAGGTAAAAAGACTTTATAGAATAAGTGGGTTTACGGGTTGAAAGAAGAGGAAGGAGGTAAGAAAAGATTTAAGGCCAGGTTAGTTGTAAAAGGATTTGCACAGAAAAAGGGAATTGATTTTGATGAGATATTTTCTCCTGTTGTTAAAATGACTTGAAGATTTTCATTTAGAGTAGTTGGATGTTAAAACAACCTTCCTTCATGGTGATTTGGATGAAGAAATCTATATGGCTCAGCCATAGGGATTTGAGGTCAAAGGTAAGGAGAACTTAGTATGCAAATTGAAGAAAAGTTTATATGGCTTGAAGCAAGCACCTCGACAATGGTATCTAAAATTTGACAAGTTTATGCATGAGCATAGCTATAATAGGTGTCATTTAGATTATTGTGTTTATTTTAAGAGGTTGGATGATGATAGCTACATTATTTTATGTTTATATGTTGATGATATGCTTGTAGATGGGTCTAACATGGATCATATTAAGGGGTTGAAATGCTAGTTACCACATGAATTTGAAATGAAGGATTTAGGGGTAGCAAAAAAAATCCTTGGTATGAAGATTTATAGAGATAGGAAAAACAGAACATTAATGCTATCTCAGGCTAATTATGTTGAGAGGGTGTTGCAATGTTTCTCTATGGAGAATGATAAAGCTGTCGACACACCTTTACCTGGTCATTTGAAGTTGACTAAGAAGATGTGTCATAAGACACAAGAAGAGGAGGATAAGATGTCCAAGGTACCCTATGCTTCAGATGTAGGAAGCTTGATGTATGCTATGGAATGCACTAGGCCAGATATTGCACATGCAGTGGGAGTCGTTAGCAGGTATATGAGTCATCCAAGATTTGAGCATTGGAATCCCGTCAAGTGGATTCTAAAATATTTGAGAGGAACATCTAATAAGTGTTTACACTTTTGGGGCTCTACTACTGATTTACAGGGCTATGTTGACTTAGATTTGGTAGGGGATATTGATACCAGGCAGAGTACTATAGGTTATGTCTTTACTGTTGGTGGGGCAGCCGTGAGTTGGGTTTCTAGGTTATAGAAGATTAATGCTCTGTCCACTATAGAGGAAAACTATGTTGCTTCTACAGAGATAGCTAAGGAGATGATATGGCTTCTATTCTTCTTGGAAGAATTGGGACATTCTTAGAAGGATAATTATTTGTTCACAGATAGTCAGAGTGCCATTCATCTTGCAAAGAATTCAGCTCTGCATTCTAAGACCAAACACATACAGTTGTGGTACCATTTCATTTGGTCAGTTTTGGAGGATGGATAGTTAAAGTTGGAGAAGATACGTACCAATGACAATCTAGCAGATATGTTGATAAAGGTTGTAACAAGGGAGAAGCTAAACTCCTTTTTAGCTTTGGTTGGTCTTTTAAACTGAACATGAATAAAAGAACAACAGAGTCTAGGGTGGTTTGATCCAATGGGAGCCCCATGTGGTAGTGGTATTGCTATAGGATTAGTCTCCAAGTGGGAGATTGTTGTTTAGTGTGGAGCTTGATCAGTCCCCAAGTGGGAGATTGTTAGATTGTGGTGACTGATCAGAAAAGTACTGTACATCTTAATTAGTGGGGTTTGGTGCATTGCCCTAAATTTTTTTTGGTACTATTCACCATTCATAGAATTTTTTTTGGTATTATTCACCATTCGTATAACTCTAAAGTAGTTTAATACTTGTATAAAAGGGTTTAGGGTTGGGTATTTTATTATTATGTTGTGATGCAAAATTGGTTCTTGCAGTGGTATTGAGCTGTAAGGGATTACAGATTGTAATTAGGTTGTAATCATTGGATTGTAATAAGATCGGACTTGCTGTTTGGTGGACATAGCCCAGGGATTGGGTGAACCACGTTAAATCTTGGTGCCTTGTGTTCATTTCTGTGTGATCTATTATTTTCTGTTATTGGTTATATTTGCATGTAGTTTTTATTTTTGTCTTTGGTTTATCCTAACATTAATACCAAAAGCTAATAACATGGGTTCTTTCCAAGGTGTCCCAACTTCTCTTCCCAAGGTCTAAGGTATTTGATGTGGTGTTAAATATAAAATTTTTCATGCTTCCCAATGATAGGTGCCTAGGAAGGAGGGTTTTGACTTAAATCATAACAAAAGGTCACTCTCAATATTTTTTACTTGTGCCCAAGGTGAGGAAAAAGGGTGAGGATGCCTAGTGGGGACCATTGTCCCCTTTTTCATGTTGAATATGGTCTCTCCTTTTGAAGATGGCACCTAGGCTAGATGGGTTTATCAATATTAAGTTTTGTTATATATATATATATATATATATAGGTTTGGCTGAAGGATGTTGTTTTTATATTCATATATATATATTTTTTGGTTCAAGTTTGTATGAGAGTCCCCCTCCACTCACATGACTACACTTGAAGATGAAGTAGTACTATTGTATAACATCCCAAGGTGAGTTGACATGAACTAGGAGCCTAGGTAGGTACTTAGGTTAGTATATTATTATGTTGTTTTCTTTTACTCCAAAGTGGTTATTTTAATTTTGTCTTATAGAAAGAGTCTAGGTATATGATATCTAAATAAAATATTGGTCTGTAATAAGTAGCAAAATATTTAATTTACCCTCATACAAATTCTAGAGAAGTGAAGTGCACCTCCAACTAACTTTTTTTTTTTCTTATAGATTTTTTAAAGCTAAGTCATATAAGGTGTTATTTTCTTTCACTTTAAATATGAAGATAAGGTATTTTTTTGATGATGAAATTGATGTTATCTCCTATTATGAATAACCTTAGGGATTTAATTGATGCAAAATAATTCAAGGATTAACACTTCAACGTACAAGTTCTATTTTAAACATGTCTAAAGGATGATTATTATCACATATGAGAGAAAACAACTACTCATAGAAAAAATGAATTCAAGGATGATTAAGATCCTATATGGAACCATTATTCAAGAGAGAGAAATTAATTCTTTACATGCATACTTGTGTACAGATACAATATTGGAACCTTTTATTCATGTTTTGCAACTCACATAACAAGAACCTTGCAATACTCTCCTTTACTCTATCTTGGAAATGAAATATGTAACATTGGATTTCTAAGATGAAATTTCTACATAGTATAGCTATGGATTGAGTACACCAATCTACCTATGTACAATAAATCAATCTCCTATTTGCAATATGAACTTTCTAGAATGATTAGTATTACTTCACTTGATAAACTCCAACAAAAGATGTACATCCTCTACATGAAACTATTTCTTTCTCCTTATACAAAAATAAAGGTACTATATCCACAATACCAACTACATGCATTTCATAGTCCATATGCTACATCTCCACATTTCCTTTACATTTCAAAATATGATAATGAGGATTGGACCTTCATAACACATAAAAAAATAACATAGAAAAAGATGGATTCATCACAACCCTTGGTTTTTTTTATATTGTCAAGGGAAGGCCTCAAATTCTATTTTCCACAACCTGCACACAACAACACAAACTAGGAACCATGGAGGCCCACCTCCCATCCTAGGATTCTATGAAGCCAACCACTGAGCAAGGGAAGGGGAAACAAGATTCAAACCAGGTTTCATTCCAATCTTACAAATGCATAAACATCACATTACAAAACTTGAACAATCCCATCCCAAGGGTATTTCACAATGGTTCACCAATGGAGCCTTGAACATAGGGTGAAGGTGTGCTTTCAAATAAGAGACTTGCCATATCTTAACATATATGCAATATAAAAATTTCATGCCCTTTTAGGACTTTCAAAAATCGACAAATTCCATGCCCTTTTGGCACTTTCAAAAATAAAAAAATTCCATGCACTTTCAGGGCTTTCACAAACATCCTCCAAACATACTACCATCAACTATAGCATCCTTGAAAACCCATGCTCCGTAAACTTCCTTTCTAGACCATCATTTCCTTGATCACCCCCAAAGAAAGATATGAATGAAAATGACATACAATGGAGCCCATACTCCAAGGTTTTCAACTATATTTCAAGCCCAACTAACCCATTCACCCAAGGCTTCTCTTCCCTCCCAAGGGAGAGTGAAGCCTTCACACCCATTAAAAAATTTTAACATTAAAAAAAAAAAGTAGATCAAAGAAAAAACCCCAAGAAAATTCATGAAAAAATATACACAATAACAACACAACACAAAGATTGCAATGAGAATACATGATCTCATACCAACACTCCATACTTGCAGATTCATTATGGAATGCTAAAACAAAATGGTCATGGTTTGAGCACCAACCTTGGTCCAAGATAATGACAATGCTAGTTGATGAAGAGCTCCCTTAGCCTCCCTCCAAAACCATAACTATCTCTAAACCTAGAGAGTGGGTGAACACCCTACTAGTTTGTCCAAGACTCTCTAAAAAGGCCTTCCCACTAACTATTTTAGAAAAAACACCAAATTGCTTCCTCTTACAAAATTGTCTCCCCCTAAGTTTTCTATTTTTGACTTAGTGGAAAAATGGGAAAGAATTCATGTGACAACTCCATTTTCGAATTGATGGAAGAAGGCATTGGTAAAGGGCCCCCCTAGGCTGTCTAGGCACTATCATGATCAAAACTAGATCCCTAAAATGTGATACTAACATATGGGTAGCTCATTTTCACCTAAAAGACACTTTGGGACCATCTATTGACCCCTTAAAACCCTAGTCAAGTCTAAATTCTATTTTCCTTTAATTGTGACCCATCCTATCCCTTGTCAAGTGGGTTTACTTAATTATTAACAAGGTACTTAGTTTTAGGGTAATTTGTTAACATGACCAAACCCTAGATGATATGTCATACACTCAAAAAATCCACAAGTGTCAAGTGAAACATAAAAGAACATTCCACATCATTATGACATGTCCCTAATGCATCTTTGAGATTTATAAATTTCACACACAAGAAAGCTTACATTTATGAAAGAAAATACATCACAACGAGGCTTTTCAACCTTCCAAAGATTTGCCTTGGCTAAACCATGTTCACATGGGTTTGGACCTTGTTTCCCCCAAAAATTTCCATAGTTCCACTTCCTACACACTAAACTCAAGCATTAGTAGTCCAAGGAGGTCATATAAAATACATATCATAAATGCATATGAATTTAAATGTTACATAATTCATATTAACATAATTCAATGAAATTACTTTACTTAATAATTTCAAATAAGACATTCAAAACCTTAAAATATCAAAATTTGCACATCACATTTAATCATAAATCATCATAATTATTTTAAAATTTTGCATCACATCATAATCCATTTCCTATCATAATGATGAAATGTTGAATCTATATTGCTAAATCAGCCAACATGAAAATTAGTTCTGATTACATAACTCAGATCAAAACCACCAAAATGTAATCATCACAACTAGTATACATGATTCAATTAAATATATTTTGATTATTAATACTATCTCATTATCATTATGAGATATTACATGATGAGGCACATATCTTTAAAATCATAATGTTAGGAAATCAAGATGTTTTCAAAATTATGTCCGCATAGGTTCAAAATCAATCATTAGGTAAACCCATTATATCTGTTAGTCAATATATTATATTTCCATCTTAATCATCATTCATTGTAGCCTATCCAACTAATACTACTTGTACAATTATATTATTTACATTATGTTGAGCTCTATCGAGTAGGCCTTTATCTAAATTGATAACAATTTTTGTCTATAATTATTATTAGTACTCACAAGGGTGAGTGTTAATTCATCTTCTTACAATGACCTCCTAAAACAACTATCCTAATAGATCATAACATACTATGAACCTATCGGCATAACTTCTAAGTTATAACATCTCGACTCTTTATTCCATAGGGTCTTAGCTTACCAACCTAATAAAATTTTGAATTCGATACTTATGAAAATAATGATTACAATGTATATCAGTCTCAATTAAGATCTCAGGTCCAATATCAATAAGAAGGATGCCAATCATGAAATGCCTAAATCTTAGAACTTACTTATCATCATTCTATCCTAAGGTGTATGGTAATAGTCTATAACTCACATATCATGCATGAGAGACAAAGATATGACATCTCACCTCCTTATAGTTCCTAGTTATAACTATATTCATGTTATTTAGGGTTTATAATATGATATTGGGGAAGGGGTCTTACAAAATGGATATCAAGAGGATGACCAAAATCATGCATCTAGTGGTGGCTTTTATTTTTATCAAGATCCAAAGGAGGATGGTGGGTGAAATGGATAATATGTGGTTGGTATGGTGGGATAAGATGGGTATGGTGAGTACTAGAACTTTCCCCCAAGTATATAGAGCATTTGAATAAAGGGATGATGCATGATGCTTGTTTGCCAAGTTTTCATCATGATACTTGTCCAAGGCACTATAATTGCCAAGTTTTCACCATTGGATTTTTTTTTTATTTACTATTTATTTTTTCTTTGTTTTTATTTTTATTTATTTTTTGATGCATTTTTACTCCTATATGTTGGTAGTATGGGCAGAAAAAAAAGGTTGGTTTAAAGGAGTGAAGTGGTGGGTGGGAGTTGGAATATAATGGATGGGAAGACATAAGACTTGTGGGTAAATGGATGGGGAATTTGAAAAGATCATCATTGGAACACACCCTAAAAGGTGATGAAGTAGTGGGAAAGATGATGTTGACCGAGGTTAAGGAGAAAATGGAGGAAGACAAGTATAAGGACTAACATTAAATTTGGAAGATGGAGGATTGGAAATCTAGATAAGAAGTATATGGACTAATATTGGATTGGGGGGATGAAAGATGTTTATATGGAGATTTGGATAAAGCATGAATGGATGATGCTTTTTGAGTAGCATGAATGAATGCAAGGATTTTTCTTTGAGACATATTTCATTTATGAGCATCTTGAGTATCCACATGATTTTTAACTTTTGAAACTTGGGCCTTTGTGGTCTCTTGACTTTTTCTTTGATTTGGATTAAATGTTTCTCTTTTAAAACATGTATTTTAGAAGGGGCATGACAAAACTTGGATTTTTGGATTTCTATTTTTAGATTTTGGCATCCAATTTTATTCTATTAGCCATGGTATGGGAACAATAGCATGGAGGATATGGAGGAATTATGGATGAAATGATAGAGTTTGAAGGTTGGAAGGGACTCAAAGATGAGTATTGTTGATGATCTATCTTGTGGATTTGAGGGAATGGAGTGATGAATTGGAATATAGGATATAGATACATATAATTTCTCAAAATAGATGAAGGGAATGAAGGATAATGACCCAAAAAAGATGGAAGCAAGGAAGGAGTAAGTACCAAGATAGATGGAGGAGATAAAGGATTCAGATTAGGTATATAAGGACCCAAAATGGATGGAAAGAGTGGGGGATTTAGATAAGGGATATATGGACTCAGAATGGAGGGTTGGAAAGAAGTAGTAAGACAAGGGCCAAAAATATATGTGGAATAAAGTGGATGGGAACTTTAGGGTAAAGATGTAAGGTCTTGGAACCATGAAGGTGTAGGAGGGATACCAACATCTAGAGATATACTTTTATTTCTTTTTTCAATATGATGATCATTATTTGGAACACAAGATGTGAGTCCATCAGTAGATGAAGGAGTTGAAGTTTTGGATATGATACTTAGTTCTTATTTTGTAGATCTATCATCATGGATTATATGAGATGTGTGATCATGAAGTAGAGGAGATGGAATAATTGGATCTTTATTTGGATAGGTTGATGGGAATGGATCTTGAGATGGGGGGATGAAGGAAACAAGACGATGTTGAAGCAGAGTTGTGGATGGAATGATAGGATTTTGATATGGAGGAGATGGTGATTGGTCTTTGATTGGAGTGAATGGTAAAAGTTGATTATGTAGTGGAATAAGTGGGATGGTGGGAATTTTTTGTGCCATGGGATATTTCAACATGCTTTTGGTCAAGATCTTGATAGGAATGGATGGGAGTGGATGGTACGATAGGAGAAGCATGGATGGTTTCTTTAAGTGAGGTAGATGGATGGGTAGGAGGTTCTTTAATAGGGATGAGCTGATGGGGGAGGAACTCATTAGGTTTATTACATGGGATTTGGAAAATGCTAGGAGGTGAGATGTAGATGTAATGTACCCTTTTAGGATACTACTTATTTCTCCTCCCATACTCAGGAAATGATGAATAATATTATAATGAACTATACTTTTGATTGACAAGTCACTAAATTGAGACTATAAATACCTTGTGGGAAATTTATATATAAATGTGTACTAATGATTTTGTTGTTGCAGGTTCACAATCAAGGAATTGCATAATGTGTGTATTGTGTGTTTACACCATGTTTACTTCATGTCTTCAAACTTTCTACATCATGTATACTTTGTGTCTTTATTTGTTTGCATCGTGTATGCTTTGTGTCTTCATCTATCTACATTGTGCTTCATGCTTTCATGTATTCATGTGACTACTTTTGTCCACTTCGTGTTTTCATTCATTAAGATGTATATCTCATAAATATTTTAGGCCTTTATATACAAATATATTTTATATTTATGAAGAAGATGATGTATGAATGATTTTTCTTGAGGACAAGCAAATTTGAGAGGGGAGGATTGTGATGTCCCCAATTTTAGAATAGATTTTTTTAGGAAATAAGGATTAATTATCAATACCAAATTATTAAAATAATATTATTATCATCTATTTTATAATACAAATATTATTTATAATAAATAAGATAAATAATATTAATCTTTTGGATATATTTAAATCTAATATATAATAATATTAAGGTTAAATATAAATTGTAATATATATAATATATAATAATAGGCATATACATATTGAAATAATAATAATATAATATATAACAACTATTTTACTATACAATAGTTAAATAATAATTGATATTATATATATTAAGCACATAATTTATGAGTTATTACATACTATTTAATATGTAAAAATTAAAGTGTATGTGATAAATTAATATTAATAATATTATATAAAATAAATACCTTATATTATTATTATATAATATATGAAAAGACACATCTTTTCCCTTGATATTATATATAAGAGAAGTATTAACACAGGAAAAGGGATATGAAATGGATTTTTATGAAGTCTATAATATAAATTTAAGGAAAATTAGTAATGTCCCAAAAGGGGACATTACAGTAGATGGGATTTGGAGGGATTCAATGGATGGGAGGTAGGATATGGAAGGGGTTTGATAAGTGGGGTGGATGAAATATGGATGATAGTGATAAGATGATGTACAAGGACTGATGGGTGTGGGAGATGAATTTTCTTCGAGTTTCTTTGTAAAACTCCTTGGAGATGAGTGTGTGGGATTGGGAAGAGTAAGGGGATTATGGTGATGCATTGTATAAATAGGGTTTTTTGGAGGATTTGGAATGGGGTTTGGAAGATATTGAGATGGTGCATTTGGACTAGGGATGTAGCTACTAGAATTGTTCAAGAATAGTGGAGACTGGGATATGAAGGTGGAGGAAGATGGAGATATGATTGATGTGTAAGAGGAATATGTGGGAAAAATATACGAAGGAGGCATGGATGAGTTTAATAATTAATTTCCCTTGTCAAAGGCATGGTAAGGAGTACTAGTGGGTATGTACAGAGGAATGATGGAGTATTTTGGAGGAATGTTTGGATTTTGGAGGATGTTTGGAGGAAAATCTCTAAGGCTTTCAATATATCCATCATAGTTGACAAGACCTTCATCATCATTGGAGTAGGATGGAGTGGGATAAAAGGTAGGATAACCAAAATCATCAAAATAGGATTGGAACATTATGATTTGGGGATGAGGGATGAATATAGAATATGAAAATGTACATTAGGATAAGTTGGGAAGCTCAGATTTGGATTTGGATTAAGCATGTAATAAGAGGAAAGACTAACTACAAAGGATATGGAAATGGGGTGAGGAATGACTAAGAAGATGTAGCTAGCTTAGGATAAGGAAGATTCAATAGAAGACTAGAATGATGTAAGAGAGGATGTGATTAGGATGATAATGTTGTGGAATTTTGGATGCATCTCTAATGAGGTAGTGACTACACTAAGTATGCCTTTCATTTGGGTTCAATAATTTAAAAATGGATAATACAAAATATAAAGTGGGAAAAAGTAGATGCAGGGTTATTGCAAATGGAATTTCTAACAACTATTTTGGAAACAACAAGGATATAATTCTTTTGTAAATGGATATTGTGTATTGTGAGAAAAAAATCTCTCGAAGGACAAAGCAACTTAGAGAGAGATAGACAAGTGATCTCTTTAGAAAAAGGATTTGATAGTAACCAATGTGTATGTTTATATGATGTTTTTGGATTTTTCTAAATATGGGGGAAATTCTGAACACTCAAGCATGTCAAACAGACCAATAATCCTATAAAGTTTTGACTATGATATACAAGCTCAGGTAGGGGTGTCCTAAATATATGCAAGGTACTTGAGGCCCAAATCTGTAGATGAAAGAAATAATATCACACAACTAGGAGGAGATAGTAACCCCAATCTCCACCTTCACTTTCCAAAGGTATAAAGTTCTTTGGTGCTTAGCCAAGAGTGATAAGATTATGCTTCCAAGAGAGGTGTCTTTCATTTCACCTCCTGATATTTATACTCCACCATAACACTAGAGTTGAGATCATCCCAAAGGGTGATGAAATACCTAAGTAGGCCTCGTAAAAAGTAAAACATGATCACACTTGTTCTTTTCCATTTGGAGCTTTAGGTTTTCTATCTACTCTTCAAGACACTCATGTTTAAGCATGCAAAGTTATTTCTGACTTGAAAACATCATCAACATAATAAGCTAAGGGTTTGTCAACAAAAATAAATCAATTGACATAAACATAAGAAAATTGTGCATGAAAGCTTTGAAATGGAGGGAATAAAAATATTTTATTTTTATAGCGTTCGAGATTGAATAAATTCCTTTTAAGCCCCAAAGTTAAAGTGTGTCAATTTGTGATGTTCATTGACTTTTAGGCATTCAAGATTGAGTTAAAGTATTTTATGACCAAATTTGAAGTGTGAGTTATAGCAATGATTCTTTGATCCTTGACATTTAAGATTGTTTTTATTTTTTTAATCATCCATTCCAATGAAGAATTTAGATTTTAGTTCATGGAATTCAAGATTGATTTTATCAACATTTATTCAATGAAATATTTGTTCAATTGATGTAGGCACTCAAGATTGAATTTGGTTTGTTTTAACTTTAGTCATTCAAGAATGTACTTGATTTACCCAATTAAGTGCAACATGCATTCAAAGAAAAATGTTTATGCATTCACATTCATTTCTAAGAAAAAGATACAAAAAACATGGTTAGGTGTTTCTAGATGCTCTAATTTACAATGCTGCAAAAAAATTCAACAAGATTAGTCACCCAAAACATCACTAAAATGAATATTTAACTATGCAAAAATTCATTTTAACTTTTTTAGTTATTTTGATATGCATAAATCAACTTAGAATTGTCCATATCCTATGGAACCAATAAAATTCAAACTTCATTTTATACTTTTTTTTAAAATTACAAAAAGAAAGTAGTACTAGAAACAAGTTACAAAAATAATGGACCTGTAAGAGTAAAACTATGATCTTGCAGTGTGGGGATGTAGCCAAATAGTCTGGGATCATGGTACTAGAACTGGTGAAAATAGAAAAAAGAAAGGCCATGGGAAATATACTTACAGTATGATCCCACAATAGAGCAATCCTAAAAGCTTGTGGAAGGTGTTCCCACTGTTAGGTGTATCCACAGGTTTGAGGGCAAAAAGATAAAACTAGATTTCTGGGCTCAATTATTTTGGTAAAGCATTCTCATAGGTTTTTATAGTGATCATGCTAATAAAATATCATATTCTCACATGAGGATTGGTCATCGAGAATGATGGGGAGGGTTTTTACTTCCACATGGTAGTAAGAGTTCATTTTAACATGTTCCTACCTTCGTGGGTTCACAATCCCATTGGTTTTTGTTCACTAATTCATGACTGTGGGTTCACGAATAATAGGTGTTTCAAAGGTTGTTGAACATGAAACTATTTAGGTGGCTAGGAGTGAACTTCCTAGTTGAGGATTTTAATACTTGAAAATAATGTTAAGAAACCTACTATATACACAAGCAAGCACAATATGTCAGTTTGGTTAGTTAACAAAATAAGTGCAAAATAATGATTAGAATGACCCAAATGTGGGGTCCCACCAGGCATGCCAAAATGTAATGCTAAAAACCTAGTGTGTTAAGAATATTAATACTAATTTTAACATTCAAAAACTAAATTAGAGAAACACTTATGATAGGATGGAGAGGAAAACACCATGGAGGAAAGCAAACAAAAAATGATAAGCTCCTCAAGTGTACCCTGTAATGACCTTGGTGTATCTAGATTGATAGAGGTTGTGTACTTGATTGTTCTCAAGCTTCAAGTAGTGGTGTGTTTATAATGTGAGTGGATGAGTGAAAGATTTCAACAATGGGTGGTGTGAATGGATTTTAACATGGTAAGGGTATGAAATAATTGTGCTATAGAGGAAATCAAACATTATAAGTTTGCATTGGTCAATGATATCGATTGTGAGAGGGGAAGGGCTTAATATATAGGCTAAGGGGTAGTGAGATGGAGGGTTAGGATGTGAGGATGGAGGAAAGGTGAGAAAGGGCTAGGATGCAATGAGATGAGAGCACATAGATTGTGCTTGTTTGGAGCCAATTAAGGAGTGACACTTGTCACAAGGAGGATGAGTGTGAGGGGATGGGCAAAATGGATGGTCAAAATGATTAATGAGGGAGGAAGAGTGTGTAGGATGGATATAAGAGGCATTAATGGCATTTAAGAGCCATTAATACTCTTAGATAGGGATGGAAGAGGACAAGGGAGACCAGGTTAGCAAGTCTTAACCCTTGCTTAAAGTTGTACACATGTTTAGGAGGGGGATTAGCCTTGGCTTAGGAAGGGGGTTAAGAGGTAAGTTGCTTAGTTTTGATGAAATGGGTTAGTTAGTCTGCTAAGTGAGGTTAGTATGGGTGGATGGGTTGGATTAGGGGTAAAGATAGGTTTTAAGGATGGTTTAGGGGGTATGGGATGATTTATTAAATGATTTAAAAATTAAATCACATAGGTATTGGCATTTATTTGATTTTATAGAGGAATAGGGATTTAATTGATAAATTGATTTTGGGTTATCATTTGATTTTATCAATTAGACTATAGCTAATTAAATAAATAAATAAACTAGGGGATGCCAATTAATTAAATAAATAATAAATATTTAATCAATAATGTCCTAGAAGATGACTAAATAAGATTACCTAATGATGTAATCAAATTTATGTGTCTACAAGACCCATTAAAATTTGCATCATGAGAACCCACATGAACAACAACCTCAAAATGTCCTCAAAGCTTGTAAAGTAGAGGAAGCGTTGTTTGAAATTTTTTTATAGAAAAAAAAGACGTTAGCCATCATCCCTCTTTATCCAAAGGACATTTCTCACATTCCATTTCACCATTGTTGCAATTTTAAAAAAAGGTGGTCATTTTTTGGGTCATATTTAAAAGTAACAACAAAATTGTCATTTAAAAAATAAATCTCATGTTGTAACTTTGCAATATGATGATTTTTTAAAATGACAACTTCACAATTAATTTTTATATATGACAAAAAATAACCATATATGCCCCCAAAGAATACAATCACATTTATCATGGCCTTTTAGACCTTATTACAACCTTAAAATATCTTTTTTAGACTCAAACCTCAATATTGCCTTATTGAGACATGGAGATCAATGGGTGCTCTTGCACTAATCAAGAACATTAAGTGTGGTTGGAAAGAGAACCAATAGAAATATGTTTTAGTTAGAATGAGATAAATAATGATGATTTATATCTTGAGTTGATAATAGTTGGATTCGACACTTAAAAATGTGTCACATAAACTTTGATAAATTGCTAAGGATAAGTGTGACTAAAGTTGTTAGAGACTTATTGAAGATGAGTAAGCCAAACACTATGATTTACAAAGGACATCAAGAGGTAAAGAAGAGAAGAGAAACTTTCAAAGATAAAGACATTTGTGGTCCTTAAAAAAAAAAGGTATACTAGGTGAAAGGTTCTTTTTTTAAATTAATGATAATTCTAGATATACATGGGTTGCATTTCTAAGTGATAAATTTGAATCATTCGAGGAGTTTAAGATATGCAAAGCTAGAGTTGAGATCAAATGTGGAAAGAAAACCAAATGTTTAAGATTTGATAGAGGTGGACAATTTACTTCTAATGAATTTGAGAAGTACCATGAGAAACATTAAATAAAGAGACAACTTGTATACGTGAAAACATAATCTATCAAGAGCACACATATACAAGAAAATGTTAGTAGCATGTGCATACATTAAATTTGAATAAAACAAGAGACTACTAACTATCATTATGTTTCTCTACACTAATGCAACCAATAGAAAAGAGTTCTATGCAACCTCAAAGTAACTCAAAAAGGGCACCCAAATGAGACCTTGTTGGTGTGCTCAAGATTGAGGGATATGGATATGCTCTCATCAAACACAACTATTGAATCCCAAGATGATAAATGACAAATGAATCTAATCTAAGATGCATGAAGAACAATTTCAAGAAATGGCTATGGAAGCAACCATGCTTGAGAGTATTCAGGGATATGGAAGTGGATGCAAATCAGCAAACTAATAATGTAAATCTATAATGAGAATGCAAGATTTAATACTAAAATGAAAACAAATACCAAAGGGTATCTCTAAGCATAAAAATATCTAAAAAGCTCTAGCACTATACTAGCATGATAACAATACAATGAAGGAGATGAGAAAATACTTGAGATAAGGACTATATTTATAGGCTTGAGTGAGACCTTGAGAAGGTGACATCTATGTGGAATCCACATAAGTGCCACAAGAGAGACATGTAAGCTAAAGGAAAAGATATGTAAAATTCAAAAGGAGCCTTTATGATTTAGGTGGCTCAAGATTTGCTCATACATGTGTGAGCAACCTTGGGGAAAGGAGTGGGGGACAAGGATGTAAGAGTCCTTTTGGATGATTTGGGATTGAGTTATTCACACATGTTGAACAACTAATCAAGGGCTAAAAGACATTTAAAAGGGAGCTTAAGATTAATAAAGTGGGTTCAGTAAGTGGGTAAGTTTAGAAGGACGAGAGTGATGGGTAGAAGGCTAAGCTTTAGGTGGGATTAGGATTAAATCAAATATGATTTAATTTAATTATAGGATTAGAGAATTGGAGGGAATTAAATAAATTAGAATTTATTTAAAAGAGGATTTACGGAGGACTAATGTATTAAATAAATTTAATACATTAAAGGGGATGCATTTAAATTAAATTTAAATACTTTGGGAAAGTGAACCTATTTAATTAAATAAGTTAAAGAATAAGAAAAATATAATTATTTAATAAATATTCAATTATAGTTTCAACAAAAAATAAAATTAATTAATATAGTACTTAGGAGAATTTTAAGCATCTACATTTTGCCCCTCTTTGATGTAGTGTTAGGACAACATTGTATCAAAGAAAAGAAAATATTGGCCCCCCTAAAGAGGAGAGGAGTCCTAAGAGTTGTGTTGTAATGATGACAGGGGAGGAGGGTGCTCCCTCATAAAAATAGATAAAAAAACAACTTATTTTAATTTTTGTGAAAATACCTAAGAAGAATAGAAAATGAAGCTAAAAGGCACGAATGGACATTTTCCATGACTAAAGGATAGAAAAGGTTAGGTAGGGCAAAGAAATGGACACGGGTGCAAAAAGGGACCTTGGGCAGCCTATATAAGCCTCCAATGGGCTCTTGGAAGAGTCAGTTGCACATGTAGAGAGAAAAGAACAAGGGAAAAGGATGAACCAAATTGAGATATTATAGCTTGGAGAATGCATTCGAGGGCACACGAGATTGGCTGACATGGGATCACTAGTAAGTCGAGTATTTTAACTTATCAATTTTTTTGTTATGCACAAAAGTTAGCCATTTTTTTGAGTAGGAAACTAGGAAAAAAAGGGGTTAGGGTGGAGAGGATGGTTATTCACTCTGTCATCTCCATGGATGGCAAAATAAAGAATCTATCTTTGCAAAGATGGCATGACCCATACTATTGTATTCATAGATGATAAGTCTCATCATATCATCTTCAAAGATGATAGGAAACATCCTCTCATTTCTAAGATGAAAAAATGGGATGAAAACACTTGTTAGAGACTACAACCATCATGTCATCATCTTTGAAGACACCAAAATGAGAGCCATAGCCGAAAACACCAATGTCTACAAAGTCACTAGAGATGGTTGATCAGTGTCTCTGTGCTTTGCTATCTTTGTGAATCCAAATTTGTTTGGATTACCATATTCACCAATGTAGACTCATCAACAAACCGAAGAAATAGGGATGGTCAGGGTTGACAAGGAAAAGTTCCCCATGCTTAGATAAAAGAAAACTATGATAGAGACAATGGTGGGCTAGCTACTACATGTTTGTGCTGCAAGAGTTGAAGGTGACATTCTAATTGTGAGAGAATTATCCTTGATGATATCCTTAGGTGATAGACTAATAGAGGTAGAGTAGGGACATGTGTAACTTTGTGGGCTCGAGCATGTCTACAAGTGGCTAGACTTGAGGATGCACTCAACACATCTATCTACATTGGTGGAGTGATGGAACATGTAGACATTGAGCTTCCATTTTCTCACTAGAGAGGCTATGGTGAATTGCTAGACATGTGGCAAATACTGCAGGTTCTGATCTACGTGAGATACCCATAGCATGTTCCAGAGGGTGAAGTTCCTTATCTGCAGGAGTGCTTCGGGTGACGGAGACACCGAGTGCCCATTCAATGATCTTGGCTTGCATGGAGGGAGGTATTAGGCAAGGGACTACCATGCCTAGCCATTTACTTGGCATCATTGATATGGAGGATGGTACCAGACCATGTTGGGCATGGATTTTTGATTGGATGGGCATGAGTGTATAACACTCTGCTACAGGATAATTTTTTTTTTTGTTGGGGGTATACTATTTGTTGGTGTAAATAAGTATTTACTTATTACACTTACTTAAGTTTTACTTAGGTTAATGCATTATTTAATTATTATTTTAGATGAGACACTTAGGAGTTTGTGAACTCTCATTGAGTTACGCAACTCAAATTATGCACATGGTGTCTACAATATAGGAGTATGCATCATTCACTGAGTTGTCATAATGACAACACAGTTATCCGCACTCCTCATTTAGCACATGTTGTCTACACCACTGATTTGCATGCTACACCATTGTAGGCTTATCCTCACACCATCACACTTAATCCTGTGCTTAATGGAGGATAATCCATATTTGGTCGACATGTGACTAGTTGTATGACATATCATGGTGCTGACTTCTATGCATTCTAGAAGCTCTCCTAAGGCCTTTATATTCAGGCATTCCTAGTGTACTCTTGAATCCAATTATTGAATGAATATCATCATTTTGATCATACTCTATCTATTTTGGTCTATTGTGTGCTTTTGTTGAGTTTTTTAGTTCTTGGGTGAATTTTGGCCTAAGCCAAATTCTTACATGGTATCAGAGCTGAGGAGAACTCTCATCACATAGTCATCCTAGACCATTCATGCTTTAGCACCTTGACTCGTATCTAGAGGATCCACAAAAAATGGGAGCATCTAGAGCCAGATCTAACCTCACCATTGTGTTTGGAGTGTCGATTCGGTGAAGATCGACTATAAATTTTCCTATATTGGGTGAAAGTTGATCATGAGGCAAATTTTTTTTTGCAAACTGGCACCCGAAGGCATCGATTTGCAATTCAGGTATGATCATCGATCTAATTATTTAATTTATTTTTTAGATCTGATTAATTAAATCTCTGTAATTATTTGGGATTCTCAAAATTATTTTTGAATTTATTTTTTGAAATAATTCAAATATTTTTTGAAAGTATTTTCGATATTATTTTCGTGGTCAGAGAAAATTTTTGGCAGAACTGGGCTATAAATCCCCGGCCTGCAATTTTTGCAAAATTTATTTCACAGGTTATGATATAAATATTTGCATGGGCTTCATATTTGTTCAAATCTGCACACGAGCTATACTGTACAACAAGTGGTGCATTTTAGCGACCGACAGAGGCAAACCGACAGTCGAAGGAACAAATCTGACAGTTTAATCAATCAGCATCCAACCCATTTTTAGACATCCCTACCTTTTCCAAGCATTTCATGGAAGTTCCATTATAAATTATGACTTCTCTGATTTACCCATGCATGTGGGACAAACTATGAGAAAATTTGGCCACTGCAGAGTGCAAAAACCCAACGACACAATAATTTTTGGCTTCCTGCACATAAAACACATGGTGCCTTTTCGTTCGCTACCATAGCCATTCCACTGCAACATGTGTCGACTCCACATCCTTCTATGATCTACCCACGTGGACTAATCTGAATCCACCACGTGGAATCCAACACAGTCAGCGTGCCTATGTGGCACCATGTCACACGATACAATTAGTAGCCACTGTACTGTGCAAGTCATCAACCAGTCAGTAGTCCACATCATCCACAGACGTGAAATTTTTTGTACAATCTATATGTGCCATGCAAGTTTCCATGCCAACAAGCCATATTGCCACGTCATCCGAGGCCAAAATTTTTTGCGGACATCATCCTTTCATGACCTTAAAATTGATGCCCATCTGGACGTCATCATAGGCCAAAGTATAACTGCTGTGATAGCCATATGACCATCAAATTTAACCTTGTCTTTTGCTGGTACAACCCCTCAACAAATTGATTTTGGTATTTACAGTCTGACTTCAAGATGTCATAACTTGCACATCCAGACTCCACATCAGGTGCACCTTTTTTTGAAATTGTGTAAAATTTTCTAAATTTTTTAGTGGTGTAGCTATTTTTTGGTTTTGGTGCACTAATTTTTTAGAAATTTTATTTTTTGGTGACTGTACCTAGATAATCGTGCATTTTGCAACTTCAAATGCTCCGTACAGGCACATCTGGAGTCGAAAATAGGTTCCAGTTTTTTGAAAGTGCATGTTTTTTGGTCTACTTTCTAAATTTGGCATCAGATTATAGTGTTGTGTGGACAAAATTGTCACTTTTAGCATAGGGCCTTTCTTTTCTTTGTAATGCTTTAGAATTGTAGCACTTTGTAAAGTTTCAGATTTGTTTTCCATTAAGAGGCTGTAACAAACGAAATCAAAAGTTCATGAAGGCCAAAATTGGCAAGTGGCCCATTGTAATTGCACTACTAATAAAGCCAAAGCATCTATTTTGGGGGGGTTTCTTAATTTAGTGAAAAGGGGGGTTGTTCTTGGTGTTGTGTTCTCTCTTTTTTGCACATTTCTTTCATTTTCTGCATTATGGGCAACTTTAAGTTTCCTAAATTAACTCCTCATAACTATGCTTCATGGTCAATCAAAATGTTGTATCACTTAATGCATAATGGAGTTTCACAATATGTAGATGGTACTCTTCCTAAATCAACAGGTGATAATGTATTTGCAAGTGATATTTCAAATTTGGTAGCCATGGATAGGAAAGCCCTAGGTGATATATGTTTGGGGGTAGATGATAAAATCATGTATCAAATCAAGAAATGTACTACATCCAAGGAAGCTTGGGATACCCTTGAAAGCCTTTATGGTAAAGTGTTTGAAGAGGATGTGTTCAAAATTGAAGATGAGCTTGTTTCCTTAGATCCTAAGTCATATGACTCAATACAATACTTCATCATCAAGGTGAATGAATTAAGGACAAATCTTACTGATTGTGGGATTCTATAAAACATGACAGACTGATCTATCTCATCCGTAACAAGCTTCCATTAGAATATTCCACATTTGTATCTTCTTTTAACACCTCAAAGACTACCTTAGGGTCTACCTAAAAGAAAGTCACTTTTGATAAATATGCTAAACTATTGGATGATGAAGAAAAGAAGTTGAAATCAATGGGTATTCTCAAATCACCTCAGTCCAAAGCATTGGTGTCCAATGAGGGATCTTCTTTTGATTCAAAGGGCAAAGGGCAAGCATTCAGGGCAAATGCAAACTCTTCAAAAGAATGGATATTTGACTTAGGTGCCTCATATCATGTGGGTTCTTCAAAGGAGGATTTTTCTTCATTGAATCACTCAAAGGTACCACACATCTTCATGGTGAATGATAGAAAAATGGAAGTTGAAGAAAAAGGAAATGTGGAGATGGAAAATGGAGAGTTTCAAGAGGTTCTCTATGTTCCAAACCTAAGTTCAAATCTCCTTTCAATCTACTAAGTCACTCACTTTGGAGATGGACATAGAGTTGAGTTCCTTCCAGACTCAGTACAAGTGCACAGTCTTAAAGATAATTCCTTCGTTGTAGTGGGGAAAGTGAATGATCACAAGAGGTTGTACTCTTTCTCTCATTTTTTACCCAAGTCTCCTTCAAAAGCCTTGTTATCACAATCAAATTCAAACATGCAATTATGGCATGAGTGGTATGGTCATCTTGACTATCGCTATCTTCAACAACTTTGCACATACCACATGGTGAAAGGTCTACCTCAAATCAACTTTTCTAAGGGTGAATGTTCATCAGATTTAGTGGATATGCATCTAAAGGGGAAGTTACAAAGAGGGAAGTCTTCTAGAGCAACTGGTGTTCTTCAAATGGTTCACATGGTATTAGCAAGTCCTTTTGCATTCGGCCAAGGTCACTACATACTTACCTTAGTTGATGAATTTTCAAGGTTCACTTGGGTCTACTTTCTGCATAGTAAGAGTGAAGTGTTGGACAAATTCCTAGACTTCAAGGCTCATGTAGAATGAAAATCCAGAAAGGCCATCAAAGTACTCTGAATGGACAATGGAAACATGGATGTGAACAGAAGACTTAGGGACTTTTGCAGACATGAGGGAATTGATCTTCAGACTCCTTCAACATTCAGTCTGCATAAGAAAAATATTGCATCATTGAGTATTAGAACTCTTAAGTCTATGGCAAGTTTCATGATTCATGCCAAGTCTCTCGATCCATCATTAAAAGTCGAAGCAATATCAAGTGCCACTCAGATTCTTAATCATTCTCCTCATCCAGCCTTAGATGGAAAAACTCCTTTTGAGGCATGTTGCGATAGAAAACCTATTGTGACACACTTCAGAGTCTTCGATTGTCCTGCTTGGGCAAACAAATCTTCTAGGGGTCGCAAGGCATAGTTATCTTAGCCTTTTACCTTCATTGGTTATGAAGATGGTGTGAAGGAATACAAACTTCTAGATCCTAAGACACATCAAATATTTGTGGAGAAGGATGCACATTTTGAGGAAAGTTCTTTGAGCTTGTCCTCTACTCCTCTTTGCACATCATACAGTTTGGATACTGATAGTGATTCTAGCGATAGTGCTTCAAAAAATTCATACATGTGGAGTTCTATCAACATATATAGTGAGAGGTCACTTCATCAGTTCAGTCCACATGCATACATTGCCACAGTGATAGGTCTAGAATAGCAAGGTACATCTAGTCTTCTAGATACAGGTTCAGTGACAGATTTGGAGGATAATATTCATTATCTGCCTCTTCTTCTTGATGTAAAATTACCTTCTTCAGTTGTCACGAGTCTTCCAGACTCTCTTGTTCATTCTCTAGATGATTAATCCTCACAGGTTGAAGTGATTGTGGATACTTATGATCAACAGTTGTAGCAGGGTTCTTCATCACTTACAGAGATAGACAGTTCTTTGGAACAAGTTCTTTAGCCAATTGAGTAGGTTTCAGAGACATCACTTATTCATGGGATTCTTTCCACACATAGCAGAAGTGTCTCATTTGTACCCTTGGCATTGTTTATTCCTAAGGGGAGGAACACCATTTTGCAGTCCTGGATCAGCTTCTTCATCGGAGCAGTCACTATTCGACATTCTTCTCTGTGGTGGGGGAGCCTATCCTATCTCTTTTCCTCTTCTCATCATTCTCTTATGTATATATTGGATGTATGTTATAATGGAGGTCTTGATTAATCCATCCATCCATGCATACTCTTTTATCTCTCTTTTTGTGGGAGGGTTTTTCCCATGAGGTTTTCCCTCTTTCCCCACTTTATGGGAGATTGCATATCATTATGTACATGGGTACCTAACATGGCCTAGTAGCTGGGACCCATATTGCATTTCATCCTAGATTGTGTGAGCTTAAGGGCATTCCCCTAACTTGCACTTAAGGGGGGGTGTTGGTGTAAATAAGTATTTAGTTATTACACTTACTTAAGTTTTACTTAGGTTAATGCATTATTTAATTAGTTTGCATTATTTTATTATTATTTTAGATAAGACACTTAAGAGTTTGTGAACTCTCATTGAGTTACACAACTCAAATTATACACATGGTGTCTACAACATAGGAGTATGCATCATTCACTGGGTTGTCATGATGACAACATAGTTATCCACACTCCTCATTTAGCACATGTTATCTACACCACTGATTTGCATGCTACACCATTATAGGCTTAACCTCACACCATCACACTTAATCCTGTGCTTAATGGAGGATAATCCATATATGGTGGACATGTGCTTGGTTGTATGACATATCATGGTGCTGACTTCTATGCATTCTAGAAGCTCTCCTGAGGCCTTTATATTCAGGCACTCCTAGTGTACTCTTGAATCCAATTATTGAATGAATATCATCATTCTAATCATACTCTATCTATTTTGGTCTATTGTGTGCTTGTGTTGAGTTCTTTAGTTCTTGGGTGAATTTTGGCCTAAGCCAAATTCTTACACTATCTTAGCCTTTCTATACTATGACCTACATATCTAAACCTACAAGACAAAAAGAACCATAGATCTTGGATTGACACTACTCATGGTATGGTTATTGGAGCACATAGGCTTTACAAGACGTATTACTCAATATGAGACATGGCAGCCTAAGGAGCCAGACATATGTTGATATAGGCCACCCATCTAGCATGTAGCCATCGAGTTCATAGGATTTTGGTAACACTATTTGGATGAGATCATCATGTTTGACTAGACACCATATGTAGGCTATGAGCATTAGGGGCTATACTTCCTACAGATAGAGAGGATGATTCAGAGGATTAGCTCTACCTGTAGTATGTATAGTTGGACTATTGGTGTAATACCCCAAAATTAGTTCATTGCCATGTTAACCAATTTTGGTCTATTCAATCATTATTAAGTCCTATTTTACTAGGCAATTCTAATTCTAATTATTTCTAGTTGACCTAAGTGTTAGATTCAGAAAAGCCTAATCTGCATTAATCACACTCTTTATTTAAATCCTAAGTATCAACTCAACTTAGCTACATTGAACCTATTAATTAAGTTTAATTTAATTAAAAGTATCCATACTTTAATTAAATTAAAATTACCTCTTTAGCTAGTGTGCAAAGGTATTAAGTGTATTTAATTTAATAAGATAATGTCCTCATTTTAATTATTGAGTTTAACTATTCAATTCATTAAAGTTTATGCATTTATGAGGTCATATTATATTTTATTGAATTAAAATATTCTCTCCCAATTCTCTCTTCAGTTCAAAAATGGAAACTCCAAGTGAACTAGAAATGGAATTAACTCAATTAACTCTTTCTCACACTCAAAAGAAAATTAGTTAACTCCATCTGCACAAGGAAGTTTCCACTTTAATTGAATCTCATTTCCAATCTCAACCATCTATTCTAATTGATCTTGACTATTGATTAATTTTGGAATTCTCTAGAATTCTATTTAAGAAGCATTGAATTCATCATTAAAAAAGGAGGTTGAATGTTTTGTGCATTGAATTAATTCCAGAATACTTACTCATTTTCATACATCCATAGCTTAATTTCTTACATTGCAATCTCATTTTAGCTTAAAATGCATTCATATTGTAACTTTCTTCCCTTTGTTCTTATATTAAAATTCATTTCATATAGATTAATTTCATTCTAATATAGCTTTGTAAAATCCTTTGTACTAGAGGTTTGGTTGCCCACTTCTCATTCTAAGAGCAAAGGCAAAAATCCTTCGAGTTAGAAGGCAACAGGTCAAACTATTGGATTACTTGGATGAATAATCTCATATTTTTTCTAAGATGATCTCTTAGGTAATGACCGTGTTGAAGTGTGTGAGAGTATTTGAGGCCCACATTTCACATATACAGTTCTGGCACCCACCATGGGACCAAGAAATCAAGTTTTCTAGCCTCATCTATTCTGTTTGCTGCAATTTTATTTATTTTGTTGCTGATGTATGAAAAAATTTCTAGATTTTTGCACAAGAAATCTCATTTTCACAAGATAGACTAAGGATTTCACCCTTTCCATTGCACTTCCTCATGTAAAAAAGTGTATAAATGTATAGTTTATCATGTAGTACACATCATTTTATCACGTGGGCCTGTGCATGATTTTGCATGAAATTTTGCAATAGTACATGCAAATACAATTTCCAAAATTTAGTTTATCATCATGTTTTGACTATTTGTATTCTCTAGAGCATTTTTCTTTCTAATTTCTAGTTTTCAAATAGCTTGATAGTGGTTTGTAGGATGCCCATCGAAGACACCTTATCAAAAACTTGAAACATATGTTGATTGTGTGATTGTAGGACATTTTTCAAAGATATGCATGTTGAAGACTTATTTCAAACCCACTTAAACATCGTGTCTTCTTTTATTTCTTTTCACACATAGTATAAATAGGGCTTGTGAACTTTGTAGGGTGCATGACAAGGGAATAGTGTAGTATGCTCTTTAATACATGGAAGTGATGCCCAAGAGTAAATTAGAAACCTAGAAGCCTTTGAAAGATGGTACCTAAGGGAGGAAAGCAAGTTAGTGGTTCTCCTATATGAGTCTTTTCTATGAAGGGATGATGATTTCCTTTTAGGGAATCAAAATCCTAAGAACGGATGAATTGGGATCAATTAAGCTAACTTGGTGATTAACATGTCTTGTGTGTATGGGAAAGGTGATGAGGTAGAGGAGTATTCTCTTTCCTCTTGAGGGAAATTAGAAACTTGGGCCCTTAGATCTAAACCACTAGTCTAAGTTAACCTTTAGAGGGTCTGTAGGAGTGATCCAACCTCCAAGAATGACCCAAGTGAGAACACTCCTTTCACCAAAGATTCCAACTCACTATAATAAAGAGTCTTTGTAGAGTTAAAGACTCCAAAGCCATGTTAATTTCTTCCTCTTAATTCCTAAAATTTCATATCAAGACGAGGCTCTATCTATTGCACTGGCTGACACTAGCCCTAGTCTTGCTAGTCAAGTGTGTGCACTTTTAGATGTTGGTGAAGGTTGCTGGTATTTACTTCACTTGTGAATCCATTAGGGATTAATATGAACAAAAGAAAAGTAAAAAACTCTTAGTTAGTTTCTACCTAGTTCACCTCTAAAAGGGGGCATAATTTTTGTGCAAGGAGGGGGAAGAATATCTCTTGTAGATCCTCACCATAGGCATGTACTTGGGCATTGGAGGGTGGTACATGTGCTTGAACCCTACCACAAGGGTGTTTATTTATCATAAATTTTATTGAGCTCTTGGAATACACCAAAAATATAGGCACCCTCTAGTGGGGTGACACGATTGTGTGAGGTGAATGTATGCACATAAGTTGTGAGACAAAGGTTTTTCCTTCTCTACTATTTTTGGTTTTAGGGATAAAGCATGTTTGTTTTGAGTCTTTAAACTTTTCCAAATCTATCAAAGAAAAAAAAGGTTAGGACTCCCCCATCCCTTTGAGTTGCTTTATCTTCAGTTGGATTATTTGTGACTACTACTTGCTTCCCATGTCTATCTGGAAAAAACTATCTTTTCGAAAACCTAAATGCTATTCAAAAACTTGTAAACTAATTTTCTATCTATCTAAAATCTATAAACACAATCAACCATCTATCCATTGTTGGAATAATTTAGAATAACTAAGAGTGGGGGGGGGGGGGGGGGGGGTGAATTAGTTATCCAATGTCTAGATGTATAAATAAAACTTTTCACAACTTAGTGAATCCACAAGACATTCATGCCCATGCATGTATCAATTATGTAATTACTAAAACTTGTATGTTATTGTCAAATCATGCTTGTAGAAATGTAAAGCATGAAACACAATATATTCATTAGCACACTTGACATAATCATTTATGTGGAAACCCAATTTGGAAAAAACCACCAGTAACATGCTACTCCTTTGCACTCTTCTGAAGTGATGCCCTATGAAAGGAAAACCCTGTTAAAGGTTGCAATACACATTGTAAAATGTGACCCTGCTAAGGGATTTTGATCACCTTGTTAGAAGTAAGCCTTGTTAGAGGACTTTAGACCATTCACTTGGAATGCCACCTAGTTAAAGGATTTACAAAAGATTTTTAGGTCAACCTTAATCCAAAGGATTTACCCTAGATTGATACAATTGTTAGAGAGTAATAGTAGAGCTTTGATCTGATATAACTTACAACTTCTCTTGCATTTATAGATCTCTATTCAATCCTCAATTCTTCTTGGCCTTCATACTTTCAGCTCTAACAACTTGTTCAGTCTTGAAGCATTCATCTCCTTAAGCCTTCTTGCTTAACACACTATTATAGACTTTTCCCTTAGGTCACTTGATAAAGCAAAACCCTTAACTCCTTCTGCTCCTTAGTTTCTCACATATGACAACTTTGTTTCATGACTAGACATTCCTATAAATAGGGAATTAGGATATTTTCCTACTCATTTTCTATCATCCAATTTAGGGTTTTGGGTGAATAAGGTAGGATACAATGTATCTACCCCATATCTTGTCTTTTATAGAAAATTCTCCTAAAATCCATTTGAATTCACCTAAAAATGGTTTACATCAAATTCTATGCCACCAGCTCATCAATCTTATCTTTCTCTTGGTTCACAAGTTTCAAGGAAACAAACTTGTCAGCTTAGAGTCAATGAATCTTTGATCTTAAACATAATGTAGCAGCTTGACATTATCAATATTCTAATGCTTGGCACACACTACATTGCTCAACATCAACTAAAAAATCACTCATAATCAACTAAGGTTTACTGATGCTCGACATCAACTAAACTTTACTCGACATTAACTAACTTGCTTGACATCCACTAGAATTTTCTTTCACTGAGCTCCAACTAAATTTTTGCTCAGGATGCACTAATTTTGCTTGTCACCTATTATCCACTCAGTCAAGCTTGGCAGACAAACTTTATGTAACTTCTTCTAAACTTTCTTAGTGTAGACAACATTTGTAATCTTAAGTAAATTAACAATACATCATGTCATCACTGTCTTAACTGATCCGTGTACTTCATTACATAATCATAACTCAACCTTTCCTCTAGGTGCTATTATTACCTCTTATTTATCAAATCCTGTCCATCAATGAACTAAATGATAGTGCTTGAATCTTATAATAAGTTGTCTTACTAGCAAATAGAAGGTTTGACATTAGTGACAAAACAATGATTGAAACATATAGTCTTCTTCAACAATCTCCCTCTTTCAATAATATCTCTTAAGAATGATCTTTTCAATCTTATCTCAACATCCATAACTATGTGAAACTTACAAAATCTCTTCAAAATTAGTCAAAGTTATTAGTCTGGTTCCCTTTCTTGCACCTAGTTTTGCAAAATTTTGCACGAGAACCTTTTCTATCAGCATTTCCTCACACAGCTCTGTGCAATTCTTCATGCAACTCCTTGCGAATCTCCATGTGAGATTTTGCTAAATACTATCTTTTTATGCCAAATTTCTATCCTTTTGTCAATCTATCATTTCCTCACATGGATTTGTGTAAGTCATTGTATGAGAAAACTATCCAAAAATTGCTATTTTAAATCTTAGTGTCCTTCTTTGTGTTTCCTCACATGGTGACTTGAGAATCTTTGTGAGGGATCTTGTCTTGAAAACTATCAAATTTTTATGTTAGAGCTATTTGCACTCTAAGTCTGATTTGTATTTGAAATATTTTACCACTTCTCTATCTACAAGTAGTGGAAAAAAATGACTTCTTGCTCAGCTGACAACTTGTGATCTACATGTGAACTAGTCTTTCTTCTTAGTTATCTTTTCCTTTTCCTTTAATGTTTGTCACACTTTGTGTCATGATAGTCATAATCTTTGGTTGTTCTAGCCATTACTTAGATGACTTTTACCTAGGTATAACACTCTTATCTCACTTTGAGGCTACGTTCTTGTGTGGTCCTTGTCTAGGCTTTTTCTTTTCATCATTGTCCATGATTGTTGCAATAAGGAGTGGAAATGTGTTTCATCCCTCTTCCAAAAATTGATCCAAGTCTTGTCTGTACTTGTAAAAATCACATTATTCCTTTGTCTACGGTGGGCTTATGTTCTAAAACTTGGCTACCACTACTTGAAATATAGTACATCAAAATGGCCAGCAATAAATACACCCAGTCTAATGTTCCTAGTGAGGAAAAAGGTATTCTAATTGCAAACATGAAGAAACAAATCAAAACAATAAGCACTCAATTTCAAATATTAAAAGAAGAAGGCACATCATCGAGCACATTCTCCTTGCAAAGTTATTCCAGTTCCTCTAAAGACAATGAGCCATTAGCTTCTTATGATGTTGAAACCATACCCTTGGAAAAATAGTGTACCCAAGAAATCTAAAGGTATCTTTGAAAGAAAACATTGGGAATTTAAACCAAAGTGTGATTTCACACCTTTGAAGAAATCTTACAGATTAACCTTGGAAGAACTTGTTGAAGAAAAACTCATTATTTTACCTAAGGTGAATTTGATGAGAGTTTCCTTTATGAGTAACTATTGTGCCTATCATAGACATAATTTATATAAAACTTCACATTGTAAGGAGCTGAAAAATAAGATCCAAGATCTCTTTGATAATGACATAATTCAAAAATCTAAGCTCTCATCCACTAGATATTCTACTATCAAGAAGGATCAATGTCATGAAACCAAGTCTAGTAATGGTTTAAATGGGACACTTATCTCTTCCAACATACAACCACCTTCTAAAGTGTCCAATATTTCCAACACATATTCACCAAACAAAGAACTCGCTATTCCCCCTATTGACTATGTATACCCTCAAGGATTTCCTTTAAAAGAAACTCAACCAACAAATATTGGGCTACAAGTCTATTTACTACCTTAGAAGATCATACGTCTTCATGCCCTGCTAGACTTGTGAAGTCCACTCTAAGTCATTTTCCTTTTGACCTAAAAGAACCTATTATGCAAACTCCAGAAATAGATTCAAATATAGATTTAGATACTCCCTCATCCTCAGAATTCATTTCATGTCAAGAGGACTACTTAAATGATCAAGAAACAAGTGTTTATCAAGACCAAGATTCCTTCATCCCCTTTCAAATCTTCCAAGATCTTGTGCCTCCATCTCCCATGCCATGCACCTCTACTAAGAAAGCTCAAGATATTCCTTCCACCATCCCTAAGGAGATTATTAAAGACCAAGAGAAGGATACTTTTCCTATACTACCTAAAATTCCTTTTGAAGAGAAAATTTTTCCCTCACCCTCTTGTTCTACCTTACTACATTCACATCAAAACTATGCTCAAGCTTTAAATACTTTGGTCAAAGGTATTGCTCCTATAATAGTTACTCATAAATCTATTGATGGCTTTGGTCATGTTGCTCACTCTAAAGATGCTGATATCCATACTCATGGTCTATTCACATTTTCTAAATCTATCCTTGGTCCCTATCCATCTAAGCTAAAACCTTAAAGTCTTCCATTGATATTGGGACCTTATGTTCCTCTATCTCCTACTTCCAATCTCATCTCATTACATGTTCCTCCTACCCTACCCCCAATATCACCAAAGTTACACATACTTGAACTCTTTACATTTACCTTTCCATCTAAATTGGTCATATTAGCCTCATTCATCCACAAATCCCAAGTTCTTTGGAAGCAATTTGGATGATCAAATCAAACACAAGTGCATGAATCCATCTTCAGAAGTTCACTATGTCTACTCTAATTGACATGTGAATGTTAAGAAGGAAAATATGCAAAAGAGACCCCAAAAGTCCACTATTCAAAGAGCTCAACCAAAGAAAAGTGTGGGTTCTTAAATTTTTTATTAAAGAAATGTGTTCCAAAGCATCTAATGAAAAATTAAAAGCTATATGGATTCCCAAGTTTCTTTTGAAGGACTTGAATATTGAAAGAAAATCAAAGTTGACATTCAAGCTTCCAGAGACTTCAAGTTCATCTTCTTCCCAACATATTCCTAAAAAGGTTTCAAAACCTTCTACTCCACCTTCCTCCAAAATGGCTCTATTTCCTCATAAATGTAAGCCTCAATCTATTTTGTCCATGATTTCCCCATCATGCCATCATCCTTCAAGTTGTGTGTCAATGTTGATCTTGCCTAGTATCTCACCAACCCTCATGAAATCCTCTAAATTATATGCCTACTTGCTATCCTTGCTTGTTTCAGTCTTCCAAAATCAATGACCTTATCCTCCATCTACCTCTCATTTTCCTATCATATCCCTTCCATTACCTTATCAACATCTTTGAGCATACCTTGCTATGGCCTTGGCTTATCATAACTTATCTTTCTTAGAGGCATGCTATCTAACTTGAGAAAGCTTGAGCTCTTTCCAAAAAAAATCCAAAAAATGAAAAAAAATGAAAAAAATGAAAAAGTTATTGTGAAAACCACTTCTTGTGGCACCTTGGATAAATACCCTAATGAAAACCTGGTAAACAGGTGTCATGCATAATTTTTCCATCTGTGACATGCTATCATGATCTTTCTTATCCTTTAGATGTCCTCATTCCCAAAGTCATTCACTCATAACCTCCATAAAAAACTTTTCTATCCTATTTGATTAACTATCTGGTCTTGATCAATGAAATAAAGAAGAAAAACAAGTTCTTAGCAATCTCTTGACATGGTAATTTTCTCTAATTACTTACATATATCGTTCGTTACACCATGAGCTTATATTGCTATATCCTTTTTCCCTAGCTTGGGTAATCTTGTAAAGACTTTCCTTAAGGGCAACATTCACCACTTCATACTCCTTGCCTATCCATCTCTACTTATCCACTAGCTTGCTGTGTCTTGTTCTACATCTTGCTAGACACTGGAATGAAATGATATGATCCTACTTGAGAGCTAGAAATTTGTGTAAAAGGTTCTAAAAATTTCAAAAAGTCTTGAAAAAATCATTACTTTGGCGAAAACCTAGCAATAGGCACCTTAGTAATACAAAAAAAGAAGAAGAAGAAAAATACAAAAAAAATTTAAAAAACAAAAAAAAAGTATCATCGATGAAAACTTGGAAAATAAGAATCATGGTAAAAAAAAAGGAATATTTTATAAGAAGATGAAAACCTAGTAAACAGGTGCCTCTTGTTCCAAATGCTATATCTTGTAGCACATCTTTTGGCTCATGTACAGTTGCTTTCCTACTTTAGTTTGCTACTTTCACTCATGTATCCATGGATTGAATCTTGTCATAACTCAGGGGCAATGCCCTGCAGTGTCATAGGAGTCTCTTTTGTGACAATCACCATTTGTTCAAACTACATCTACCTACTATCGCTAGTGTCACTTTAAGATTCCTTTCATAGAAAATCTCTCATGTCAATCACTAGTTGTTCTAACTGTGTCTGCCTATTGTCGCTAGTGTCACTTTGAAATTCCTTTCATGGAAGATCTCTATCATGATAGTCACTAGTTTCTCTAACTACATCTACCTACTATCATGTCACTTTAGAGATTTTTCTCATGAAATATCTCTCTCACATCAGTCACTAGTTGTCCTAATTATGTCTATCTACTATCACTCAATTTCCTACTAAGGTTCTTCTTACTAAAGATTCCTCTTTTACTTCAGTCATTAGTTTTTCTAACTGTTTCTATCTATTATTGTCACCCTACTGAAGAGATTTCTTTCATGTGTTTTGAACATTGATGCTTGACATCAATCAAAAAAGTGAACTCAAAACAATGAACTTGTTTGGGATATGTTGTTCTTTTCTTTGTTTTATTTCCTTTCACTTTATCATGTCTCTTTGAGAAACTTGATGATATCACTTTTGACTAGAGAAGCAAGGACTAGGGGCATGATCTTTTCTTTTTTTTCCATTTTTTGGTTTAGTTCCAATGATCTAAAATGTCTATATAAAAGGGTTGTCCACTATAAGAGCCTTTATCTCATATTGGATGGCCGTATGTACCTTGACTTCTTTTATATGGATAAATAAATGATGTTGATTCTTCTCCTTTCTTGTTGGAGTGAACTCTTCATGCTATAGTAAGTATTGATACTCATCTTGCTAAGTGAATGTATGGGTCACTGTGAGTATACGTAGCCCACTTCTATCTCAGGTTACGAATGCAAGGGTCATTATAAATAGAATACTTACTAATTACTTGGCATAAGAATGATCTCTCATGTGTCTGGTGTTTCTTCATGCAAGAAACATTTTGGTCATCCTAGAATTTATGCTCTAATGCTTATATTAACTTGCTACATTAAAAAGGACAAATGTTCTGGTCATTATGGCTTCTTGTGCCTTGAATGCTTACATTTAATCTTGACAAAAATAGAATAGATATTCTATTGATATTCCTATGATTGCAATGTTAGTGGGAAATGTATGACATTTGAGGTTTTTCTATATGCTTAGTGATGATAATTTTTGAATCTTGGTAACTAGACCTAGGGTTACATCTAGTGTAGGGTTGCATTGCATAAGCATATGGTTCGATCATTGATTTACTTGCATCCTTTGTGATGAGTAATTATTGGCATCTTCAAAGTATCATATTTCTTCATGATTGGACAAATGATCGATTAATCACCCTCTTGGCTCATTTGTCTACCCTAAACCCATTTTAAGGATCAAATTTGAAATCTGACACACTTAAACAACTCAAAATCACATTTTAAAATTTTGGGACCGATGCAATCGAATGCTTGTGCAGTCCATTTTTTCTAATACTTCATGAATTTGGGAATCCTTTCAAATCACATTTTCAATTTTTTTTGGAAAATGTCAACTTTGGTCAACTCAAGTCAATTTTGGTCAAACTTGGTCTTTTGGACCTCGAAATCACTCTGAATTGACTTCAAATTTTCTTTATATTCTTCAAATCTTTTCTACATTCTTGTTAATCTCTAATTTCTTTAGTATCTCAACATACTGCTCTACATCACTATTCTAGTGTGCCATCTTTGGATTTCGCTACCGAGGGGGCAGGATGATTACATCATTGAATCTAAATTTCAATTCAATTTGAATCCTATGTCCTCCTCACTCAGGGCATCTCATCACTTGGGAAATCTTGTTCCCCCTCTATCTAGCATCATACATCATCTATCTCATCATTTTATTAGCTGATCAATCTTATAAAAATCTTGCTAGAGTTCGATGGATAAGTACTGGGATAGTCTAAACCTGACTTCTAAGGATCAAGTCTCATTCTAGGGATGATTCTATGACTCATGATAGGTCTTGTTATCTTTTTCATGAACCAGTATTTAGGTGTTCTATCTAGACTCTAGGGGATTAAGCTCTATTCTAGAGATAATTCCAAATTCTTGCTAAGGATTAAACTTCATTCTGGAGATAATCCTAACTTTTGCTGAGAATTAAGCCTCATTCTAGCGATAATTCTAGGCTCTAGATTGTATTAGGACAATCTAAACCTTGACTCCTAAGGACCAATCCTCATTCTAGGAATGATTCTATCAATTGTGATTGATCTTGTCATCTTTTAATGGATAGGTATTGAGATAGTCTGAACCCTGACTCAAGAGAATTGAGTCTCATTTTGAGAACAATTCTATGAAATTTGATAATCTCTGTGCTATAAAGTTTGGTATCTAGATGTTCTATCTGGATTCTCTAAGGTTAAGCTTCATTCTAGAGATAACTTTAAAAAACTTATCAATCTTGGTATCTAGGTGTTTTATCTAGATCCCCTAAGGTTAAGCTTCATCTTGGAGATAGCCTTAAAAAGCTTATCAATTGGTCTTTGTATCATTAATTTCAGAACCAATCTTATTTCTTGATTTATGCTTCATACTTCTAATTACTTTGAATAAAACATACTACTTGCACATTCATTCAAAGAGAAGAAAATGTAATACCCCAAAATTGCCACATTGCCATGTTAACCAATTCTGGTCTATTCAATCATTCTTAAGTCTTATTTTACTAGGCAATTTTGATTTTGATTATCGCTACTTGACCTAAGTGTTAGATGCAAAAAAGCCTAATTTGCATTAATCACAATCTTTATTTAATTCCTAAGTATCAACTCAAATTAGCTACATTAAACCTATTAATTAAGTTTAATTTTAATTATAAGTATTCATACTTTAATTAAATTAAAATGACCTCTTTAGCTAATGTACAAAGGAATTAAATGTATTTAATTAAATAAGATAAGGTCCTCATTTTAAGTATTGAGTTTAATTATTCAATAAATTAAAGTTTATGCAATTATGAGGTCATATTCTATTTTATTGAATTAAAATATTCTAATTTTATTGAATTAAAATATTCTTTCCAAATTCTCTCTTCAGTTCATATATGGAAACTCTGAGTGAATTGGAATTGAAAATAAAATTAACTTAGTTAACTCTTTCTTGCACTCAAAAGTGAATCAGTTAACTCCATTTGCTCAAGGAAGTTTCCACTTTAACTGAATCTCATTTCCAATCTCAACCGTCTATTCTAATTGATCTTGATTGTTGATTGATTCTAGAATTCTATTTAAGGAGCCTTCAATTCATCATTTAAAAAAGGAGGTTGAATATTTTGTGCATCAAATTAATGTTGGAATAATTACTCATTTTCATACATCCATAGCTTAATTTCTTACATTGCAATCTCATATTAGCTTAAAATCCATTCATATATTATAACTTACTTTCCTTTACTCTAATATTAAAATACATTTCATATATATTAATTGCATTCTCATATAGCTTTGTAAAATCCTTCATACTAGAGGTCTAGTTTTCCACTTCTCATTCTGAGAGAAAAGGAAAAATACTTCTCCTTTGAAGGTAATAGGTCAAACTGTTGGATTACTTGAATGAATAATCTCATATTTATTCTAGGATGATCTCTTAGGTAATGACCGTGATGAAGTGTGTGCGAGTATCCAAGGCCCACATTTCACATATACAACTAGTTGATTGACCAGATGATACACATCTCATTTGGATACATGCTCTCTATGGTGCAAAGGTAGCTCAAATAGATCCAGGATGCCATACTAGATTGATTCATGTAATGCCTACCCTTGACTTTTCTAATTGTATTGTCAGATTTTTCTAGGCTAGTTTTCTAATTTCATTTTATGATTATTAGTACTTGGTTACTGGATTAGCTTAAATGTATTTCATATTCAGATGATATATGTATTGAGTTACCTGTTATTCTAGTGATTTCATGATTGTTTCAATAATGATATATATGTTTATGTAGTGACTTTTAGTTATCTCATGATGGTTAGATAGTTGAATTATTTATATGTGTTTTCTATGGATACTTACCCCATACTTGCATGTTTATCGTGTGCGTGTATGTTTTCTTTATGTTTGACATTTCTGATGTGTTTAAGGAAGGGAGTCATAGTCACTTGCTAGTCAGGATCTACATGATGCACCACTTTCTGCCATCGCTTGTTTAGTTTAGAATATTGTGTTTGTACATGTGTGGATTTTAGGTAGATTGTAGGTATCAGGTATCGACTTCCTTGAATTACCAGGATAAGTGTAACCTATCATAGTCTTTCAATGGTATAATTGGGGAGATAACTCTTGAGTCCATGTCCTAAACCCTAAGCCAATTGTCTTAGAAAATAAGACAAGTATTTGAGTTAGTTTACCCATCTGTATTTATCAAATGACTTAAATTCACAATTTTAACCCTGAAATTTGATTTTTGTCTTGTGTCTTCAGTTGAGTTGTCGTATTTGGCTTTGTGGGTCTGTTTTGATTTTCTATTATAATTACATCAAATTAAAAGATAATTTAATGATTTAATATAATAAATTTTTTATAAAGAAATTTGATATTTAATCATATTAAATTAATTGAAAAATTAATTAAATAAAAGAATTATGTTTAATAGATTAAATTAAAGTTCTAATTTTAGTATATTTATATTAATTTAATTTAATAATAATTATTTAAGAGTTTTATTTTAATAATAAACTCTAAATAATATTATTAGTTGAGTAATAAATATTATTTGATTAAAAAGAAAATATTAAAATATGTGAATATTTGATTAATTAAAAACTAATTAAATTTATACTTTAAATAAAAATTCTAAAATTAGAAGTATGAATAGAGGTCTAAATTTAGAAAATTGGTTGAAGAAAGATTTGAATATGATGTTGTTTAATTACATTATTAAATATGTACTTCATTTTAAAATATTTATTTTAAAAGTCTAATTTAAGAAGTGAATAAAAATATTAAAAGATTAAAGATTTAATATTATTTTATTATGATTATTTAATTAATAATTATTAGATTAGAGTTGCATTTAAATAATGAGCTTTAATATTCTTATTAATTTAAATAATAAACTATGCTTTAAATAGTGCCAACACTAATTAATAAAGTGGAGGAAAAGAAAATATAAAAGAATATTTTAAGTAAAAATGTTCTTTAAATGTGCATGAAAGAATTAAATTTAAAAGATTTGATCAAAGTTCTAATTTAAGTGTATTTATATTTATTTAATTTAATAATAATTTATTTGAGAGTTTTATTTTTAATAAACTATAATAATATTATTAGTTAAATTAATAAATATTATATTAAAAACATCACATGATTTAATAAGGGAGAGAAAGCCTTAATTTAATAAAGTTTATTTTAATTAAATTGCATAAAGTGTGTGCATGAATATTAAAATATAGTAATTAAAAATAAAGGGTTTTCACATGATTGCATGATCAAAGCCTTGATTTGGGGGAAAAACTCTTTATTAAGGAAATTAGAGCTTATTTCTAAATACATGGGTTTGGAGGAGCTGATTTCTAAAAAGAGGGTTTTCGAAGGAAAAGGAAGATGCTTGTGTGTTTGTGGATTCATTGTTTTAGCATCAGATCTAGGTAGGATCTTGTGGGTTTGTGTAGTAGTTGCTCTTTTTTTGAATTCTTGTTTTCTTCGTATCTGTTGTGTTTCTATTTTCAAAAGTTCTTTGGGTTGAAACTCTTGTTTGAGAAAATTGATTTCCATTATAGAATTATCTATGATTTAAGCTAAAAATTTTTAGTAAAGATTGAACTTTGGGGTTTTCAAAACCTAATGAATTATGAAATTCACTTTTTTTTGCACTTTATGTGATGTGTGATTTACTGGTGTTGGGGTTTTTAGGTTTGAATTAGCTTTGACTAATCAAGATGTTTACCAAAGGTTTGGGAGTTCTATTTTGTGATGTCATGATGATGTTTTGATCTTGGTCTTTTATACTCAACCATTGTAATGTGCCTGGTATACTCTACGATGTGTGTTGATATATTGATTGTTATTACTTTTCAATGTTTTTATGTGAAATTGCGGTGAATGGTGTGACCTATCTGATATAACCTTTGAGTTTTTGATCAGTTGTATTTGGATTGATTTTCAATCACTTGTATAGGATTGAGGTGTATGTATGATTTATTTTTGGTGATGTCATGTTGTGACATGGAATTGGTTTATGTGCTAGATTATGGTGACTGGTCAAGAAAGTACTATACATACTTCATAAATTCTTTTTTTGGGCCCTATTTTATCAAGATTTTAGGCCGACATGTAATTACTAATTAAAACCCTAAAGTAGTTAAAATACTTGTATAAAAGGGCTTAGTGTTAGGGATTGTTTCACAAGGTGTGATGCAAAATTGGTTCTTACGATGGTATTGAGCTGTAAGGGATTATAGATTGTAATCAGGTTGTAATCACTAGATCATAAAAATATTGGACTTGTTGTTTGGTGGATGTAGCCTAGGGATTGGGTGAACCACATTAAATCTTGGTGCTTTATGTTCTTTTCTATGTGATCTATCATTTTCTGTTATTGGTTATATTTGCATGTAATTTTTATTTTTGTTTGTGGTTTAATCCTAAAAAGTGGTATTAGAGCCTAGTTGTTTTTCAATTATCCTATGCAGGAAAGTTTCATGATTGAGTGGGAGTCTCATGGTTGAGTGGGAGCAATGGTAAGCTGAGGGTTGATAGGTTTAATGGGCAGAACTTCTAGTTATGGAAGATGCAAATGGAAGACTATCTATATTAGAAGGATTTATGGAAGTCGTTGGAAGGCAAAGCCAAGAATCAGGGATCTATGTCAAATGATAAATGAGATCTTTTGGAAAGAAAGGCACTTGGAAGCATTCAATTATGCCTGGCACCATCGGTGGCATCTAATATTACAAAAGCAAAGACAACAAAAGAATTGATGAAAACCCTAGTGACATTGTATGTAAAGCCCTCCGCTTCAAACACGGTATTTCTCATGAAGTGTTTATTTAATATGAAAATGGCAGAAGGTGGATCTATTATAGATCATTTAAATGATTTTAATACTATTAATAGTTAGTTATCTTCTATGGGTATCAATTTTGAAGAAGAAATTAGGGCTCTCTTGATTTTGTGTTCTTTACTTAAAAGTTGGAATGGCTTGGTAATGGCTGTGAGTAAATTTGTTCCTAGATCTAGTACCCAAAAATATGATGATGTGATTAGTGTTATTTTCAATGAGGAAACTTGTAGGAAAACCTCAGGTGGATCTACATCAGGAAGTGCTTTGAATGCACAAAGCAAGGGCAGAACGATTGAGAGAGGAAGTAATCCTAGAAATCTTGGAAAATCAAGAGGAAATTCAAAAGGGAGGAGGTCTCAATTGAGAGGACCGAACGATTTCTGGTACTGTGCAAAACCAGGGCACAAAAAGAAAGATTGCTAGAATCAAAAGAAAAATGAAGGAGATAAATTAGATGGAGACAAGGAGGAAAATGTGGTAAGTAACAAATTCGAAGAGGATGCTTTGCTTTTGTCTTTAGAAAGTGTTGATGATTCATGGGTTTTATATTCTAGTGCTTCATTTCATGCTACACCTCATAGAGGTTATTTCATTGATTATGTCCAAGGGGATTTTGGGCTTGTTTATTTGGGGGATAATGAACCCTGCCAGATTGTTGGAAAGGCCAAAATCAAGATTAAGTTGTAGAATGGGAATCATTGGCTACTACAGGAGGTAAGACATGTTCCAAGGCTGAGTAGGAATTTAATCTCAATAGGGCAACTTAGTGATGAGGGTTGTGTAGTTACTTTTAATGATACAAATTGGAAGGTTTCAAAAGGTTCCCTTGTAGTAGCAAAAGGTGTGAAAGTAGGCACCTTATATCTTCATACAAGTCATATTGTTCCTTCTACTTTAATTATTTTAGAAAAAAATGAATGTTCAGGAACACTTGCTATAGTTGAGTATGGAGAACAAATAGCTACTATAGATTCTAATATAGTGCTGTGGCACAATAGAATTGGGCGCATGAGTGAGAACGGTATGAATGTAATTCATTCAAAGAAATTTTTACTAGGTCTAAAATGTGTTAATATGAATTTTTGTGAAAGTTGTTTGTATGAAAAACAAGAGAGAGTGATTTTTGTAAAGATTGGGAAGGAAAATAAAAAGGAGAAATTAGAGCTTGTGCATACTGATGTATGGGGACCAGCTTAGGTATCTTCTCTTGGTGGTTCTTATTATTATGTTATATTTATTAATGATACAACTAGAAAATTATGGATTTATTTTCTTAGATAGAAATATGATGTATTTCAAACTTTTAAGAAATGGAAATGCTTGGTTGAAAATGAGACTGATAAAAAATTAAAATGTCTCAGATCTGATAATGGTGGTGAGTATTGCAGTCATGAATTTGATGATTATTTCTCCACTAATGGTATTCATAGACAAAAAACTATTCCATGGACTCAATAGGAAAATGGAGTGGCTGAACACATGAACAAGACTATAATGGAGTGTGCAAAGAGCATGATGTTGCATGTTGGGTTGCCCTTACACATGTGGGTAGAGGCTATTAATATTACTATATATTTGATTAATAGGTGTCCCTCTACTCCTTTGGGCTATGGTAGTCTAGAGGAAGCATGGACTGGTAAGAAGGTGAGTTATTCTTTTCTCAAAACCTTCGGTTGTGAAGCATTTTCTCACATAGATTCCAAAAATAGAATCAAGCTAGAAGCTAAGTCAAAGAAATGTGTATTTTTTGGATATGGCATTAATGAGTTTAGTTATAGGCTTTGGGATTTTAAAAATCATAAAATTATAAGAAGTTGGGATGTCATATTCAATGAGAATGTGTTGTACAAAGATCTGTTGAACCAACATGAGAAGAAAGAAGATGATTATGTAGTGTTGGATGATACTCCAAAAGCTAATGTTCTAGCCATTCCTCATGATGTGTAACAATCAAAACAACAAATACCACACACACCAGTGAATGTTAGATGGTCAACAAGGAAAATTAGACCTCCACAAAGATTTTCTCCCTCTTTATATTCTATTTTACTTATTGATGCTAGTGAACCTAAAAGTTATGATGAAGCCGTGTAGGTGGATACTAAGATTCAGTGGGAGTATGTAATGAAAGATGAAATGGACTCTTTGCTAAAGAATAAGACATGGGATTTGTGCAAGTTGCCTGCAAGTAAAAAGGATTTATAGAATAAGTGGGTTTACAGGTTAAAACAAGAGGAAGGAGGTAAGAAAGAATTTAAAGCAAGGTTGGTTGTAAAAGGATTTGCATAGAAAAAGGGAATTTATTTTGATGAGATATTTTCTCCTATTTTTAAGATGACTTCTATCCATACTATTTTAAGTCTTGTGGCTACTGAAGATTTTCATTTAGAGCAGCTTGATGTTAAAACAACCTTCCTTGATGGTGATTTGGATGAAGAGATATATATGGCTTAGCCACAGGGATTTGCAGTCAAAGGTAAGGAGAACTTAATGTGCAAATTGAAGAAAAGTTTATATGGCTTGAAGCAAGCACCTCGGCAATGGTATCTAAAATTTGACAATTTTATGCATGAGCATGGTTACAGTAGGTGTCATTTAGATCATTGTGTCTACTTTAAGAGGTTGAATGATGACAACTATATTATTTTATGTTTATCTGTTGATGATATGCTTGTAGCTGGGTCTAACATGGATCAGATTAAGGGGCTAAAATGCCAATTAGTGTGTGCATTTTATATGAAAGATTTGGAGGGAGAAAAAAAAATTCTTGGTATGAAAATTTGCAGAGATAGGAAGAACAAAACATTGACACTATGTCAGACTGATTATGTTGAGAAGGTGTTGCAACATTTCTCTATGGAGAATGCTAAAGCTATTGGCAAACCTTTACCTAGTCATTTGAAGTTGACTAAGGAGATGTGTCCCAAGACATAGGAAGAGGAGGATAAGATGTCCAAGGTACCCTATGCTTCAGCTGTAGGAAGCTTGATGTATGCTATGGTATGTACTAGGCTAGATATTGCACATGCAGTGGGAGTTGTTAGTAGGTATATGAGTCATCTAGGAATTGAGCATTGGAATGCAATCAAAGGGATTCTCAGATATGTGAGAGGAACATCCAATAAGTGTTTACACCTTTGGGGCTCTACTACTAATTTATAGGGCTATGTTGACTCAGATTTGGTAGGAGATATTGATATTAGGTGGAGTACTATAGGTTACATCTTTACTATTGGTGGGGTAGCTATGAGCTGAGTTTCTAGGTTATAGAAGGTTAATGCTTTATCCACTACAGAGGTAGAGTATGTAGCTACTATAGAGGCCACCAAGGAAATGATATGACTTTAGTTCTTCTTGGAAGAATTGGGTCATCCTTAAAAGGATAATTATTTGTTTATAGATAGTCAGAGTGTCATTCATCTTGCAAAGAATTTAGCTTTGCATTTAAAGACCAAACACATAGTTGTGGTACCATTTCATTCGATCAATTTTGGAGGATGGACAATTAAAGATGGCAAAGATACATACAAATGATAATCTAGCAGATATGTTGACAAAGGTAGTAACAAGGGAGAAGCTGAACTCCTCTTTAGATTTGGTTGGTCTTCTAGATTGAACATGAATAATAAAACAATAGAGTCCAGGGTGGTTTGATCTAGTGGGAGCCCCATGTGGTATTGGTATTTCTATAGAACCAGTCTCCAAGTGGGAGATTGTTGTTTAGTGTGGAGCCTGATCAGTCCCCAAGTGGGAGATTGGTAGATTGTGGTGACTGATTAGGAAAGTACTATACATACTTCATAAATTATTTGGAGTTTTTTTTTTGGGCCCTATTTTATCAAGATTTTGGGCCAACATGTAATTATTAATTATAACCCTAAAGTGGTTAAAATACTTGTATAAAAGGGCTTAGGGTTAGGGATTGTTTCATAAGGTGTGATGCAAAATTGGTTCTTGTAGTGGTATTGAGCTATAAGGGATTAAAGATTGTAATTAGGTTGTAATCATTGGATCATAAAAATAATGGACTTATTTTTTGGTGGATGTAGCCCAAGGATTGGGTGAACCACGTTAAATCTTGGTGTCTTGTGTTCTTTTCTATGTGATCTATCATTTTTTGTTATTGGTTATATTTGCATGTAATTTTTATTTCTATCCATGGTTTAATCCTAACATTATGTGTATTTGATTTTGGGATTAGTCTTGTTAGGATGATTGTATTGGTGCAATCCATGATGATGATCAGTGTTTTTCAATACTTGTTAGTTGCTTGTTTAAGAATTGATGTATGGTATGTGGTATTTTGTGATCTTTTGATTTTACTGAGTTTAGGGTACGTTATCTATATTTCATGTTGGGAAGTGGCTTATGATGGAGGTTGGGGCCCAAAGTGGCTACCAAGGTAATCCATTGTAGGTTATTTAATAAGTGATAACATTTCATTAAATGGGTTTAAAATGAATTAACAAGATATTGGTACCAGATAAAGTCACTAAGGGGTTGGAGGATTAAAATATTAGCCAGGTAACCTTAGAGTTGACTCGGTAATATACCTTGTTAGTAGGAAAGGATGCTAGTGTCACATAGAATCACTAGGGGGCCAGAGGATTAAAAGTCTAGCCAAGTAACCCTAGAGTTGGTTCGTGTAATGATACTTGCCCACATGCATAATAGATTTCCTACATGTCATTATTGCCTCTAGGATTAGTTGATACTTGTGTCTTGGTACCCTTTGAGATAGTTTTCTTTTAGGTGATTCCTTGAACCTAGATGTTGGTTTTGACTTTTGACTTTTTAATCCTATTTGGGACTTGAGACTATCTCCTCAACATAGTAGGAGTGAGCCTTTTTGAGTTCCATGAGGTTAGGTGGTAGTGCTTTTTCTTATACCATTGAGATCTGACTGTTGGATGCCACTATGAGATGTGTTTGTGCAGATGTTCCTTTCTATCCCTTCTTGTATTTCTATGATGGATGGTTATACTTAGTATATTGTATTTGATTTCATAAATCTTACAAGATGATTTAATATATTTTTATTATGTATATTCTTTTAGCCTTTCATACCATGTGACATGCACATTGGATGATTGTGCATTCTGATTATTGCCAAGTGGTATTTGGAACAAATGTATATTATTTAATTGGATCTAAACTTGTAGTTAATCTTTAATGTGGATGTGTTATTTATTGGATTTAGTATTAATTAAAATTAAATGTCATTTAGTGTTGGATTTAGTGTAATTTATTGGACTTAGTAAAAATTTAGGTTCATTTATTTTGGGTCACATGGTAGGGCATTACAATTCATGTATCCATTGACTTTCCAGGAGGTGGGCAGAGTGTGGTAATTTGGAACTTCCATCAAGTTAGCAAGAGATTCATGGTGGGGCATGTTTCTAGTACCATGGGTCCATGGGTCCATGGGTAGAATAAGGGAGATGCAGGGATGCCACTTGAATATACATAGTGGTGGGAATCTCATTAGTTAGTGAGATTAACAGTACCAGGGGCACCACCACTAGCAGAGTAGGCATGAGGTATGGGGGATAGTGCTAAAGGGGGACATGGGGGAGATGAGGGACATGCACAACATCTACATGGGCCACAAGGATGAGAAGCTCATCAGAGGGGTAGGTAGGTACCTATAGTACCACCATCAATATAGGGACCACAACTATTGGAATGTTTAGAATAACTAAGAGGGGGGATGAATCAATTATCCAAGGTCCAAATGTACAAATAAAACTTTTTAGTACTTCAACTTATACTTATGCATGCATTGATCATTCAATATCTTAATCTTTTGCATATTATTGTCCTAGGTCAAAATGACTTTGTAGAAATGAAATACCAAACAATCAGTCACACATTTTGACACGAGAATTTTACGTGGACACCCAATTTGGAAAAAACCACTAGTAACATGCTACCAATTTTCACTCTTCTAAAGTGAGTCCTATAAGGAGCCAACCCTATTAAAGGTTACAATGCACACTATTAAATGTGACCTTGATCAAAGGATTTCAATCACATTGTTAGGAGTGAGCCTTGTTAGAGGACTGCAGAACATTCCATTAGAATGTCACTCTATTAAAAGATTTACTTATGACTGTTAAGTCAACCTTAGTCCAAAGGATTTATCTATATATAAAAAATTGTTAGAAAGTAGTAACACAACTTGATCTAATAATAAAAAATCTCACTTGTAGAATATAGATCTCACATTTAGTCCTCCATTTTGCTTGGCATTCATCCTCTTCATCTCTAAATGCTTATCCACCCTTCAAGACTTCTATTGGCTTGGTTTTTTACATGTTAAAATTCTACAAATTTGTAGTGAAAAAAACCCAGTTGAAATTAGAGATTATATGTTTTTAAATTGGTTATGCCCTAAAAAAGCCCCTAAATTTTGTTTCCTTAATGTCCTTTATGCCCTAGGTCTCTAAAAAATTGGTTGACATTGTTTGTGTTTTTGAATATGCATGAGAAGATTTTTAAATAAAGCCCTAAAACCTTTGAAAATCCTTTTATTATATAATTGTCACATAATATTTTAAATGTTTACATGAAAATATTTTACCTTAGCACTCGACTCTTCTTTGACCTAGATTTTCCTATGGTTAGACCATCTTTTATTTTATTGTTAAGTTCTTAACCCAAGAAGAGTCATTTTTTGATCATCAGATCTCAAAAGATTGATGATCATTGCTTTCTCTCTTTTCAAAGATGCATGACGATTAGCTAAAGCAAGGAAAAAATGAGTTGACACCTATCCCTATGGGCCCCTCTTTGGTTTCCAAGTGATATAAAATAATGTATCTTCCAAGCCGTTAGATGTTAGAAGATCAACATCTATCACATTCTCACTTTATAAAGTTGCATGAAGGATAGTCAAAGAAAAAATGTGAGCATTTGACATGTTGACATAGTTAGACCTAATGAATTAGCGGGACATGATTGATGGTTGGTACACATTTGCAAGGTGTAATAAGTGGCCCATTAATAAGAAAACATAGTAAATCATTTTAATAATCATTAGATGACCGTGAATTAGACAATATAAATCCTATTTTGGGCCTAAATGTTCAAGGAAAACAATTTTTAGAGAGAATCTCCAAATTAATGACACCTATCAACATACAAATGAATTTTAGGCTGATTTTACCTAAAGAAGTCTAGCTTTCTCAAATGCCATAGAAAGAAGACACATGGCATTCAAAGGTAGAGACAATGACATCAACTAATGAAACATAGTTAAATCTCATGGACTTGCAAGATTGGATGTCAGAATTGAGATAAAGCAAGATGGTGCCACATGGTGTTAGGGGCTAGCTAGATGTTGATGGAGCATGTGATAGGGATCAAGTGAGAAAATCAAAAGTAGTTATGTATCAGGCAAGTCAAAATCAAGTTTGATGCGGCTTCAAATGAGAGGAAAATTTTGAGAATTACAAAATACTATTTTATTCATTTTGAACATACAAGATTTTTAAATAAAGCTAGGTTCATTTTATAAAGTCTAAACTTTATAAAAGGGTAAATATTTGTAAAATACAAGCCCTGTTCATGAATTCTACCTATGATTTGCAAATGAACATCTAGGCTCTGATATTTTACCTCAATATATGAGTATCATATATCGTTGGAAAGGTTTCAAAATGAGAAATGTATTTTTGTAGTTAGAATATGTGTAGGTTCAACCACATAGAAGTTACAAGAAAATTTGTACAAATTGGGTCATTCTCAATAGATTTTTTTTTCTTCTTTTTACCTTGGAGCATCAGATTCAATTTTAGAGAAAAATGGTGAAGTGAGTATCCACCAAATTTGGAGAGGGTCTTGGTAGTGGTGGTTTTTTGTCTCCAAAATCACTTTAATGGGATTTTGGTAGCATTTAATCAATAAATCTAATTTTCTTTCTAAGGCAGTTTTTACATTTTGATGAGATATTATAATCAACTTGTTGGGGCAATGATGAGATTTGATTTTTAGTTGAGGGAAGAGAGAAGAGATAAGTTCTAAAATAATAGATGGAAGTTCTTTAAGTGGATAAATGACAACATCATAGCAGATCCGAGATTTCTTCCAATCTATTTATTCTCTTTTCTTCTCATTCTCTATGGTTGTTGATGGTTGGTTATTTCTAAAATATTGAGCAGAGCTCTAGCTATGATCACACCATTCATGCCCAATATTTCTCTTGTATGAAAAATAGTTAATGAATTAAAAAGATAGTTTTAGCCTATTAAGATATTTTATGAGTTAATTTATGAATTAAAAGTTTATCCTCAATCTAATTCTTGTCTCCTATTCAAGATGTCTATAATGTTTTGTGGTTTATGAACAAAGAGCTTAAACCCAATTGCAACTCCTTAAAGTTGTATGTCTTAATATGTTTTTCTATTGGAACAAAGACCCAAGTAAATGTTTGATTATTTGATAGGATTGTAGATCTCATGAAATGATAGGTCAAGCATGAGGTTCAATATTGATGTAGATGTCTGATTTGTAAAGTTATAGGATAAATCTGGATTCTTGATATATGAAATGTATCATTGAAATCCATGGATGTGTGTTAGTAATTTTTGGAATTTTTGAATAGATAAGGCACTGATTAGCTATAGAATCTATATGTTTTTTTTTCATACCTTGATTTTTCTGATAATCAACACATTAATCAAAGTCTTTTCCCTTTTATATTGAAGAGTTGAATGTATTTACACACACTTAGCTTGTCAAGTTCATAGGTCATGTTATTAGCTATTTCATAGCTATGTTGTTTGTATAAGTAATAGAAGAATTGGGGTTTCAATCTGCTTTATCCATATTCAGATATATGTTTTAGAAACTAGTACCATCTGAATGAATTTGATGTTCACCCACCTAGGTTTTTTATAGATCTTGAAGTAGAAGAAGGAATATAGCCTTATGGTTGGCCTTGATGTCCAAATGGGTATGTTGAACATGAGAATTAGCTTCTGTTAGATGTACTTTTTTCTCATCATTTGGTTTTTGAAACTTGTAGGTTTAAAAAACCAACAAAATGGTGGCTTTACTCAGGAGTATTATTGAAAGTAATGGAGTCTCTTCTATAATCTATGCATTTTTAGAATCTCTATGATAGAAAAATTTTGATAATCTAAAAAGGATTCAATACAATAGGAATAAGTTGCTACAATAACAAGGTTGTGAGGTGTTTTCCAATTTTTTGCTAAAGATTCATATCTCCTAGATATGTGTTATTATTGACAACAGTAACTTTGAAGATTGGTGATGAGTGATGCTATTAAGACCACTTGTAACTTCTCATGTTTTAGTCCAAGTGATCATAAAGTGATGCTATAAATATAAGAGTCAAGAATATGAGTTTCTTTCACTTTGTCAAGAGTATGGAATTCCAAAGTTGTTGTATAAAGTTTTTCAAATACCTGCTATAAATTTTGGACCAGCTTGTTGTATTGTGCAAGTTGGGTAAATATTTTCTCACTAAGTGAGTGGCAACTCAAAGTTATATCTCTATACTAGTGCATTGTGAAGTTAAATGTATGATGAAGGGCACAACAATTGAAAAGTAGATTTGAAGTAGTCTAAAGTTATTGGCAATGGTTGAAAGGATTATGTGAGATGCTATGCAAGAGTTACTAAATTGAGATAAGAATTTGAATCTACTATTGTTTGCAACATTAAAGAGGTTTGAAAGCATCGTATATTAAGGTTTTTCCACTTTCATGAGATTCCATTTCCATGAAAGTAAGTTCTACAAATGTTTCTCTATCAATTGATATTTTTAGCACTAAATAGGAGAGTTGTTTGATGCATCTCCACATACTTTATGAAAGATAGATTAAAAAAATGTATTACATGTTGAAGTATGTTTAGAGATTGAATTGGTAGAAGATTTTTCAGATCTACCACAAGTTACAAATTTTGAAAGTCATTTTGGTGAATGAATTTTTAAGTTTGTGAAATGAATTTTTTTTTCACTTAGTATCTAGTCCGTTGATGAAAATTGTAGATTAATCTCTACCAAGAGGTACTTGTCATTAGAATTTGATGGCATTCATGGTTTCCAAAACACCATGCCATAAGATCTTAGAAAGGATTTTACTAAGTTTAATAGGAGTCATTTGGATTAAGCCAGTCATCATGTTTAAATGTTTAGGATTTGATTGGTGATTTTGAGATTGCTTATGAAGACTTGCATATGAAGTTATTTGTTCAAAACTTGGAAGGTGATGCTAGAGATTGGTTTTTCTTTTTTCCAACATATTCTATTTCATCTTTTTGTGAATTTCATTCAGCTTTCATGGAGAAATTTGGGGAAAGAATAAGCATATTTGATTCTTTTGAGAAGTTCTTGAAGATTCAAATTAGGAATGGTGAACTTATTCCTAAATTTAATATCAAATTTGTAAGAGCCTTTAATGGTATTTTTGAAAATTGTAGACTAGATGATCAAGTGTGTTTAGTATTTTATGTTGATGCATTTGATGAAAAAATGAACTATCTATTGAGGGATAAAGAACCCAAGGTTTGTATAAGGCATTCATCACAATAATAGAGATTGAAAATAATAAAAAGTACAGACTGATTAATTAGAGTCATTTCTCTAGAAATTTTCTTGGCAAGATGAAGTTGAAAAGAGAAACCAATGTCATATAGACTGTTCAAATCCAAATTGGTATGTGGGTTCCCCTATTGTTGTAGACAATCTTGTTGAAAATTCAAAACTAAAAACATGTGAAGATGAATCCTCTTTGTTGCAAATGAGAGCTGATCCTAGTCATGCTAAATAGAATGCATATGTTTATAGTTTTACAATAGTAGATGATAAAGTTGATTCACTTGATAAGTTACGTGTGCAAGAAGTAATTTCATTCATTGCTTCTCCTATTGACGATTTTCCTTATGTTGAGAATGTTACTAATTATGAAGTTGAAAAGCATTCATCTCAATTTTATAAAGATGAAGATGTTGAAATTTATGTTTCAAGTGATGATAACAATGGTCTGGTATGTTATGAACCAACATCACATCAAGGAGATGATGAAAGTGGTTACTTGAGTCAAGGTGAGGACATTGGAAATACACACTCATCTTCATGTGAGTTTGATGCAAATTGGGAAGAAGAGAGTAATGATGAAAGTGAGTATTCTTATTCAAGTAAAGGTATGGCTCTTTCTTCTAAATCTAAAAATGAAGTTTCATCTCTAAATTGTATGAATCAGCTTGAGGTTGAAAAATTTGAAGAGGAATTGCCTACACAATATGAGGATAAGGAGATCATTTACAAAGGAAAATTACCCAGTTATGTAGAAGAATGTTATGTGACTACATATATTTGTAATCATCAGTATGCAAGTGATTCCAAGGTTAATGCATTAACACCTATTGATAAGTCAAGAGATGATTGGTGGTTAAAACATATGAATCATTTTCAAGAAGACAATGCAAGTAACATTGATCTATATTCCACATGCTTATTTGATGAAGTGGGCATTGTGTCTTCATGTAATGATGATTTTGATCTTTCTTCTTCACATGCTAAAAGTATTCATGACAATGATTTTGGAAATGGTTTCAAGGTCTTCATAAATCTGCTATATGATGAAGAGTTTGATGTTGATCAACACATCACTTATTATGATTCTTATAAAGGAGCTTTGCATAGAATTATCAACCCACTTTTTGAAGAGTATGCAAAGTTTTCAGATTTGGTTAATGTTGAGCCTGATGATGATACATTTTCCTATTATTGTAGGAGATCTGATTTTTCTTCTTCTAGGTGTAATAATGATTGTGATGATGATGTTGCACCTTATGATGTTGATATTGTTGAAAATCAGCTTGCACCTTGTAATGAGTTTTATGGTGAATTCTCTAATATGATGGCTAATCCATTTTCTAATTAAAAAGAATCATTAGAGGACTTTGGACTAGTTTCAAACATTGACATGGGTGGTATTTGTGAGTATAAATCTCATTGCTCATTTGAGTACTAGCCAGCTATACACGAAGATACACAATTCCAAGGTATGTGTGATCTTTTTCCCTGAGTTAAATATGAAAATTTCATATTCAAGGTTGATAGCATGCCAGATTCATTTGATAAAGAGGAGTGTTAATTTGATTATGATATATTTGAGCATGTTGATCCATATGTTTATAGTGAGAATTTTTTTGAATTGCTTCCTAGTTTGTATACTCACTATGAACATGAAGATTTAGATTTTGTTTTGCCAAGTGAGTTGATTAAGAATGAAAATCCCAATGGTGAAACTAATGGAAGTAATATTCTTAGCTTACCTCATGAAAATGCAAATAAAAATCAAGTATATTATAGAGGTAAGAAGTTTTTTTGAAGTTCAGTGACCTAGGGCCATTGTTTGTACAACTTAGCAGTAGTTTTCTTGTTTCTAATAAAGTTGTTTGAGAGAAAGTTTTGGAGTGGGGTGCTTTTTCCAAAGATCTAAATCCTTGCCATGCTGACAAGGGACATGTATCCCCAAACAGAGCCACTATTGGTCTAGTTTTTCACATGTTAAAATTTTGCAAATTTGTAGTAAAAAAACCAATTGAAAATAGGGACTATGCTTTTTTTAATTTTTTATGCCCTTAAAAAGTCCCTAAATTTTGTTTCCTTAATGTTTTTTATTCCCTAGGTCTCTAAAAAATTGGTTGACATTGTTCATGTTTTTGAATATGCGCAAGAAGGCTTTTAAATAAATCCCTAAAACCTTTGAAAATTATTTTATTGTATAATTATCGCCCAATCTTTTAAATGTTTTCGTGAAAATATTTTACACTAGTGCTTAACTCTTCTTTGACCTAGGTTTGCCTATGGTCAGGCCTCCCTTTGTTTTATTTTTAAGTTCTTAACCCAAGAAGAGTCATTTTCATGATCGTCAAATCTTAGTAGATTGATGATCATTACTTTCTTGATTTTCAAAGATACACTACAATTAGCTAAAGTGAGAAAGTGATGAGTTGACATCTATCCCTATAAGCCCCTCTTTGGTTTATAGGTGATATAAAATAAAGTATCTTCCTAGCCACAGGATCATATAAGATGTATTGAAATAATTGATTAATTGTGTATTGTCTTTGATGTTACACAAAAAGTCATATCATTACTAGTTAGTGTATGCTAAGCTCACTCGGTCATTGAAGATAGTTTTTTGTATCTATTGATCATTCCAAAGTTTTCCAAGTTTAGAAGATAGTATCTACCAAGTTCACTTAGGCACCAAAGGAAAGTTTGTGGAAGGTGAGTATTAATCAAGCTCATTCAGTTAATGAAGGAAATATTAGATGGAACTAGTGCTAACCAAGCTCACTTGATTACTAAAGGAACTTTACAAGTATGCAATGTTGACCGAGTTCACTCTATTAACAAGGGAAAATCATTTCTAAGTTAGTGACTACTGAGAAAGGTTAGCTAACAAAGGATTTTCTTGTCTTGGAATATTGAGTTTAATTGATTTATTTGTTGGTTTTAGCCAACTAAGAAGATAAATATTAATTACTCTAAGTTGTATTCCAGCTAACTTGAAAATATGAAAGATATAAGTATAAGGTCAAGTTGAGATTTGGAAAGTGTGAATGAATTGAAGATAATTGAAGATGCTAAGAGGAAGTGAATCATAAGGATAAGAAGAATATCCTTGTAGAGCTGAAAAGATATATTTGATAAAGAAGTATCAAGTATACAAGATAGAATTGAGATCTATAATCAGCAATTTCGTTGCATCCAAATCAAGTCATGTCATTGTTACTCTCTAACCATTGTAGCAGTGATCTAAATCTCTTAATAGAGTTGGCTTAAGAATTATTTGTAAATCCTCTAACAAGGTGACATTTCTATTGAATTTTCCAAAGACCTCTAATAAGGCCACTTCTAATAGGACTAATAGGGTCACCCCTAACATTGTGTTTTGTAACCTTTAATAGGGTTGGCTCCTAATAGGGCTCACTTCAAAAAAGTGAAAATTAGTATCTAGTTGCAATTGGTGGTTTTTTCCAAATTGGGTTTCCATGTCAAATCTTGGTGTCAAATGTATTCATGCTATTTTCTTTTATATGTTTGCAACTAAGTTAAAGTAATGGTATTCATAGAAAACATCTTGAGTTTTTTATGTTAAGTATTTTTTGAGCATTTTTAGGTTGACTGAGTTACAACATTTTTGTGCGTTTGTTGGACATCAATAGAGTTCAATTTTTAGAGTTTATTTTGTACTGACATCTAAGGGATTTGGGATTTATTTTAGTGGTAATTGATTCACCCCTCCTCTCTTAGATACTCATATTATATTTTGAACAATTGGTATCAGATCTTTTGTGCTTATAAAGAAGGTTTCAAGGACCTAAGCTAAAGATCAAAATGTCTTACAGAAGAGAGATTCCCAGATTGAGTAGAGACAACTTTGCAACATGGAAAGGACTTATGAGGTTACATCTAGAAACTATCAGTTATTCAGGTTGTATACAAGACTCCCACTAGAACATTATCAGTTGAAGACATTACTGAAAAGAAAAATTACAACATCATGATGACTGATATTGCATCTGCTCTTAGTTATGCCGAATTTCATGAAGTAAAAGATTTCAGTATAGCTCATGCAATGTGGATCAAACTAAAAGATATCTATTGAGGAGATCACAATGTAAGAAGAGCTAAAGTTGAAAGTCTCAGAGGATAATTTGATCAAATGAAGATGAGAGAAGACGAAAACATTGCAAAATATGTTAAAATAATTAAAGCAAGTGTGAGTGCAATTAAAGCATCTAGAGGACACATTGATGAAAAAGTAGTTCTAAGAAAGGTGCTTAGAATCCTTCTTCCTATCTATGAAATTAGAGAGTTTTCTATTCAAGAGATGAGATGTGATCCAAATAGAAATATAACTTTGGATGCTCTAGTTGGAAGATTGACAACTTTGAGTTGGGTAATTGTGATAATTAAGTTCCTAGTTCCAAAGGTATTGAGTCAATATTTGAAGCAAAATTCTCACTCAAGAAAAAGTGTAAGAAATCAAAGGCTAATCAATTAGAAAATGAAGAATAAGAAGAAGAAAGTTTAGATAGTGATCTTGAAGTTGTTGAAGCCCTACTTGCAAGGAAATATTCCAAAGGTAGAGGAAAGTACAAAGATAAGATTCATGTAATCTATTTTTCTTGTGAAGAAGTTAGTCACATTACTGCTAGGTGCCCAATTAGAGAAAAAAAGGATGAAAAGAAAAATAATAAGTACAAAGGAAAGAAGGAAATCAAAAACTACAAGCATTACATGACAAAGTTAAGAAATCTTGTTTTATGGATAAAGATTCTAATAATAGTGAAGATGAATTGGTAGATATTGATATAAAAGATGAATCTGATGATGAAGGAGATAAAATGACACTTATCTCTCATGTTAGTAAAAATGATACATGGATTATTAATAGTTGCTATTTACATCAGATGACTAGAGATAAAACAAAGTTTGAGCACATGAAATATTATGATAGTGGTAGTGTGATATTTGGAAATAATGAACCTTGATACATAAAAGGAAAATGATGTATCTATTTGACCAAAGAACTTATATGTGATAATGCTTATTGGGTTGAAGGACTAAAGAATAATCTACTGAGTGTGGCATAGTTGAATAAAATTGGATTTAAGGTAGAATTTATGAATGGGAAGACCAAACTACTAAATGGAAAAGGAAATCTGGTTGGATTTGGAAAAACAACAAAAGGTAACCTATTCTATCTTGATCTTAGTGAAAGTTCATGTTTTATTACTCTAAGTAGAAGAAAGTTGGTTATGGCACAAAAGATTATGTCATGTAAAATTTGATAATCTGGTTAAGATAAGAAAACACATAAGAATAAGAGGTATTCCTACCTTGAGGAAACTTGATATGGGTCTAAGAATTTTTTTTCAAATTGGTAAGATGGGAAAGACTAGTTTCAAAAGTAAGAACTATCATTCTGAATAAGTCTTAGAGCTTGTGCATACATACTTATGTGGACCTATTGGAATAGAGAGTTATAATGGGGAAAATTTTTCAATTCTTTTTCTTGATGATTATTCTAAAATGATGACTATAATTATCTACGAGAAAAATTAGAAGCTTTTGAAAAATTCAAGTGGTATCTGGCAATAGTAGAAAAAGAAACTAGAAAGAAGTTGAAATGTTTGAGGGAGACATAGGTGGTGAATTCATCTCCAATGAATTCAATAAATTTTGCATTGAAAAAGGAATTAAAAGATAAGTATCAGCCCCTGATACACCTTGGCATAATGTTATAGCTAAAAGAAGAAATAGATCCATCATGGATTGTGAAAGAACATTGATGATAGAAAATAATTTTGTAATCAAGTACTAGAAGGAAGAAATTATACTATAGTACTGTTGGTAAATAGATTTTTCCTTTCTTGTTTCTTAAGACTATGACTCTTTTAGTGCCCAAATCATGAACAATATCTGATTACAATAGTTGAAAAGCCGTTCCCTAATTATTGGCTTTTCTCTGAATTGGTAGGTACATCTCCCTTATGGAATGGTATGCAATGAATTATGTTTTGATCCTAAAACTAACATAGGGTATGCTCTTAACCTAAGAGCAGAAGATGCAAATAAAATTAAGCTTAAGAAGAACTTAATCCAGGTAGGGTAAACTTTCTAGTCTATGAACCAAATGATAGAACTCACACATCCTATGAATTCATACACTTAGCATCCAACTAATCTACAACAACTATTAATAGAGATATAAATGAAGTAAAAAAAAGTCTAATGAGTCCTTCTTTGAATATTCCATAGCACATCCTACTGGGTTTATTCACAACCTCAAAACATAGGAATGAAACCTCCTTTCCTTCCTACTATAACTTAGTTTAAGAGAAAGAATTAGCTAATTAACAACTATCAACTTACTGGAACATAAAATAATTAACATAAAATACTCTTCAATTAACTCTGCAACATCAAGTATCCTACACCAAAATTTGCCGACCCTTTATTAATCATTCAACTTCATACATATAGAGGTTGAGAGATGACCATTACAATAGGAATTTTAATCAGTTCATCTTCTGAGGATGACAAATGGAAAGATGCCAGTTTGTCATATTACAAAATTTACAAAATTTGCAAAGATTTCAACAAAAAATGAAAAGGGGGTGTCAACTAAATCACTTGAGCTTCTTTCCTTTTTTAGTTTTTTTTCTACATACTTTAGTAGCAACTATAACTGGAATAATTTCTTCATGGTTAGGCACATGTACATTAGTGAATCTTAGGAGCCACTTTGAATGCTCTCGAGCCAACTCCTTTACTACATTTAGTTGACTTTTCAATTCTCCAACAACCACATGTATGTATCCACCAAGCGTCTGCAACTCTACCACTCTATTTTTGACTGCTTGAAGTCATTTTAGATAGATTACTCAAGTATGTGGAGAAGTTGTTTTTCATTAATTCTACCCCAATAAGAGCTTTCCCTTGCCCACTAGTTTGTGGGTCAATGTGTAATCCTTGCATGAGTTCAAATGCTCTATCTTGGGTCTTCCTCACTTTTTCCCCTATTTCTTTAAATCCCTCTTAAGCCTCTTGAATCATCTCTAGCTTAAATTGCATGCTTTGAAGCCATTCAAATAGAGGCTTAGTCCCTTTCTTCAAAATTTTCACTTCAACCACCTCCTTTGCCTTCATTTGGATGATCATTTTTAGGAGGGAAATACACTCATCACATGTTTCCTTCTTCGCAGCCAAAGTATTGTGATTAGATATGATATTATCCTTCTTAGTTTCCAATCAAAGGATAACTTTTCCAATTTGATTGATCAGAGCAATTCCACCTACATTGAGTTTATCAATCCATTCTCTTCTGATCTGACCAAAATGCCTATCTTTCTAAAGTTGTGAGATGAAAGCTTGCACTTCTTCTACTGTGGGGTTCTTAGTAGTAGGCACACTAGTAATGGTTGACAATGGAACAACTAACTGCTTGATAAATCTTTTCAATTCTTCAATCTTAGCCTTCATCTTGACTTTTGACAATTTGAGGTTCTCCATTTGTTCTTCTATCACCTCATTACTTGATCTCCATAGGCCCACCTTTGTATCATGTCTAGCCTCTCCAAGATCAATTGAATGTAGAGTGAAATCATCAGGTGTCATGTCCTCAATTCTATCTACTTTCTTTGGCTTTCTTACCTCCATTGTTAAGTGTCCTATTTTTGGATCTTGCCCAAGTATTGATAAATATTTTGCTTCTTAGATTTCACTATTTTAGACCTAGAGAAAACTTCTTGAGACATAGTATCTTTTTTAGGAATGCTCTCCTCTTTCCTCTTTCTCTTCCTTTCTAAGGTGTCTTCTAGCTAGGACTCTGTACTAATCACTTTAGAAGCAGTCCCAAGTGACTCTATACTAAACATTTTCTTCTTCACTAGAGTCACTACCACTGTAGTTGTAGAAAAAGGATTCTTTGGATCTTGAAATAGAAGCCTAGATGAACTCAGGGCTTTCTCTTCCTCTTGAGTTTTCCTTGCAGCTTTGTCAGATTCAGTGGACTCACTGCTACTACTCTGTTCATCCCCGATCTCTACTATCTAAATGGGGGAACTAGTTGGCTTCAAAAGGGGAGTGCTTGTAGATGGACTAAGTTTATGATGAGGATATGGAGTTGGAGTAATGTGAGGAGATGAGACTAGAGTAGTAACATGAGGAGGTGAGACTAGAGCAGTAACATGAGGAGGTGAGACTAGAGCAGTAACATGAGGAGGTGAGACTGGAAAAGTAACACCATATTTCGGCTCTTTAGTCCTCTTTTCTTTGGTGCTAGCTTGTGCTCCAATAATTGGTAGAGGATCGCCTTGGCAAGTTGGAGATATTGAAATGTTTTTCTCTGGGGGTTGGTCACCTCCTCCTATAGATTGAGTAGGCCCTTGAGTGGTTGTAGTTGTAACACTTCGTGTGGCACTCTGAGAAGAAATGGGAGTAGCAGTGGCTAGAGAAGCTTGAGCAGTCCTACCCTTACTCTAGCCCCTTTTTGTTGTCCACTCGACCCATTTTTTGGTTCTCTTGATGATCTGAGCCATCATGAAATCAAGGTCTTCTTCCATATCAACATATGGCTTAGAACTTATTGGAGTATTTCCTAATTTGGTCAAATATGTATTAATATACATATTTTTCTCATCTTCTAGCCCTTCCACATCTAAGTTAATGCCATATGTCCTTATTTGATCCATTGTCAATCTGGAAAAAGCCCGATCTTGACTTTCCAACTCATCTTTATAATCCACCCAATAATCCTCCATAGTAGTAACATGCTTGATTACACTTCCAATTTGAAGCACATCTCTGGCATACACATTTGGATCAAACATAGGCCTCACCACTTCATACTCTTCTAACTTGTACTTGTTCTCAAATGTCTTAAGCATATTTTTAGTATCTGATCGAGTCTCACAACTATAGGCCCCAAATTTCATAGGGAATTCATACTCCTTCTTCCTCAAATTGGTGCTCAACACATTCACCTAAATTTCTTGCCTCACAATCTCAATGAGTACAATCATGTCATTCGAGTATCTAGGCAGCTTCAGAGGAAATCCATCAAACACTGCAAGACACAAATAAGAAAATGATGAGAATTGAATGAAATAACTGCCAAATTGACTAATGACCACCATTGCCTCTAGGCTGAATCTTTTCTCTAGACATCCTTGGAGTTCCCTGTATATTCTCATTGTGAATGCATCATTTACTTAGATATACTCTGCATAACTATTCTAAAGTTGTAGGCATGGATAAAATTCATAGCTTTTCACATCATCAGGGAAATTCTCTAATCTGGGAAGTCCCAACCACAATTGTAGGGAAGCCAACATATATATCAAGAAAGAAGACATATAAAATGAATTGTAGAACTTAGCTACACTAAGAGCCCCATATAGATGTTCACTTACCTCATACACCCAATCAACATATTATGTATCCGAACAAATAATTTACACCAAACAGAAGTATTGCTCTAAAAAATTAAGGGCTTCTACCTCACCTTTAAGTTGATACAAGAGGACCAGAATGTCCACAATCTTAGGCTTGAGATCAGTGCTGAAAAGGGTTTTGGGGACCTTACTCTTAGCTCTCCTTGGCTTTTGGAACCAAGAACTCATGATCTCTTTTTGCCACACCATCTTCTTTAGAGAGAATTCATACAAGGCTCCTCCAATCATTAATTCAGAGAACTCCTTTTGTTCTAGAATATGCAGGTAGTTCACTTCCACTTGCCTATAAATTGAGATTAGCACTATTTGATCTGGTAGTAAGATATTTTTTGTATCTAGATTGTAATGATTGATGCATTCAATAATCAACTCTAGAGCTCATATTGCTACTAGAAATTTGACTAACTCTACTAATCCACTTCCTCAAAGTTTCTTCATTATGGGGTGAATTGGCTCTATCCTTAGTCTCCTTTGGAAGTCTTGCATGTTGAAGAAATAGAGTAAAGTTTCTATGATATTCTGCCATGTAGACTTGATTCCACTCAATTCATCAAAACTAGTGAATCTTGTTTCCATTTGTCTGATATAAGGATAAACTGAAATCTAAAAATTGCAAATAGTGCAAAGAGTGAACCTTGTAATTTTGAATTTTTTTTAGGATAACTATTCAACATAATAGTTCAAAAGAGAAAGTAGTGATTTGAAAATCTATTACACTTATCTTTATATAAGAACCCTTAATCTGTCTGTTGATTTTCATGATCTGTGCCACACAAGAGAATTTAAGGATAAATCCATTGAATTAGTAAATGTGAGAGTTCTAATAGATTTTTCCCTATCTTTTCACTATTTTTGTTGGCCCAATGGTAACTTTCTTTAATTACAGACTTACTTTTCCATTTGTACCCTGTTTTGGAGAAATAAAAACATAGTACTCCTTGGGAAGAAATTTACCTAACTAGATTCTGTTTAAAATACATTCACAAACTCAATTGATTTGCTTCAAATATTTTCCCAAAACATGCCATGATCAATTTACACAATTACTATGCTTGTAGGAACAATTTTCTATTACTTGTGAAAAATTGCTGTCGAGGGTAGAAAACCCACGAAGGAGAAGGCAATTTCTACTTTTTCACTTGTGCCCTCGTTTTACCTTCTTTGCCCTAATCACTTTACTTTAAGCCTCCAAAAAATATGAAACTGGCTTTGCAAGTGAAAGATGGGACCCACTGACTCACTTTATCTTTTCACAAATGCCTTTTTGAAAAACTAACTTCTTGGTTCGAAACCCGTTGAGGACAAGTTGTTTCTTAGTTTTTCGCCAATGCTTTTTTAATCATCTTAATGAGTTTTGAATGATTCCCGCAGTGAAAAAATGGAAATACTTGAATAATCTATCCATAACATAATTTGTCTCTCTTCATTTAAACTCGCAAACTGCATTTGTGAATCTTAGTGGAGTTTCACCTTCGGGGTGCTAAAATCCACCAAAGAGAAGATGAAACTATATTTTCTTCCATTTCAACTTTCTTCATGTCTAGAACAAATGAGCTACAAGTAGTTCATCTAAAGTAACATAATTCAAGAATCTCCATCGAGCAAGATCATAAACTACCCAAAAGACTCATGATGATAAAGAAAACCCATCTGACCATACAATGTGGGAGAAGAGAAAAGATGAAAAATCGATTGAGATGCTTATTACTTGAGGGAGAAAGGACCAACTAACTTGACCAAACTAAATACAATACAAGTTAATCTCCACTTTGCAAAATTGGCACATGGTAAAAAGTGAGGCAACAGCTAGCTCTGACTGGGGACTTAGGTAGAGTATGCCCAAGCAAGGAACTTAGAATCTCTGGTTTCAAAAAAGAAGATAAAAGGTGACAACACAACAAAAACTAAACAAAACAATGAACAAGGAAAAGAAAACAGAAGGGAAAAGGCTAACTAAGACACACACAAGACACTAAGTCTAACTATGGTACAATACAAGGGCTACCTATTTTCAATTTGCAATTTGATAGAGCTTGAGATCCTGACCATTATAAGTCAGGGGTAGTACTTCACCATCTTCATATGCCAACTTGAAAGAATCATTTTCAAATGCCTATTGAATTCTAAATGGACCTTTCCACAGAGTGTCAAACTTATTATGCATTCCTTTTGGAGCCTTTCTTTTGTCCCAAAGTAGTACCATGTCTCCTATCGTAAATTTTTGAGGTCTTGTTCTCTTATCAAAGAGCTCTTTCACTCACATTTGGTGCTGTGTAATGCGGTCTACAATTTCCCTCCTTTCTTCTTCAAGTTTGCTCAAATATAGGATCCTGTTTTCTAGACCATCCTTATAGACATCATCCTCAATTACTATTCTGAGTTTTTTTGTGGCTAACTCTTGAAGTAGAGGCAGATTGGCTTCAGTTCCATAAACTAGTTCAAAAGGGGATATACCAATTGCCCTTTTGGGTGTCACTCTATTTTCCTAGAGGGCTTCATGAATCTTTTTGTGCCAGGTCTTCTAATTATCTGAGACCAACTTCTTAACAATACTAATTAAGTTCTTATTGTTAGACTCTGCCTATCCATTTCCTTGAGGGAAATAATTAAATGAATGAAAAACAGTAATCCCATACTTAAAATAGAAATTATTAATTTTGATTGAAGAAAAATAAGATGCATTATCCATCACTAGTTTAATAGGAACACGAAACCTGGCCAAAATGTTTTCTTTTATGAATTCACACATCACCTCAGAAGTAGTCTTCTTTGTAGCTTTAGCTTCTACCCATTTAGTGAAGTAATCAGTTGTAGTTATTATATATTGATGACCAAGACTAGATGTAGGGCTAATAGGACCAACAAAGTCAAGGCCCCACTATTGAAAAAGCCCTTCGATGATGACAAGTCTCAAAGGTAGGGCTGCTAGTTGAGGACGTCCAAAAAACATCTTGCACTTTTTCACACTTTGCTACCCAAGCATATGCATCTTTAAACATCCCAGGCCAATAATAACATTGCCTTAGTATTTTAAATGCTGTGACTGAAGAACAGAAATTTCCTCCACAAGCTTCATCATGAAATATCTTCAACAACTTTTCTTATTGTTGCTTATCTACACCTAAGGAAAGTACCATCAATAGCTTTTTTGAAAAGCTTACCATCCCATATCACATACTTAACTACTTTTAATTTAAGGTCTCTTCTTTGCTTTGCATTTAGGCCCTCTGGACATTCACCATACGTTAAAAGGTAAGAGATATTTTCAAACCATGGATCGTAGAGACCTACATCTAACACCAATCATTTCTCATTTGATTCTTCTGACTCTTCAACAATTTTATTTTCTACAATTACCTTACATAGAGCATTCCCTCTTATCAACTTGGTAGGTTTAATCTCTATATTGTATTCCTATATTTTTTCTACCCATGCTCCTTTGATGTTGCAACCTATATCTTGTTGCATCAGTACACTCTTTACTACTACATCTGGGACATAAATTATTGAATGTGAATGTAGGATATAGAACCAAAATTTTTCAAGAGCCTTGACCACTAAAAAAGCATGCTTTTCAAGTTGTGAATATTTGAGCTCATGATTCTTTAAAGGTGTGCTCATAAAAGAAATAGGAGCCTGTACTCCTTCATCATTCTCCTACATAAGAATAGCTGACAATGTATGTTCAGAAGCATAGCAATAAATGATAAAGTTTTGCTTCTAATTTGGATGGCATAGTACTGGAGCATTAGCAATAGTAGTTTTTATATCATGGAAAGCTTGCTTTCCTACCTCATTCCATTTGAAATTTGAATTCCCTTTCATCATGTCTACTATATGTTTAGTAGTTTCCATGAAATTAGGCACAAATTTTTTGAGAAAATTTACTTGCCCAACGAAATATTTAACCCTTGTTTTGTTTGGGGGTAGGTTTAGTCTCTAAATTGCTTCTACTCTTTCAGGGTCAATTCTAATGCCTTCCTGGGACACTATATGGCCAAGGAGCTTTCCTTCTGTCACATAGAACAATGACTTCTTCGGGTTGAGAGATATTCCATGCTCTCAGCATCTCTATAACACTTTCCTCAAATCTTCTATATGATCTTTTCTTTTTCTTGAGAACACGGTAAGGTCATCCAGGTATATGACTATGATTCAGTCTTTCAAATTAGTGAATGTATTACTCATGCACCTTTGGAATGTAGTACCAACATTGATAAGTCCAAAAGGCATTCTGTGATATGTAAACATACCCCAAGGGGTAGTGAATGCCATCTTATATTGGTCTTTCTCTTCTACTTCAATCTAATTATAACCTGAGAAGCCGTCAAGCATAGACATCATTTCAAATCCTACCACTGTTTGCAATAAATAGTCCATATAAGGAAGAGAAAAACTATCTTTTAGGGATGCTTGATTTAGGTTGCAAAAATCAATATAGATTCTTATTTCTTCATTCTTCTTTCTAACGGGTACTATATTAGCTATCTAGGTGGAATGATGAATGAAATAAATAATTCTTGATTTTAACATCTTATCTACTTCTCAGAAGATGGCATCAATGACTTTAGGATTATAGTTCCTTTGTTTCTACCAGAAAGGGACTACACCAAGCTTCAGGGAAATTTTGTGTTTTACCTTCCCATTTCTATAACTTTTCAAATCTTCATATCTCCAAGTGAAAACATCTCTATATCCCATAAATAGATTATTTGCGGCCTCTTTCTCTTCAGGTGAACAACACCTCCCAATGTTGATCAATTTGGGATAATGAATAGCTCAATGTTAACTCCTTCATATTCACCCATTGTTGGCCCCTTTTTTTCTCTCCTCTACTTTATGTAAGAATCATGTCTATTAAATAATTTTTCTAAGGCCACGAAATATGGGGGAATAATGTTACCTTTTAACTAAAATTCCACATTTTGGCTCTATTCTTTCTCTGCATCAGGGTTTTCATGATTACTTCCATTGGATTCGTGCACAAAGCTAAACTTATCATTCTCAAGGAACATTTTCAAACTTTTATCATCATTGAAAACTTGCCATGATTCTGTATTATCTAGAATGGTAGATCGATACACAATCTTGATTTGGTACTTCTTGTCTTGGAAATCTGGGTGAGGAAGTAATAGGGAGGTGGAGATAGCCAAGGAATTAGCTTTGGTATTCATCTCTCTCAGAACCACTTCAATAGAGAAGGCATCTAGACCCTCAATCTCATCCCAGACTCTATTCCTATAATCTTTCAGCTTGTGATTTTTAATAGAATACTGCCCCTTTACCTGCTTTACAATAAGCTTTGAATCACCTTGGGCTTTTAAATTTTTTATTCCTTTTTCTTTTGCTATCATTATCCCAAGTAATAAGGCCTCATATTCCACAATATTATTTGTATTCCCAAATTCTAATTTGAAAGCCATAGGTTTAGGTTCTCCTTCTAGGGATATCAATACTACACCAACTCCAAATCTTGATGAAGCACAACTTCCATCAAATTCAAGCATCCATATGCCTAATACATCTTTATTTCCATTGGAAACTTTGTTGCTTGGATTTTCATCCATTTTTTCTTTTGGGTTTTCTTCAGTAAACAACATATAATTGCTAAAATCTAATTCTTGATATAGGATATGAGCTTTGGGGTAGTCTGATTTCAACACTATGAACTTTGCCTTTTCGTCAAGTTCTAATTTGACTTTCTTATTCTCAATAGGTATTACTGCTTGGGACCAGTCTAGTTTTATTTCTCCTCCTAAGTCACGACAAAACATTCTACTTAATAGATGTCCATAGCTTGCTGGGATATCAACTACTAGGTTAGTCAATAGGAGCTTCTTTTCTTGATGTGAAGCTAAAGCTACCTGAGTGTCTTTAATTTGTCCAAGTAAAGGAACTTGCTTGGTATCCATTGAATAGCATCTTCCATGCACTATAGTAATATTGAAACCCAAAGCTTTAGCTATAGAATAAGGCATAACATTATCCGATGCACTTGAATCTATTATACAATTACTGAGTTTACATCCATTGATGTACAATGAGATATAAAAAGGTTCAAGTTTTTGCCTAGGAGAGGTTGCTAAAATTGTGGAATATTATTGATTAAACAAACTAGATATCAAGGTTTTGTCCTCCTTTTCAACCATTACATTACAATTAGCATTTGATGTGTTTCCTTTACATCGGACTACTAGTCTTTTTAACTTAGAAGGATGTGACTTTAAATAATCAATAGTGGAGATTTGAATTTTTGAATCTTCACAAAATTGAATAAAATCAAAGGATTTTTTGTCCTTACCTATTTGCGAAGTAGATGCTCCTTGATCAGTATGTACATTGCTTGTTGAAGGACTAAAGCCATTCATGTGAATGTGACTAGAGGTTTAGTTCTTTAACCTTTGTCCACGAGTAAGAACTATGTATGAAGTTCCATCAATAGTTGCATAACACTCACCTTTTGATTTAGAATCTGATTTGTATTCTAAAAATAAATTTCCAGAGTTGCCATTTGAATAAGAATCAGGTTTTGAACAAGGAGCCGTAGTGTTTAATTCATTAGTAGATAACAACTGCATCATATGAGTAGTCTCCAAAAAATTCTCACTATCATGATCTATGGTCAAATGAAAGATTCACATGTTTCCTTTTTTTGACACTGCTTCAATTTGCACCCTAGGTTGTGAACTTGTAAGAAGAAAAAATCTACTTTCATTGCTTCTTGCTAGTGAATTTTGGTAATTTCACTGACCAGAGCTATTGAATTTGGGTAACTACTTCTTCATTGCTACTAATTCATTAGATAACTTTTGAATCATCTATTTTGAAGATGTGGTATTACTAGAACTCCCTTTAGTTTGAAGTTATCATTTCCATTTTCCCACAAAAATTAAATCATCCTCACATTCAATCACTTTCTTTTGTATGTCAACCAGATCAGTGGAACGCGCTCTTCTCAGATCATAATTGATATCTAGAGGCATAGCGCTAATAAATAAAGTTTTTAGATTACTAGGTGTGGGTCTATCAGCAATAGGAATTCTGCTATTAATCTTATTGAATTTGGCAATGAAATCTCTCATGGTCATAGTTGATTGCTTCTTAATTGAAGTCAACTATGTTAGCAAGGCATGTTCATATTTTGTAGTTTTGAATCTTGTCTCAAATTTAGTTCTCATTGTATCCCAATCAGTTATTGAGCCGTTAGCTAGATGATAAAACCAATCTATTGCACTATCTGTGAGGGTTTCTACAAACAATGTCATGGCAACATCTTCATGCCCCACTCCTAAGATATGACTAGTCGCAAAGAAAGCTTTAATGTGTTCATCTGTAGTGAGTTTCCCATCACTTGAGAATTTAGGAAAATTCTTCCTTGAACCAGCCAAGAGTGGATGGTAAGTGTTCAATGCTAATGGCCCTGTTGCCACGGCCCATGGACCGACCATGATTGTTCTAGCGGTATATGGTGGAAAATTAACAACTAGAGGGGCAATAACTCCGTGAAATGCTAACATCTGACAAGTGGAATCTAAAGTGCCGGCATCCTAATTTCTAATAGGGGAAGGGGGTCTACTCTAACTTTTACCTTAACCTTTATGCTTTGGGACATCTAAAATAGGAAAGTCAAGCTTTGCTAGTTTATCAAAGGTAGGATCCTTCCCACCCTGTTCTTTGGTACTTTTGGGGAATCTAAATTGTTCGAGGATGTTGGGTCTGGTTTATCTCTGAGCTTATTATCTTAATTATCTTTTTGCTCTTCGAACATCTCTCCTTTGAACAACTCTTTCCAAGGCTTTAGCTCTTCTTTCTTCTTCCTCTAATACCTGGCTAGCATTTTGATAATGTTCAATGTTCCTTCTTTGCCTCCAAACAAATGTATTAAGGGATGAAATTATGTCCTCTTGGTCATCTTGAAAACCAAGGTTTGGTTGGAGCACTGAGATTATGTTTTAATGAGGTAGTACCATTTTCCCTCATGACATAGGCTTTTTGATCAAGTGACTATTCGTCTCCCCAGCAAAGTCGCCAAAAATTTGTTGGTAAATAGATTTTTCCTTTCTTGTTTCTTAAGAATATGACTCTTTTAGTGCCCAAATCATGAAAAATATCTGATTACAACAGTTGAAAAGTCATTCCCTAATTATTGGCTTTTCTTTGAATTGGTAGGTATGGCTCCCTTATGGAATGGTATGCAATGGATTATGTTTTGATCCTAAAACTAACATAGGGTATGCTCTTAACTTGAGAGTAGAAGAGGAAAACCAAATTAAGCCTAAGTAGAACTAAAACATCCTATGAATTCATACACTCAGCTTTCAACTAATTTATAGCAACTATTAATAGAGATATAAATGAAGTAAAAAAAAAGTCTAATGAGTCATTCTCCAAATATTCCACAACACATCCTACTGGGTTTATTCACAACTTCGAAACATAGGAATGAAACCTCCTTTCCTTCCTACTATAATTTAGTTTAAGAGAAATAATCAGCTAATTAACAACTATCAACTTACTGGAATAGAAAATAATTGACATAAAATACTCTTCAATTGACTCTGCAACAGCAAGTATCCTACACCAAAATTTTTTGACCCTTTATTAATCATTCAACTTCATACATATCGAGTTTCAGAGATGACCATTACAATAGGAATTTTAATCAATTCATCTTTTGAGGATGATAAATGGAAAGATGCCAGTTTTTCATATTACAAAATTTACAAAATTAGCAAAGATTTCAACAGAAAATGAAAAGGGGGTGTAAACTAAATCACTTGAGCTTCTTTCCTTTTTTAGTTTTCACTCTATATGCTTTAGCAGCAATTATAACTGGAATCATTTCTTGGTGGTTAGGCACATGTAGGTTAGTGAATCTTAGGAGCCACTTTGAATGCTCTCAGGCTAGCTCCTTTACTGCATTTAGCTGACTTGTCAATTCTCCAGTAGCCACGTGTATGTACCCACCAAGCATCTGCAACTCTACCACTCTATTTTGACTGCTTGTAGTCATTTAAGATAGATTACTTAAGTATGTGGAGAAGTTGTTTTTCATTACTTCTACCCCAATAAGAGCTTTCCCTTACCCACTAGTTTGTGGGTTAGTGTGTAATCCTTGCATGAGTTTGAATGCTCTATCTTGGGTCTTCCTCACTTTTTCCCCTATTTCTTTAAGTCCCTCTTAAGCCTCTTGAATCATCTCTAGCTTAAATTGCATGCTTTGAAGCCATTCGAATAGAGGCTCAGTTCCTTTCTTCAAAATTTTCACTTCAACTACCTCCTTTGCCTTCATTTGGATGATCACTTTTAAGAGGGAAATGCACTCATCACATGTTGCCTTCTCCACAGCCAAAGTATTATGATTAGATATGATATTATCCTTCTCAATTTCTAATCAAAGGATAAAATTTCCAATTTGATTGATCAAAGCAATTCCATTTGCATTGAGTTTCTCAATCCATTCTCTTTCGATCTGGCCAAAATGTCTATCTTTCTAAAGCCGTGAGATGAAAGCTTGCACTTCTTCTACTGTAGGGTTCTCAGTAGTAGGCACACCAGTAATGGTTGACAATGGAACAACTAACTACTTGATAAATCTTTTCAATTCTTCAATCTCAGCCTTCATCTTGATTTTTGACGATTTGAGGTTCTCCAATTATTCTTCTAGCACCTCATTAATTGATCTCCATAGACCCACCTTTGTATCATGTCTAACCTCTCTAAGATCAATTGAATGCAGAGTGAAATCATCAAGTGTCATGTCCTTAATTCTCCATGTTGTGTTTGGCTTTGCTACCTCCATTGTTAAGTGTCTTTTTTTTGCATCTTGCCCAAGTATTGATAATGTCTTCTGCTTCTTAGCTTTCACTATTGTAGACCTAGAGAAAACTGCTTGAGACACAATATCTTGATAGATTGATAAATTGCATGCTTTGAAGCCATTCGAATAGAGGCTCAGTCCCTTTCTTCAAAAATTTCACTTCAACCACCTCCTTTGCCTTCATTTGGATGATCATTTTTAAGAGGGAAATGCACTCATCACATGTTGCCTTCTCCATAGCCAAAATATTGTGATTAGATATGATATTATCCTTCTTAGTTTCCAATTGAAGGATAACATTTCCAATTTTATTGATTAGAGCAATTCCATCTGCATTGAGTTTCTCAATCCATTCTCTTCCAATTTGACCAAAATGCCTATCTTTCTAAAGCTTTGAGATGAAAGCTTGCACTTTTTTTGCTGTGGTGTTCTCAGTAGTAGGCACACTAGTAATGGTTTCCAATGGAACAACTAACTGCTTGATAAATCTTTTCAATTCTTCAATCTTGACCTTCATCTTGATTTTTGACAATTTGAGGTTCTGCAATTGTTCTTTTATCACCTCATTACTTGATCTCCATAGGCCCACCTTTGTATCATGTTTTTCCTCTCCAAGATCAATTGAATGCAGAGTGAAATCATTAGGTGTCACGTCCTCAATTCTCCATGCTGTGTTTGGCTTTGCTACCTCCATTATTAAGTGTCCTATTTTTGCATCTTGCCCAAGTATTGATAATGTCTTCTGCTTCTTAGCTTTCACTATTGTATACCTAGAGAAAACTACTTGAGACACAATATCTTTTGCAGGGATGCTCTGCTCTTTCCTCTTTCTCTTCCTTTCTAAGGTGTCTTCTAGCCAGGTCTCTATACTAATCACTTTAGAAGCAGCCCCAAGTGATTCTATATTGAACATTTTCTTCTTCACCAAAGTCACTGCCACTGTAGTTGCAGAAAAAGGATTCTTTGGATCTTGAAATAGAAGCCTAGATGAACTCGGGGCTTTCTCTTCCTCTTGAGTTTTCCTTACAGCTTCATCTAATTTAATGGACTCACTACTACTACTCTGTTCATCCCCAATCTCTACTATCTAAATTGGGGAATGCATCATTTACTCTGCATAACTATTCTGCAGTAGCAAGCATGGATAAAATTCATAGCTTTTCATGTCATTAGGGAAATTCTCTAATCTAAGGAGTCCCAGCCACAATTATAGGGAAGCCAACATATATATCAAGAAAGAAGACATATAAAATGAATTGTAGAACTTAGCCGCACTGAGAGCCCAAGATAGATGTTCACTTACCTCATATGCCTAGTCAACATATTGTGTATTCGAGAAAATAATTTACACCAAAAAGAAGTATTGTTCTAAAAAATTAAGGGCTTCTACCTAACCTTTAGGTCGATGCAAGAGGACCAGAATGTCCACAATCTCAGGCTTGAGATCAGTGCCAAAAAGGGTTTTAGGGACCATACTCTTAGCTCCCCTTGGCTTTTGGAACCAAGAACTCATGATCTCTTTTTGCCACACCATCTTCTTTAGAGAGAATTCAGACAAGGCTCCTCCAATCATTAATTCAGAGAACTCCTCTCATTCTAGAATCTACAGGCAATTGACTACCACTTGCTTATCAATTGAGATTCACACTATTTGATTTGGTAGCAAGATTTGTTTTGTATTTAGATTGTAATGATTGATGCATTCAATAATCAACTCTAGAGCTTTTACTTCTACTAGAAATTTGGCTACCTCTACTAATCCACTTTCGTGAAGTTTCTCTATTATGGGGTGAATTGGCTCCATCCTTAGTCTCCTTTGGAAGTCTTGCATGTCAAGGAAATAGAGTGAATTGTCTATGATATTCTTGCGTGTAGACTTGATTCCACCTAATCCATCAAAATCAGTGAATCTTGTTGCCATTTGTCTAATATAAGGATAAACTGAAATATGATAATTGCAAATAGTGCAAAGAGTGAACCTTGTAATTTTTAAAATTTTTTGGGAGCACTATTCAACATAACATTTCAAAAGAGAAAGCAGTGATTTGAAAATCTGTTACACTTATCTTTATATAAGAACCCTTAATTTGTCCAATGATTTTCATGATCCGTGCCACACAAGGGAATTTAAGGATAAATCCATTGAATTAGTAAATGGGAGGGTTCTAATGGATTTTTCCCTATCTTTTCACTATTCTTGTTGGCCCAATGGTAACTTTCTTTAATTACAAACTTAGTTTTCCATTTTTACCCTATTTCGAAGAAATAGAAACAAAGTACTCCTTGGGAAGAAATCCACCTAACTGGATTCTATTTAAAATACATTCACAAACTCAATTGATTTGCTTCAAATATTTTCCCAAAACATGCCATGATCAATTTACACAATTACTATGCTTGTAGGAACAATTTTCTATTACTTGTGAAAAATTGCTATCGAGGGTAGAAAACTCGCAGAGGAGAGGCAATTTCTACTTTTTCACTTGTGCCCTCATTTTACCTTCTCTGCCCTAATCACTTTACTTTAAGCCTCCAAAAAATATAAAATTGGCTTGGCAAGTGAAAGATGGGACCCACTGACTCACTTTATCTTTTCACAAATTCCTTTTCGAAAAATTGACTTCTAGTTCTAAACCCGCCGAGGACAAGCTGTTTCTTAGTTTTCCACCAATTCTTTTTTAATCATCTTAGTGAGTTTTGAATGATTCCCATAATGAAAACATGGCAATACTTGAATAATTTATCCATAACATAATTCATCTCTCTTCATTTAAACTCAAAAACCACATTTATGAATCTCAGCGGAGTTTCACCTTCGGTTGCAAAAACCCACCAAAGAGAAGACGAAACTAGATTTTCTACCATTTCAACTTTCTTCATATCTGGAAAAAAAATAAGCTGCACGTAGTTAATATGAAGTAACATAATTCAAGAATCTCCATCGAGCAAGGTCCTAAACTACCTAGAAGACTCATGATGATATAGAAAACCCATCTGGCCATACAATGTAGGAGAAGAGAAAAGATGAAAACCCAATGGAGATGGTTATTACTTGAGGGAGAAAGGACCAATTGACTTGACCAGACTAAATACAATACAAGTTAATCTCCACTTTGCAAAATTGGTACATGGTGAAAAGTGAGGCAACAAGTACATACCTTGAATAGAGTACAGCTAAAGAAAGACTCAAATCAAACTCCTTATGAACTATGGTATGGCTGCAAACCGTAATGTAAGTTACTTGAAAGTATTTGGCAGCAAATTTTATATCTTGAAAGAATCTAGGTGATGCAGGAGCATCCAGAGGTATAAAGGCAATCCTGTGTCACCCAAAAAAAATGTACTTAGACTTAGTTTCTATTTCATGTCTTTTCATTTTTGGATACCCATTTGGGTAAAATAAAGGTTCCAACTCTCATAGTTGAACTATCAGTGTGCTAGAAAATCTTGAAAAAATAGGAACATGCAATTTGGCCATCATTTTGGTGACCTAGAAGGTGTGAATTGGCCAGATGAATGTAATTGTGATTTAGAGCATTCCAGAAAAAGAATCAAGTCAAAAGGCCCCACGGTTTGAAAGTTATTACATTTTTTCGGGTTTTGGGGACCTCTTAAGAATGCTGCAAAGTCAGGTTAGGGGAATTAAATGACCTCAAAAAGGGGGCAAAAAATGGGGGAAAAGCTAAGCTTGTCCATAGGGATATAGAGCGTTTCAAGAGATTTCTAAAAATGTAAACGGTTCGTCAATCAGAGCTACGGTTCAAAAGTTATGCCTCTTGGAAGTTCGATTACCATTTCTAGATTCTTCTAGATTTGCATCGACTTCTAACGTAGCTTTTGGAACCTTCTATTTGGTCGATGGATGCCTACTAGCACTTTCTAGAATGTACTCCTAGTCCTTAACCATTCAGGGTCTATTTAAGGAGATTTCTAGCATTGTAAAAGGTAGTTCGGAGTGGAGTTTGAGAGGAGGTACTAAAAGGAGAAATTATCTCCAAATTTATGCTATTGTAAGCCCTTAGGGCATGTTTTGAAGTTTCTTTTCTCTGTACTATTTTTACTAGCTTATTTTTTCAGTTAATATAATTTCCCTTTTCTATTGTGTCCATTCTATTCTTGGGTTGTGTCCCCATCAAGTGGTATCAAAGCGGGTTTTCCTAAGTGTGTAGACAGAATGCTGACTGTGAGGTAGTTTGCACTAGGACTGTGTGGTTGTGGGTTTGAGTTAGAAGATGCCTCCATGAAGAGAGCATGGTGGAAGGGCCAGAGCTGTTAATCCTGAGGAGGTTAGAGCCCTCCAGAGGCAGGTACAAGCATTGCAAGAGGAGCTCCACAGAGGAGAAAATGTTGCCGCAGGTGACAACAGTGAGGATGACAATGAAGAAGAAGTAATGGGACCAGAAGAGGAATTTGATGGGGAAGTTCTGAATCATGCAGAGGAAAGGCTTTTTAGGGCCATTACTAAGTTTGGAAAAAGACCTACAATTGAAGTGGGTGTATTTTCAGGAAATCTCAAACCAGATGAGTTGATCGATTGGATTAATGAACTGGAAGAATACTTTGAGTATGAGGATATCAGGGACCCAGATAGGGTTAAGTTTGCAAAGGCCAAACTGAAAGGCCATGCCAAAATCTGGTGGCAAGAGGTTCAATTGGAAAGAAACAGAAGAGGAAAGGAGAAGATCACAAGATGGGATCACATGGTGGACAAATTGAAGAAGCAGTTCATTCCTGTGGACTATGAGCTTGATTTGTTTAAGAAGATGCATGGGTTAAAGCAAGCAGGAAGATCAGTCCAAGAATATACAGAGGAATTTTACTGACTCTTGATTAGAGTGGGCCATGTAGAAGAAAATAAGGAGAAGGTTGCTCATTATATCAATGGGTTGCGACCTAGCATCCAGGAGGAATTAAGTCTGGTAAGAATGACCAGGGTTGAAGAGGCATACCAATTTTCCCTATGAGTTGAAGAGAAGTTGAATAAAAGGTTTGAAGGAAGACAAAGAGGGTTTGGTCAAGGAGGAAGGGGAAGCGGTAGATCATCTGGAGGCCACAATGAAACCCAAAAGAAAAATGAAGATGAGGGTACTAGCAGGAACTAGAGGAATGAGGGTTTCAACCACTCCCATGACCAAGACTTTGGAAATCAAAGAGGAAGAGGTAGAGGACATGGACAAGGAAGAGGAGGCTTCCGTGGTACCTATTTCCATTGCAATAAAGAAGGTCATCATGCCTATGAATGCCCTCAATGACAAGGAAGGACAGATAGGAGAGCTGAGGGCCAAGCTAGGGTTGCTCATGTGGATGAGGATGCACAGTCATCACATTCAGAGGATGCAAAAAGAGGAGAGACCTTGGTGAATAAAAGAGTCCTACTAAGCAGTGAGATTGAACCAGGGCAATGGAGGATCTTGTTCCGTACTAGATGTAAGTGTGAGGATAAATGTTGTGATGTGATCATTGATGGTGGTAGCACTGATAACTTGGTATCAGAAGAGATGGTCTCTAAGCTAAAGCTCAAGAGGGAGAAACATCCCCAGCCCTATTGAATTGCTTGGGTAAAAGATGATCATAAGGTCTTGGTAAGTGAACAATGTTTAGTGAAATTCAAAATTGGGAGTTACCATGATGAAGTTCTCTGTGATGTTATTTCAATGGATGTTTGCCATCTATTGTTGGGTAGACCATGGCAGTTTGATAGACACATAGTACATGACGGACATGCAAACACATACTCTCTGACAAAGGATGGATTTTGCCACAAATTGAAGCCCATGAAAAAGGAAGGTGAAAAGGTATGTAGCAGTGCTAGGATTTGTCTTGTTGATGAAAGGAAGTTTTTAGATGGCAGGAAACATCAGCATATGTACTATGCTTTGATTCCTAGGAAAGATAAAGAAGGTAGTAGTGAAATACTAGTTGAAGGTTCAGATTTACTAGGGGAGTTTGAAGATATTATCTTTGATAATGTTCTAGATGGATTGCCACCAGTAAGGCAAATCAATCATCAGATAGATCTAATTCCAGGAGCTAGTTTTCCTAACAAGGCTGCTTACAGGATGACTCCTACTAAAATAGAGGAGCTAAATAGATAGGTTTAGGAGCTTTTGAGGAAGGGCTTGATTTGAGAGAGCCTGAGTCCATGTGCAGTACCTATAGTACTCACACCAAAGAAGGATGGAGAGTGGAGGATGTGTATAGATTCTTGAGCTATAAATAGGATCACCATCAAGTACCAGTTTCCTTTGCCAAGGATGGATGATATTATGGACTGCTTGAGTGGAGCTCAGTACTTCACAAAGATAGATCTGAAGAGTGGTTATCATCAGATATGGATTCGAGAAGGAGATGAGTGAAAAATAGCCTTCAAGACAAAGAAGGGTCTTTATGAGTGGTTAGTCATGCCCTTTGGAATGACGAATGCCCCAAGCACCTTCATGCGGCTCATGAATGAGGTACTTAAGAAGTTCTTGAGAAAAATTTTTATTGTCTATTTGAATGATATTTTAATTTTCAGCAAGATTTTAGAAGAACATTTACTACATATTCGTAGTGTCCTTGAAAGGCTAAGGGAAGAGAAACTCTTAATTAATCTAAAGAAATGTATCTTTGCAAAAAGAGAGTTAGTCTATTTGGGGTTTGTTATATCAAGGTCTCAAAATGGATCCAGAGAAGGTAAAATCCATCTTGGAATGGCCTACTCCAAGGTTTGCTACTGAGGTAAGATCATTTCATGGTGTAGTTACTTTTTACAGGAAGTTTATTAAGAATTTCAGTGGCATATGTGTACCCCTAACTGATACAATAAGAGGGGATAGAAAAGAGTTCAAATGGACTATAGTAGCTGCGAGAAGTTTTGAATTGCTGAAGAAGAAGGTAACAGAATAGCCTGTGTTGGCACTTCCAAATTTTAGAAAGGTTTTCTAGGTGGACTGTGATGCTAGTGGCAGCACTATTGGGGCTATATTAAGCCAAGAAGGTAAGCCTATTGCATATTTTAGTGAAAAATTGAATGATGCAAAGAAGAAGTATTCTGTTTATGATCAAGAGTTCTATGCAATAGTTTAGGCCTTAAAGAAATGGAGGCATTATTTATTGCCAAATGAATTTTTTTTGTATACTGATCATCAAGCATTATAGTACCTAAATAGCCAAGGTAAATTGAATTAGAGGCATATGAAGTGGGTAGAATTCTTGCAGAGTTACACATTTGTGTTGAAGCATAGAAGTGGAAAATCTAATAGGGTTGCAGATGCACTAAGTAGGAGACAGTCATTGCTTACAGTAATGCAGGTTGGAGTAGTTGGGTTTGATGAACTTAAAAATTTGTACCCCAAGGATCTTGATTTTGCTGAAGCATGGAAATCTTGTAAAGAGCCTGTTGCTATAGATAGAACCAAGTGGTTAGACTATTTGATTCATGATGGCATGTTGTTCAAGGGTAGTCAATTGTGCATTCCAAGGAGTTCCATGAGGGAAAATATGATTAAGGAGAAACATAGTGGAGGCATGGCAGGACATTTTGGTCGAGATAAGACCATTGCCATTCTTAGAGAACATTATTGTTGGCCTCAAATTTCATAGGATGTGAAGAAGTTTGTACAGAGTTGCCAGGTTTGTCAAGTTGCCAAGGGGTTTAGTCACAATACTGGCCTATATCAGCCATTGCCTATTCCATCAAGGCCATGGGAGGACATAACTATGGATTTTGTTCTTGGATTGCCGAAGACACAAAGGGGTAATGACTCAGTATTCATGGTGGTTGATAGGTTCTCCAAAATGGCACATTTCATTCCATGCCACAAAACTCATGATGCTGTCCATATTGCAGACTTGTTTTTCAAAGAGGTGGTAAGACTACATGGTCTTCCAAGGAGTATAGTTTCTGAAAGAGATACTAAATTTATGGGGTATTTTTGGAGGACATTGTGGAAAAAGTTAAGAACCGAGTTGAAATTCAGTTCCACGCATCACCCACAAACTGATGGCCAAACAAAAGTGGTAAATAGAAGTCTAGGCAATTTGCTAAGATGTTTACTTGGGGATAAGTCCAAGGGATGGGATTTGATTCTACCACAGGTAGAGTTTGCTTATAATAACTCTATAAATAGGAGTACTGAAAAATCACCATTCTAAATTGTATATGGGAATAGCCCAGAGACTGCACCAGAGCTGAGGAAGATAGAACATGGGGAGAGGATGAATACTGAAGCTAAGGAATTTGCTGAACATATCAAGCGTCTACATGAGGAGGTTCAGGTACACATAACCAAGATGAATCAAGAGTATAAAGCTAGGGCTGATCAAAGGAGAAGACATAAGGAATTCCAAGTAGGAGCTTTAGTCATGGTGCACTTACAAAAAGAAAGATTTCCAGCTGGTACTTACAACAAGCTGAAAATGAAGAAATTTGGCCCTTGCAAAATTTTGAAGAAACATGACTCAGGAAATGCATATGAGGTGGAGCTGCCAGATGGTATTCACATTTCTCCCATTTTCAACATTGCAGATTTAACAGAGTATCATGATGGTGGTGCAAATGAGGAGCTGGTGTTAGAGCCATGTCCAATTTCTGCTTCTAAGAAGGAGGAGATAGAAGACATTCTAGATTATCGTGTGGGTAGGAGTACCAAAAATAGGCAGTATGAAGAGTATTTGGTCAAATGAAAAGGACGGCTGATCGAGGACTCAACTTGGATTTTAGCAGTTGATGTTTCCCATTTGGGATTTCCTCTACCATCCATAAAGTGACAGGGTCACTTTTCAAACTACCCTGGGTGTCTAATGCAGGAGCATCTAGAGGTATAAGGGCAATCCTGTGTCACCCAAAAAAAATGTACTTAGACTTAGTTTTTGTTTCATGTCTTTTCATTTTTGGATACCCATTTGGGTCAAATAAAGGTTCCAACTCTCACAATTCAACTATCAGTGTGCTAGAAAATATCAAAAAAATAGGAGCATGCAATTTGGCCATCATTTTGGTGACCTAGAAGGTGTGAATTGGCTAGATGAATGTAATTTTGATTTAGAGCATTCTAGAAAAAGAATCAGGTCAAAAGGCCCCACGGTTTGAAAGTCATTGCAGTTTTTTGGGTTTTGGGGACCTCCTAAGAATGCTTCAAAGTTAGGTTAGGGGCATTAAATGACCTTGAAAAGGGCTAAAAAATGGGGGATGAGTGAACCTTTCCATAGGGATATAGAGCGCTTTGAGAGCTTTCCAAAAATGTAAATGGTTCATCAATCGGAGCTACGGTTCAAAAGTTATGCCTCCCGGAAGTTTGGTTACCATTTCTGGATTCTTCTAGATTTGCACCGACTTCTAACATAGCTTCTAGAACCTTCTATTTGGTTGGTGGATGCCTACTAGCACTTTCTAGAATGTACTCCTAGTCCTTAACCCTCTGGGGTCTATTTAAGGAGATTTCTGGCATTGTAAAAGGCAGTTCGGAGTGGAGTTTGAGAGGAGGTACTGAAAGAAGAAATTATCTCCAGATTTATGCTATTGTAAGCCCTTAGGGCATGTTTTGAAGTTTCTTTTCTCTGTACTATTTTTACTAGCTTATTTTCTCAGTTAATATAATTTCCCTTTTCTGTTGTGTCCATTCTGTTCTTGGGTTGTGTCCCCATCACTAGGAAAGGTATATTTGATGTCAAAGTTGATGAAGGAATATTCCTAGGATACTTCTACAGAAGTAAAGAATACAAATGTTTAAATTTGTCTAGTCATAAAATCATAGAAGTGCCCATGTGAGAATTAATGAATTTGTAGAAAAGAGTGAAGAAGAAAGAAACAAAGAGCCTAAGGATTACATAAGATTTGTTTACTATGAACTTGAAACCCTACCAAACCTATCTAGAAGAAAGGAGGCTTCATCTCTTGAGTTCCCAAAATCTCCAATAGCTATTGAGTTGTAGACAACACAACCTAAGTTGCAATCAGAAACTATTGAGCTAGAGCAAACTGAGTCTAGACTTGAGTCACAGACAATGAGACCCAAGTTTGATATTGAAGTTCATGTTGAAATTAGTGAAACTCACTCCGAAGAAAAAGAACCTGTGTTAGCAAGATATGTTAGAAGAAATCATGCTTCGGATTAGATCATTGGAGACAAATCAGATGGAACAATGACAAGAAGGAAATCAAAAGGTACATGTTTACTTGCTGAATTTTAACCTAGAAATTTGGATTGAAGCAATGAACAAAGAAATAGAATAGATAGAGAAGAAAAAAACTTGGACTCTTGTTCCTAGACTTAAGGATAAAAATGTAATTGGCATAAAGTGGATATTTAGAAACAAGCTGAATGAAGATGGAAAAGTTTCTAGAAACAAAGCAAGGTTAGTATGTAAAGGATATTCTGAAGAATAAGGTATTGATTATGGTGAAACTTTTTCTCCTTGCAAGATTAGAAGGTGTTAGAACTTTACTAGCACATGCAGCTCATAGAGAATTTAAATTTTATCAAATGGATGTAAAATCTAGATTTTTGAATGGAATTCTTGATGAGGAAGTCTACACTGAATAACCTAAAGGTTTTGTAGATCCTAGAAAAAAGGACATGGTCTACAAATTATATAAGGCATTATATGGTCTTTGGTAAGCTCTTAGAGCTTGGTATGAATGACTTCATAACTACTTGATATAGATTGGTTTTCAAAGAACAAATCATAACAATAGCCTATACATTAAAGAAGGACCAGATAAGAAGATTGTGTTGGTAGAAATATTGTTGGATGAAACTTTATTCATAGGAAATGATGACTTGTGCAAGGAATTTTTAGAAGAAATGAGTAAAGAATTTCAGATGTCTATGTTTAGTGAGATAAGATTCTTTGTTGGATTGCAGATTTAGTAAAAGAAAGATGGTATCTAAATTACTCAATCTAAATACATCAAGGAGATACTAGAGAAATTTGGAATGGAAGACTCGAGACCAGTTGGAACCCCTACGTCTACTGGACATAAACTTTCCAAGAATGATGATTACAAAGAGGTAGATTAGACCACATATAGATCAATGATTGGAAAATTGCAATATGTAGTACATAAAAGGCATAATATTGCATTAGTAGTTGGTATGGTGGAAATATCCTTAGAAAATCTCAAAGAAAATCACATTATGGTTGTCAAAAGAATCATGAGATATCTGAAAGGTACTAAAAAATATGGCTTATGGTACAAAATAGAAGGAAATTTGGACTTAAAATTATTCACTGATATTGATTAAGCAGGTAGTATTGATGATAGAAAAAGCACTAGTGGTCGAGCATTCTATCTTGGAAAAAGACTAGTGTCTTGGACAAGCAAGAAATATAATTGTATCTCTCAATCACAACAAAGGTAGAATATGTGGCAATAGAAATCAATTGTTCTAATATTGTTTGGTTCAAACAATTTTTGGCAGGTATGAAGACAAAGATCAAGGATCTAGTAGTCATATATTATGATAACACCAATGCAATAAATATATCAAAGAATCCAGTGATGCATGCCAAAACAAAACACATTGCTATAAAATATCATTTCTTGAGAGAATCAGTACAAGATAAAGAAGTTAGATTGGAATATGTAAATACAAAAGAGAAAATTGTTGACATAGTTACCAAGCCATTACCTAAGCATGAATTTATATATCTAAGAGGTAAGCTAGGGTTCATTCCCCTATTTGAAGCTCACTAAATGAAGATTAGTGATGCATCAACTAGAGCATGTTGAAAATCAATTAGTTAGTGTTGTATTGACAAAGGCATATTGCAAATGAATTAGTACTTGAGGTATATTGATATTCACTAAACATTATCTTTGGTATGAGATGTCAAAGAGGGAGAATTTTTATATCATATCTCATTAGAAATTTTGTGAAGAAGTTTTCTATCATAGAAATTTTGTAAAGAGAAGAGATGTCAAAGAGGGAGATTGAACTTAGTATGATATCAAAGGCAAAGTTTTTCTATTAGATGAAGTTGTAGCAGATAGATGTTTTTCTGATGGGGGAGAAACTAAAGGCAGAAAGAGTTCACATTGATAGAGGGAGTTCTCATGGATGAGAATTAAAATGAAACTAAGGATATGTTCCTTATTTTATTCTCACTCTAAAATTTCATTGTATTATGACATGTTGTGTTGCGATCAATGCCAAAGAGGTAGATTGTTAAAATAATTGATAATTGTGTATTATCTTTGATGTTACACAAAATGTCATATCATTACTAGTTAGTGTATGCCAAGCTCACTTGAGCATTGAAGACAATTTTTTGTATCTATCGAGCATTCCAGAGTTTGCCAATTTTAGAAGACAATATCTATCAAGTTCACTCAGATGCCAAAGGAAAGTTTGTGAAAGATGAGTGTCAACTGAGCTCACTTGATTAATAAAGGAAATTTTGGATGGAACTAATGCTAATTGAGCTCATTCGATTACTAAAGGAACTTTGCAATTATGCGCTATTGACCAAGTTCACTCAATTAACAAGGGAAAGTCATTTCTAAGTTAGTGACTACCGAGTAGGGTTAACTAATGGAGGATTTTCTTGTCTTGTCATATTGAGTTCAATTGACTTATCTTTTGGTTCTATCTAACTGAGAAGATGAATATTAATTAATCCAAGTTGTATTCTAGCCAACTTGATAATAAAAAAGATATAAGGTCAAGTTGAGATTTAAACAATGTGAATGAATTGAAGATAATTGAAGAGGCTAAGAGGAAGTGAATCAAAAGGATAAGTAGAATATCCTAGTAGAGCTAAAAAGATATTTTTGATGAAGAAGGATCAAGCATACAAGCCAAAATTGAGATATGTAATCAGTAATTTAGTTGCATCCAAATCAGGTCACACCATTGTTACTCTCTAACCATTGTAGCAATGATCTAAATCTCTTAGTAGAGTTGGCTTAATAGCTATTTTTAAATCTTGTAACAAGGGTGACATTTCTATTGAATTGTCCAAAGACCTCTAACCCAACCATTCCTATTAGGATGATTAAATCCTCTACTAGGGTCAAACTTAATAGTGTATTTTGTAACCTTTAACATGGTTAGCTCCTAATAGGGCTCACTTCAGAAGAGTGAAAATCAATAACTAGTTGCAATTGGTGGTTTTTCCCAAATTGGGTTTCCACATTAAATTTTGGTGTCAAATGTGTTCATGCTATTTTATTTTATATGTTTGCAACTAAGTTAAAGTAATGGTAATCAAAGATAACATCTTAAGCTTTTTATGTGAAGTATTTGCTGAGCATTTTCAGTGTTTACCAATTTAAAACATTTTTTTATGTTTGTTGAGTATCAACAAAGTTCAATTTTCAAAGTTTATTTTGTACTGACATCTAAGGGAATTGCAATTTATTTTAGTGGTAATTGATTCAACCCTCCCCGCTTAGTTACTCTTATAATTCCAACAAGATCAATGTCTATTACATTTTTGTACTAAGGATATCCAATGCATAGTGGAACCTAATGAATTAGCAGGACCTAACTGATGATTGGTCCACATTTACAAGGTGTAAGAAGGCGCCCATAAATGAGAAAACATAGTAACTCATTTTAATAATTGTTTGATGATCGTGAATTAGATACTATAAATCCTATTTTGGTCCTAAATGTTCAAGTACAACAAGTTTTAGAGAAAATCTTTGAAATAATGACACATGTCAATATCCAAATGAATTTTAGGTTGATTTTAGCTAAAGCAATCTTTCTTTCTCAAATGCTATGGAAAGAAGACACATGACTATTAAGTACCAAAATTTGCACCTGATACTGAACTAAATGAGTTTAGTAATCTTATAAGGTAGATTCTAAATATAACATGCCTAGCAAAAAGGAGAACCTCTGCACCAGCCTAGAGTTTTTAAGCCTAAAGTTTTGCTAGGCCCTTGCTTGCCTAAAATAGTAGGGCATTCAGGTGAGGGCCATAATCTTAAAGGTGAGGACATAAAATGTCAAAGGTTATCCCTCCATCTTTAGCAGTTTAGTATTCCACATAGCCCATAGAATGGCTAGGTCCCTTGCCTGGCACAAAGTTCAGGTTACGGTTATCCCTCATCTGTCAAGGTGAGTGCCTATAGAATAATGGGCTGAACTAAGTGCCCTACCAGTATAACATGAGAATCATTTCTATGTGGGACATGTAATGAAGTGAGACCTTTTGTTTCTAGGCTAGTTCCTATTAGATGCTTCACTTAAAGCTTGAAAACCTAGGAGGGAAAGGGATAGAAAGATACAAAAAAGAAAAACTAAACCTATGGTGATGTACCTAAAGTTTGAATCTATGACATTTAGAGAAATTTTACACTTGAAAATAATGAAATAATCATCAAACTCACAAAACTTGCCTAACATATACATGCACATAAATATTTTGTAGAAACATTGAAATGGATATTAGCTCAGTAAAGGAAAAGGAATCTTTCACAATAGACAACACATTACTTTTTCTATATACAACCTACAACTTGTGCCATATATTTTATTATAAAATAGGTACAAAAGTGAGACAAAACTAAAAGGCAAATAAGGCTTTCACTAATAGTTTGAGACAATTATGCAAATGGCAGGAAGATGATAAGAATTATGCTAAAGTAGTCTCCAAGATAGCTTTTGAATATCATAAACTGAGTTGCAGAATCATGCAAAAATATGCCTAAAGGATAGAAAAATTACTAAGAGCCCAAATTTCATAAGAGAGAACTACCAAGAATGAGTTGCAAAACCCATTAAGTATAATGCTAATTTAATGAATTAGGTCAAATTTAGGAAAAAGGACCCAAAAATAGCACCTAAAACACCTCCAAATGACATTTACTTGATGACAAAGTCAAGCCACCTTATACCTCACAATGAAAGCTCTTTAAAATCCCACTAAAAGCCTCCAAACTGAGTCAAAGCACTCCTAAATGAACTCAACTATTTCCTAGATTCCCTCATTGAAACTCCATCTTTAAAAGGATCCTCAAACTTGGCAATAATATATTTGCTCATCTTTTATATTTACATTTAAATTTATTATTTAATTAATTGATTTATAATTGTTGGGAAAATTAAGGATAGGGGCTTGCTGGTGGAGGAGGGAGGACATAACAGGGATAAGGCCAGGTTGGATGATGACAAGGCCACAATCAATACATTCACCAATATGGATCAGGGCATGGAGAAGGTCCAAGATCAAATGGCAAAGGAGCAACAAAAGATAGTCGAGGCAGCTCAGACTATGCAGGAAATGGAGAAGATAACTAAAGACTAGTTTTCTTGTCTTTTGTCTTTTCATCTTCCAGGCTTTTGGCTTTTGGATAGGCTTTCTGTAGTTTGTTTTAGTTTGTTTGTTTTCTGGCCTTTCTATGGGCCTTTTTTTTGGGTTGGGCCTTCAGGCTTTTTTTCAACTATTGGACCTCTATTTTGGTTGGGCTTCTTTTGCTTATTATCAGCCTTGTTTTTGTAAAACTTATGGGTTTCAGGATCCCTTAAAACCTGTTTATCTTATCAAAAACATCAATTAATAAATAATAATTACAATTTTTATGAAAATACAAACATAAGAAATACTTAACAATATGATAATATAGTAATATATTATTTAAGTAACATATTATCATATTGCTTAGTATATAGTATATTAAGTAAAATCTTTTATTACTATTAATATAATTACACATTACTTTCAATGTTTTAAGTAATACATAACTATATTAATAATAATAATAAAAAAAAGAATATGATAACGACATGAAAAAATTTGTAGATTCAATTAGAATTTTATAAGGTTGTGGACTCCAAATACAAATGCAAAAGATTTGAGGAAAACATAATAGAGCCCTAAGAGCATCTTTCTTCCTCATTCAAAACATATGGAGGTTTGAGGAAAATGTGGAGAGAGGGTTTCAAACATGCCATTGATATATTGTTATATATAAATATGAAGCTTAAATTTCAACTTTTCCATTGGGAAAATTGACTCTTCTACTGCTTCCATAACTGATGTTGTCGATTTGGAAATGTTAAGCTAGAATTTTGGCACAAAACTAGGTCAACTTAGCCATGAATTTTGGCTCATTCACTACTCTATAGTTGCTTGTTAACTTGGTGTTTGAGCTATTGGAGTTCATTGAAATTATTTCTCTTGTTCTTGGAAATTATTGTGCCATAATTTTTCTCATTTCAAAGGCATGTTAGATGCTTCTCTGCTATATTCTAGGATTAGACAATTGTTTTAAGCAGCACCCTTGAAATCTAATCTTGTTGTGACTTATTTTGGAGTTCACTAAGAGTTTTACAAACCTTTGCAATTAGGTTTTATTTTATTTTGATTTAAAGCTTCTTTCTTATCTTTCAAAATACATTTCTCCCTTTTTCTTGATATTTTAAATTTTACACATGTGCAAAATTTTAGTAATAATGACATTTAGAGGTAGAGATAATAACATTAGCCAATTACACATGGTGAAATGTCATGGATGTGCAAGACTACATATTAGAAATGAGATAAAGCAAGGTGGTTTCACATGGTGTTAGGGGCTAGCTAGATGTTGATGGAGCATGTGATAGGGATCAAGTGAGCAAATCAAAATATGTCACATGGCAGTCTAGTCAAACTCAAGTTTGACCCAACTTCAAATGAGAGGAAATTTTTTAGAATTACAAAATAATATTTTATTATCATTTTCCTTCATTTTGAATGTGTGGGATTTTTAATTAAAGCTGGGTTCATTTTATAAAGTCCAAACTTTATAAAAGGGTAAATATTTGTAAAATACAAGCCCTGTTCATAGTTCTACCAATGATTTTCAAATGGACATCTAGATTCTATTTTTAACCCAAATATATGAGTATCATATATTGTTGGAAAGGAATCAAAATGAGGAATGCATTTTTGTAGTTAGAATGTGTGTAGCTTCAACTAGGAAGAAGGTATGGGAATATTTGTTAAAACATAGGCATTCTCAATAGATATTTTGTTTTTATATTGGAGCATTAGTTTATTTTTAGAGAAAATGTGAAGTGGGTATCCATCAAATTCGGAGAAGGTCTCGCTAGTGATGGTTTTTTTGTCTCCAAAACCACTTTAATCGGATTTTTGGTTGAATTTTGTTGGTAAATATAATTTTCTTTCTAAGGGAATTTTCCATCATTCTGATGAGATATTTTAATCAGTTTTTTGTAGGCAATGATGAGATCTAATTTTCAGTTGAGGGAAGAGAAAAGAGATAAGTTCTATAACAATAGGTGGAAGTTCTTCAAGTGGACAAATGGAAACATCATAGTAGATCCAAGATTTATTCTATTCTTTTTATTCTCTTTTCTTTCCATTCCCTAGGGTTGTTGATGGTTGGTTGTTTCCAGACTATTGAGAAGAGTTCTATCTATGATTGTATAATTCATGTCTAGTATTTCTCTTGTATGAACAAAAATTAATGAATTACAAAGATACTTTTAGTTTATTATGCTACTTTATGAGTTATTTTCATGCATCCTATTGTATATGTTTCAAGGAAATGAAGAAAAATGAAACAACAAGTTTATCTTTAATTTGATTCTTGTCTCCTATTCATGTTGTCTATAATGTTTTGTAGTTTATGAACAAAGAGCTTAAACCCAATTGAACTCCTAAAGTTGTATGTCTTAATATGTTTTGCTATTGGAACAAAGAGTCAAGTAAATACTTGATGTAGTTGACAGGGTTGAAAATCTCATGAAAGGATAGGTCGAGCATGGGATTCAATAATGATGTAGATGTCTTATTCACAAAGTGATATGATAGATCTAGATTCTTGATATATGAAATGTATCAATGAAATCAAAGAATGTGTGTTAGTAATTTGGGAATTTTCCAATAGATAAGGCACTAATAACCTACAAGATTTATATATTTGTTGTTTGTACCTTGGTTTTTCTAATAATCAACACATTAATCAAAGTCTTTTTACTTTTATGTTGAAGAGCTGAAAAGATTTACTCGCACTTAGGTTGTGAAGTTCATAGGTCATGTTATAAGCTATTTCATGTCTATGTAGTTTGTATAAGTAATAGAAGAATTGGGGTTTTAAGATAATTTATTTAGATTCAAATATATGTTTTAGAAACTTGTATCATATGAAAAAATATGAGGTTCACTGTTGGAAATCTAATGAAAAGCTCATTGTTGAAAATCAAAGAGGGAGATTGTTGCAAAGAAAGAAGATTGTTGTTTTCAATCATTTTTTTGTCATTGATGTCAAACTTGCTATTTTTAGGAATGGCATTTTCTTATAAGATCCAAGTACTATCACTTCGTTGATTGATGAAGAGGATTTGATCAACAAGATGTAACAAGAGCACCTATAGGAAAGGTTGAGTTATGATGTTGTAATGAAGTGAAAGGATCAGTTAAGAAAATGGTAAAATGATGTATTGATAGAATACTCAAAGATATAGAGGTTGGTCACACTTAGAAACATTGGAGAAAGAAGTTATAACAAGGTTGACTACAAAGCTTAAACTAAGATCATTAGTGGGTGCCGAGCAAGCTAGTTGGAGCTGAGTAACAAAAAATTCTAGTGTGTTTTGAGTGATCTTTAGGTGTTGAGTGAAGATCATGTGTTGAACATCAAAAAATCTTAGTTGGTGCCGAGTGATCTTCAGGTGCCGAGCATTAGGAAAATCACAGTTGATGCCGAGTAACACAGTATACCCAGCACCAGTATTTCAATAGTGTTGAGTTGCTACATTATTTCAAATGATGAAGATTTTCCAAATCTACACTGACAAAATGGTTATCTTGAATTTTGTGAACAAGTTGGAAGATAAGGATGATGAGCTAGTGGCATAGAATTCTATGTAAACCATTTTTGAGAAAATTCAAGAGGATTATTCAAGAAGTTTCTAGACGAAAAAAAATATGGGTTAGATGCAATGAATTGTACCTAATCCATATGAATTGAAATTAAAGAATAGAAGAAACTACCGAAAAAAAGAACTTGAAGGCTTCTATTTAAGGAGTCATATACCAAGAAGAAAATCCTACTGATACTATTGTTGCTAAAGAGCCAAATCTATGAAGTAGTTAGAAGGGTGTCAAGGAGAAGACATGTAGGAGAAGGAAGAGCACAAAGGCTCTGCTTCTACAAGTGGTCATGAAGAGATGATTGCATAGGTACATTGATCATGGAGACTCATGGAGACTAAGCTTGAAAGGAGAGCAAGATATCAGAGTTGCAATGATTGAATGCCAGGCAATGGTATGAGCTAAGAAGTGATCTAAGATCTGCAAGATAAGTTGTATGTTGTAATCAGGTCAAAGATTTTCTAATACTCTCTAGCAATTGTATTAGATAAAGAAAAATTCTATGGAGTTAGGTTGGTTTAATAGCCATTTGTAAATCTTTTAATAGGGTGGCATTACAAGTGAATGTTCTAAAGTCCTCTAACCAAGCCCACTTCTAACAGGGTGGTTAAATCCTCTAACAAAGTCACATTTAACAGTGTATTGTAAGACTTTAATAGGGAAGGCCTTTCATAGGGCATCACTTCAAAAGAGTGAGAATTGAGTAGCATGTTACTAGTGGTTTTTCCCAAATTGGGTTTCCATGTAAATCACTGTGTTATGTGTTGATTTCTTACGTGTTATGCTTGCATGCTGATTTATAGTAACTTGTTGATTGGAGAAGTTAAAGCTTGGATGAATGAATGGTTGAATGGGCTCACTACACTTATTAAACATTTTGAATAAGACATTTGGACCTTGAATAACTGATTCACCTCCCCTCTTAGTTATTCTAAAGCATTTCTAACAATTGGTATTAAAGCCATCTACTGATTTAATTTCAAGGTACTAGAAGTAGGAAGATCAAGATGTCCAAGAGAGAAGTTCCCAAGATCAACAAAGAAAACTTTGTTACATGGCAGAGTCTAATGAAATTTCACCTTGGATCAATAGGTGACTATGCACAAACCTCAATTGGAATAGAACATGTAAATCTATCAGGACCTCTTACTACAGAAGATTTGAATAAAAAAGAGCACAACCAAGCAATGTTGGAGATTGCCTCTACACTTAATTATGCAAAATATGATGACATCAAAGATTGTGACATTGCATTCAAGACGTGGAAAGCCTTGTTAGATATCAATGGAGGAGATTAAAATGTCCAAAGAGAAAAGAGAGAAAGCCTAAGAGGAAAGTTTGATGACATGAAAATGGAGGAAGGTGAAAATGGTGCTCAATATGCTACAAGAATGAAAGAAGTGGCAAGTGCAATAAGAAGTCTAGGTGGTCAATTGGAAGAAGAAACTATCATCAGCAAATACTTAAGAACTCTACTCCCTATTTATACTATTAGAGTTTCATCCATTCAAGAGTTGAGGCGTGTACAAGGAAACACACTAACTTGTTAAGGAATAGTGGGAAGACTTACTACATTTGAATTGTCAAATTTTGATAACTATAGAAGAAAGGGAAAACATGCATCTAGTGATAGTAGTGTAGATGAGGAAAATGTGGAATAGTTAGAAGCACTACTAGCTAGGAGATTCCATAGAAGTAAAGATAAATTCAAAAGTAAGCTCGCTATCATATGTTTCAATTGCAATGAATTAGGTCATATTGTTGCAAGATGCACATAGAAGAAGAACTACAAAAAAGGAAACAAGTACAGGAACAAGAGAGAAGATGATAGTAAAGACTACAAGGAGAAAGCCAAGAGATGCTACATTGTTGAAGAAGATTTTGATGAAAATGATGAGGAAATAGTCTATGTGGCCATGAAGGATGAATCAGACAAAGATGAAGATGAAGCAACAACTTTGGTTACCTGTGTGAACAAGAATGACAAGTGGATCATAGATAGTGTATGCTCACATCACATGATAGGAGATAAAAGTAAGTTCATAACCTTTACTCAATATGATGGAAATAGTGTTAGATTTGGTAATGCTGCCCCATGTCAAATAAAAGGAAAAGGTTCTATTAAACTCACAGAGAAAATCTCATATGATAATGCATATTATGTTGAAGGATTGAACTACAACTTGTTGAGTGTATCACAGTTAGGCAATGTAGGTTGCAAAGTTGAATTTGGAAACAAAACTACCAAGATCTATGACACTGATAGAAATTTGATAGGAAAATGTGAACAAACTAGGAGTAATCTATTTTACCTACATATGGAAGATGTAACCTATCTTGTTGTTAGACTTGATGTTGTTTGGTTGTGGCATAAAAGGCTATGTAATGTTAACTTTGATAACCTGATCAACATTAGCAAAAAGAACAAAGTCAAAGGGTTGCCAAAGTTGAAGAAATCTGAAAACACAATGTGTAAACAATGTCAACTAGGAAAGATGACTAAGTCTAGCTTCAAAAGAAAAAAATACACTTCCAAAGAAGTACTAGAGTTAGTTCATATAGACTTGTATGGTCCAATAGAAGTGCAAAGCTACCTAGGAGACAGATACATAATGCTATTTGTAGATGATTATTCTAGGATGATGACTGCTATGTTTTTAAAGAAACAATCTAATACATTTCAAATTTTTAAGTGGTATTTGGCCAGAGTTGAGAAAGAAATAGGAAAGAACCTATAATGCCTAAGGTTAGATAGAGGAGGTGAGTTCACATCAAAAGAATTTGAAATATTTTGCAATGACAAAGGTATCAAAAGGAAAACATCAGCACCAAGAACTCCAACACAAAATGGTATTGCTAAAAGAAAGAATAGGTCAGTGATTGATTGTGCTAGACCCTTGTTGATGGAGAAAAATGTTGCACTAAAGTACTAGAGAGAAGCTGTAAGTACTGCAGTCTACACACTGAACAAAGTTCAAGTCAAGAAAGGTACAAATGCAACACCTTTTGAATTGTGGTATGGTCACTCACCTAATGTTAAAAATTTCAAAGTATTTGGTTGTAAATGTTATATTCTTAAAGATACTAGAAATGGAAAGTTTGATGCAAAAAGTGATGAAGACATATTCATTGGATACTCCACTAGAAGTAAGGCATATAAGTGTTTGAAAACTAACACTAACAAGATTGTGGAGAGTAGAAATGTAAATTTTGATGAGCATACAAAAGTCTGAGTTGATGAGTCTAAGCAATCAAAGGATTATAGATCCTTTGTATACTTCTATGAAGGAATGTATATTGAAGAAAATGTTGCAAATCAAGTTGGGAATCAATAACAAATTTTAGTATCAGTAGAGTCTCAACCAGTTAATGCTAAGTAGCACTCAAAAGCCAAGCTGCAGAATATAGAAAATGCACATTTTGGCTCTAAAAATAGTATACATGAGAGGAATGATGAAGTTACAGATAGAGAAGAGCAAAATGACTTTGAAGCTAAAGGATCAAACAAAGAAAGAAGGACATAACCAAGGTTAGCCAAGTATGCAAGAAGACATCACCCTGTAGATCAAATCATTGGTGACAAAGATGCCAGACCAATGACAATAAATAGACTGAGGAATCAATCATGTCTAATGAGCAAGGTTGAACCTAAAATAGTGAAGGATGCACTACAAGATGATGACTAGTATAAAGCCATGGAAGAGGAGATAGATCAGATTGAGAAGAACAAAACATGGACCCTAGTTCCTAGACCAACTAATAAGAATGTGATTGGTACCAAATGGGTGTTTAGAAACAAACTTGATGAGAATGGTGAGATAACAAAAAACAAAGCCAGATTAGTTTGCAAAGGCTATGCACAATAAGAAGGATTGGATTATGGCGAAACATTTGCCCCTGTTGCAAGAATGGAAGGAGTAAGAACATTACTTGCATATGCTGCATATAAATGTTTCAAATTCTACCGAATGGATGTGAAATATGCTTTTCTGAATGGTATATTGGAAGAAGAATTATACATAGAACAACTAGAGGGATTTATAGATGACAAGAATAAGGACATGGTTTACAAACTGCACAAAGCACTTTATGGATTAAAGCAAGCACCTAGAGCATGGTATGAGAGGTTGCACAAATATCTTGTGAAGATAGGATTTGAGAGAAAAGATGAAAAAAAAAACTTGTACATCAAAGCTAAAAAAGGTAAAGACATTTTGATATCAGAAATTTTTGTTGATGATATAATATTTGGAGGAAAATATGTTCTTTGCAAAGATTTTATTGATCAAATGAAACTTGAATTTGAGATGTCAATGTTTGGAGAGATCAAATTCTTTATTGGTTTAAAAGTACATCAATTAAAAAATGACATATTTTGTGACCCAATCCAAATACATTAAGGAGATATTCAAAACATTTAGATTAGAAGACTCAAAACTAGTCAACACACTAATGTCAATAGGACTCAAGCTATCCAAGAATGATGAATCAACTGAAGTGAATTAGACATTGTATGGATCAATAATTGAAAAGCTGCAATATGTGGTACATAATAGACTAGAAATTGCATAAGCTATTGGAATAGTGGTAAGATTTTGTCCAAATCCAAGAGAAAATCACTTAATGGCAGTTAAAAAAATACTGAGGTACCTAAAAAGAACTGATGACTTTGGCTTGTACTACAAGAGGAGTGAAAAGTTTGAACCGATAGCCTACACTAATGCAAATTGGGGAAGTAACATTGATGATAGAAAAAGCACTAGTGGAGGAGCACTTTTCTTAGGAAAAAGGTTGATTACATGGACTAGTAAAAAGAAAAGTTGTACCTCACAGTTCATTGCTGAAGTTGAATATGTTGCAACTACTATAAATTGTACCAATATTGTATGGATCAAACATTTTTTGCAAGGTATGAAGGAAGAGGTAACTATGATACTTTATTGTGACAATACAAGTGCTATCAACATATCAAAGAAACCTATAATGCATGCTAAAATCAAGCACATTGCAATCAAGTATCACTATGTAAGAGAGTAGGTGGAAGACAAACAAGTGAAGATGGAATATGTTAGCTCAAAGGAATAAATTGCTGACACCTTCACAAAAGTACTACCTAAAGATTCTTTTGAGTATCTTAGAGGTAAGTTAGGGGTGGTACCCCTAGCCAAGGCCACTTGAAGGAAAAGCAAGAATGCCCTGCATCAAATGAGCTGAATGTTGAAGACCTTAAACATTGATGTAGAAGATGTTTACGTTAGGATTCATGCCTAAAGTAGTAGAAGCACTAAAATTGCAAATCAATAACAAGCAAGGAAACAAAGGGAGAAATGAAATGAACCTGCATAAGCAACAATTGCCTATTAAGATGCTAATATGTCTTTGGCATTGTTGTCAAAGAGGGAGCATATAACTGATCAACATGAGAAGTTGGGAGATACTGATCAAATAAAGTTGAGAGGGAGAATTTGATTAGAAGAGCAGAAGATGAGCAATACAAAAAAAAAGGAACAAGGAGGTGACAAGAAAGAGGGAGAAGCAGAAGTGAAGTAATTAGAATAGCAGAAGGAGATGTAAAAATTGATGGTAATACAATTACTTTTTGGCATTTGACTTACTATTCTCACCTAGTTAGCCTGTGGTTAAATAAGTTTAGTCTGATGGTTGATCAGTTTGGTTTTTCATCAATGCCAAAGAGGGAGATTGTTGGAAATATAATTGAAAAGCTCATTGTTGAAAATCAAAGAGAGAGACTGTTGCAAAGAAAGAAGATTATTGTTTTCATTCATTTTTTTGTCATTGATGTCAAACCTTCTATTTGTAGGAATGCCATTTTCTTATAAGATCCAAGTACTATCACTTATTTGATTGATGAAGAAGATTTGATCAACAAAATGTAATAAGAGCACCTAAGGGAAAGGTTGAGTTATAATGTTGTGATGAAGTGAAAGGATCAGTTAAGACAATGGTCAAATGATGTATTGATAGCATACTAAAAGATACAGAGGTTGGTCACACTTAGAAACATTGGAGGAAGAAGTTGTAACAAGGTTGACTGCAAATCTTAAACTAAGATCATTAGTGGGTGCCAAGCAAGCTAGTTAGAGCTGAGTAATAGGAAATTCTAGTGTGTGCCAAGTGATCTTTAGGTGCTGAGTGAAGATCAGGTGCTGAGCATCAGAAAATCTTAGTTGGTGTCAAGTTATCTTCAGGTGCTGAGCATTAGGAAAATCATAGTTGATGCTAAGTAACACAGTATGTGCCGAGTACTAGTATTTCAATAGTGCTGAGCTACTACATTATTTCAAATGATGAGGATTTGCTAAATCTAAGCTGAAAAAGTGGTTATCTTGAATTTGGTGAACAAGTTGGAAGATAAGGATGATGAGCTAGTGGCACAAAATTCTATGTAAACCATTTTTGAGCAAATTCAAGAGGATTATTCAAGAAATTTCTAGAGAAAACAAAATATGGGTTAGATGAAATGAATCCTACCTAATCCATATGAATTGAAATTAAAGAATAGACTAATGTAGTCTGAAAAAGAACTCCAAGACTTCTATTTAAGGAGTCATAGACCAAGAAGCAAATGCTACTAAAGAGCCAAATTTACAAAGTGGTTAGAAGGGTGTCATGGAGAAGACATTTAGGAGAAGGAAGAGCATAGAAGCTCTACTTCTACAAGTGGTCATGAAGAGATGATTGCATTGGTACATTGAGCATGGAGACTCAAGGAGACTAAGCTTGAAAGGAGGGCAAGTTTTTAGAGTTGTAGTGATTGAAGGCCAGGTAATGGTATGAGCTGAGAAGTGATCTGAGATCTACAAGATAAGTTGTATGTTTTAATTAGGTCAAATATTTTCTAATACTCTCTAGCAATTGTATTAGATAAAGAAAAATCCTATGGACTTAGGTTGGTTTAATAGCCATTTGTAAATCCTTTAACAAGGTGGCATTCCAAGTGAATGTTCTAAAGTCCTCTAACCAAGCCCACTTTTAATAGGGTGGTTAAATCCTCTAACAAGGTCACATTTAATAGTGTGTTGTAAGCCTTTAACAGGGCAAGCCTTTCACAAGGTATCACTTCAGAAGAGTGAGAATTGAATAGCATGTTACTGGTGGTTTTTTCAAATTGGGTTTCCACATATATCACTATGTTATTTGTTGATTTCTTATGTGTTATGCTTGCATCTTGATTTATAGTAAATTGTTGATTAGAAAAGTTAAAGCTTGGATGAATGAATGGTTGAATGGGCTCATTACACTTAATGAAAAGTTTGAATAAGACATTTGGACCTTGAATAACTAATTCACCCCCCTTGTCAGTTATTCTAAAGCATTTCTAATAGTTCACCCACCTAGGTTTTGTAGAGCCTAAATTAGAAGGAGTATAGCCGTATAGTTGGCCCTGATGTCTGAATGTATATGTTGAATATGGGAATTAGCTACCCCCAGATGTACTCTATTCTCATCATTGAGTTTTTGAAACCTGTAGTTTTAAAACACCAATACCTTCATCTCCTTAGGCCTTCTTTCTTAGTGTGCCAACTATAGATGGTTTCATTTGGCCACCATATGAAGCAACACCCTATACTTCTTATCTTTCTCAAGTTCACACACTTTACTTATTGCTTCTGGCCTATTATATCCTCATGTAGATAATTTAGTTTTTTTTCCACTTAACCACAATCATCCATTTTAGAGTTAGGTTAGATTTATTGAATCTTTTGATCTTTTCATTTTATTCCTCATAGAAACTTCTTTTAAAATCCTCTTTGAATTCATCTCAAAATGGTTTATCTTGAATTTTGTACCACCATCTCATCATAGTTATCTTTCACACACTTGACACAATTCAAGAAATCAACTTTGTTAGCTTAGATTTGTCAAATATTTGATCAAACTTATTTTATTGTCACTCAACAATAACATGTTTTCTTGGCAAAAACTATCTTTTGATGTTTGGTCAATAGTAGCTTTGTCAACATACACTAAGTTTTTCTTAGTTGCTATGACCATCTTCTAACACTTGGTACATACTAAGATTTCTTCACTTGACACCTACTAGATTTCTCTTTTATCAACACATACTGAACTTGCTTCTCAGCCTACACTATGTACTCAAATAGGCTTGGTAGAAAAATTTCTTTACTTAGCTTTCTTCTAGTCTTTTCTTAATTATCCTTCCATTACAACCTTAAGTAGATAAACAATACACTATATTATCAGTGTCTTGCTTGGTCTTAGTGGTCCTTTTATACACCATATAAGTCAACCTTTCTCTAGGTTCTCTTGTTATCATTTCTTTTCAAAATCTCTTTATCAATCAATCAAATGATAGCATTCAGACCAAAGTAAGAAATTGTCATACCAACAAGTAGCAAGTTTGACATGAGTGACAAAATGATGATTATTATATGATAGGTTTCATTAATCTTCTTTGTTTCAAAAATCTCCTTTCAACAATCTCCTTCTTTTGGATTGATGGCAAATAAATACCAACAACAATACCAAAAGGAAACTTAATACCTTTTATTGAATCCCCCCCTGCCCCCCCCCTCTATGAATATGTGTGCCTTCCTCTCTATACTCTGATCTCTTCCTTAGATTTCTCCCTCATCTAGTCTTGTCCCTCTTTGACAATATTTATCCATCCTTCTCTAATATGATCTCTTTGATATCTCCCTAATTTCACCTTCCTTCTCTGATCTCTCCCTCTTTGACAATAATGCAAAAAACTTATCATCTGTACATGTAAATATAATCAATTTAGGTTCTTCCTCTGTCACCTTTCATGTGATTGTAAATTTTCTATTTTTAGCCCCTTTCTTACTTCAGACAAGTTCTAAAGTAAGATCCACTGCATCAAGTTGTAAAATATGTCATTCAACTCAGTTGATGTAGGGAACTACTCTTTCTTCTTAAGTAGATTTGGTTCATTACTTGAGAGAATTGGTTCAAATAGAAATGTCACCTTGTTAGATGATTTACAAATAACTATTAAGCCAACTCGGTTAAGAGATTTAGATCACTGCTACAATGGTTAGAAAGTAACAATGAGATGACCTAATTTTTGATGCAACTAAATTGCTGATTATGGATCTCAATTCTAGCTTGTATACTTAATCCTTCCTGATCAAATGTATCTTTGTATCTCAACAAGAATATTCTTCTTATCCTTCCAATTCACTTCCTCTAAGAATCATCAAATCTTCTATTATGTTCCACAAATTCAATCCTCAACTTGACCTTATATATATATCTCACACATTATCAAGTCAGCTTGAATAAAACTTAGAATAATTAATATTCATCTACTTAGTCAGCTAGAACCAACAAATAGTTCAATTGAACTCAATATGCCAAAATAAGAAAATCCCTTGTTAGCCGACCTTGTGTGGTAGATACTAACTCAAAATTTTTTTTCTATGTTAACCAAGTGAGCTCAATTAACATTTCATATTCAAAAATTTTATTTGGTAATCAAGTGAGCTTAGTTAACACTAGTTCCATCCAAAATTTTCTTCATTAACTGAGTGAGCTTGGTTAACACTCAACTTTTGTAAACTTTCCTTTATCACATGAGTGAACTTGGTAGACACCCTCTTTTGAACTAAGAAAACTCTAAAATGCTTAGCAAAAAGAGGAAACTATCTTCATCACCTGAGTGAGCTCAACATACATTGATTGGAAATGATATGACATTTTGTGTAACATCAAAGATAATACACAATTAATCAATTGTTTTTAGCAATCTCCCTCTTTGGCATTGATGGCAACACAAAATATCATAACACAATAAAATTTTAGAGAAAGAATAAAGTAAGCAACGCATCCTTACTTTCAATTTGATTCTCATCCTTAAGAAATCCCTCTATTAGTGTGAACTCCCATGCATTTGGTTTCTCCCTTTGTCTACAAAATTCTATCTTCATTATCTTCTTTTGATATCAGACCAAGTTCTTTCTTTATGAAATCTTTGGAAACACATACTCTCCCTCTTTATAAAATATCTATGAGATATGACAAAAAAGTTATCCCTCTTTGACATCTTATGCTAAAGATAATACACAATGAATATCAATCTACATTATGTACTGATTCATTTACAATGTGCCTTGACAATACTGCATCAATTGATTAATCTTCAACATGTTTGGGTTGATGCATCACTAAATTATATTTAGTGAGCTTTAGATAGGGGAATGACCCCTAATATAATCTCTTATATAAAAAAATGCATCCTTAGGTAATGGCTTAGTGAATATATCTATAATTTTCTCTATAGTATTATATTCCAATCTTACCTCTTTGTCTTGTACCAATTCTCTTGAAATATGATATTTTATAGCAATGTGCTTGATTTTGGTATGCATCATAGGATTCTTGGATATATCAATTGCACTGGTGTTATCACCGAAGATAACCACTAGATCCTTGATCTGTATCTTCATACCTCCCAATAGTTTCTTGAACCAAACAACATTTGAACAATTAATTACTACTAAGAAATATTCTGCCACTATTGTGAACTAAGAAATACAATTCTACTTCTTGCTTGTCCAAGACACTAGTCTTTTACCAAGAAATAATGCTCCACCATTTGTGCTCTTTCTATCATCAACACTTCCTTCCAAATCAACATCTGTGAATGCTTTCAAATCCAAATTTTCTCCTTTTTTGTACCATAAACCATATTCTTCAGTAATTTTTAAATACCTCATGATTCTCTTGATTTCCATCATGTGATTTTCTTTGGGATTTGCTGAAAATTTTTCCACCATACTAACTACTAATGCAATATCAGGCTTTGCATGCACTACATATTGAAAATTTCCAATCATTCATCTATATGTGGTCTAATCTACTTCTTTGAAATCATTATTTTTGGAAAGCTCATGTCTAGTAGACATAGGTGTTCCAATTGGTCTTGAATATTCCATTCCAAACTTCTTTAGTATCTCCTTGATATATTTGGATTGAATAATGTAGCTACCATCTTTCTTTTGTTGGATCTACAATCCAACAAAGAATTTTTTCTCTCCAAACATAGACATCTCAAATTATTTACTCATCTCTTTTGAAAATACCTTGCATAAATCATCATTTACTGTGAATAAAGTGTCATCCACAAAGATTTCTGCCAATGCAATCTTCTTGTGAGTCCTTCTTTGATGTGGAGACTACTGTTATCATTTGTTCTTTGAAAACCCATCTTTAACAAGTAGTTATGAAGTCTTTCATACCAAACTCTAGGAGCTTGCTTGAGACCATACATTGCATTGTGTAATTTGTAGACCATATCTCTTTTGCTAGGATCTACAAAACTTTCAAGTTATTCTGTGTAGACTTCCTCATCAAGAATTCCATTCAAGAATGTAAATTTTACATCCATTTGATATACTTTAAATCCTTTGTGTGTTGCATATGCTAGTAAAGTTCTAACACCTTCTAATCTTACAATAGGAGAAAAAGTTTCACCATAATCAATACCTTCTACTTGAGAATAACCTTTACATACTAACCTTGCTTTATTTCTTGAAACTTTTCCATGTTCATTTAGCTTATTTCTGAATACCCATTTTTTTCCAATTATATTTTTATCCTTGGGTCTTGGAACAAGAGTCCAAGTCTTATTCTTCTCTATCTATTCTATTTCTTCATTCATAGCTTCAATCCAACTTTCATTATCCAAAGCATCTTTAACATTTATAGGTTCAAATTCAACAAGAAAACATGTACCTTTCAATTTGTTTCTTGTCATTGTTCCATCAAACTTGCCTCCAATGATCTAATAAAGTGCATAATGCCTTCTAACATATCTTGCTAACACAAGTACTTTGGATTTGGAGTTTTTCCACTAAACCCTTCATGATCTTCTATATCAAGCTTGGTTCCCATCATCCATGACTTAGGTCCATCAGACTTAGTTTGTGCTGGCACTAGCTCGGTAGCTTTCAACTGTGACTCAAGTGATTTAGACTTGGGTTGAACTGGTTGTAACTCAATAGCTTTTGGAGATTTTCAAGACTCAGGAGGTGAGGCCTCCTGACTTCCAAATATATTTGGCAATGTACTAGGTTTATAGTAAACAAATCTTCTATAATCCATAGGTTCTCTACTTCTTTCTTCTTCACTCTTTTCTACAAACTCATCAATTCTTACATGTGCATTTTCTATAATTTTATGAGTGGATAAATTCAAACATTTGTATGCCTTACTTCTATAGGAGTATCCTAGGAATATGCCTTCATCACCTTTGACATCAAAATTTCCTTTCATAGATTCCTTCAAGATATAACATTTTCTACTAAATACTTTCAAGTAACCTAAATTAGGTTTGTAGCCATACCATAGTTCATAAGGAATTTTATTTGAGTCTTTCTTCAATTGTACTTTGTTCAAGGTATACACTATAGTACTAATTTATTCCTTCTAGTATTTGATTGCAAAATTCTTTTCTATCATCAATATTCTTGCACAATCCATAATGGATCTATTCCTTCTTTCAACTATACCATTCTACTGAGGTGTACTAGGGGCTAATACTCATCTCTTAATTCCTTTTTCAATGCAAAATTTGTTGAATTCATTGGAAATGAATTCAACATCTTTTTTTGATCTCAAACATTTTAGCTTCTTTCTAGGTTCCTTTTCTACTCTTGCCATATACCACTTAAATTTTTAAAAAGCTTCAAATTTTTCTTTTAGATACATTATAGTCATCATTCTAGAATAATAATCAACAAATAGAATAAAATACTTATCTAAACTATAACTATCTATTCGAATAGGTCCACATAAGTCTATATGAACTAGATCTAGGAATTCTTCTGACTGATAGTCCTTGCTTTCAAAACTTATCTTTCCCATCTTACCAATTTGACAATTTTTTCATAGACCCATATCAGGTTTCCTCTGGCTAGGAGTACCTCTTACTCTTTTTTTTTTTCTTATCTTGATTAGATTATCAAATATTATGTGACATAATCTTTTGTGTCATAACCAACTTTCTTCTACTTGAGCAATAAAACATGAACTTTCAATGAGATCTAGGTAGAATAGATTACCTTTTGTTTGTTTGCCAAACCCAAACAGAGTTCCTTTTCCATCTAGTAGTTTGGCCTTCCCATTCATGAATTCTACCTTGAATCCAATGTTATTCAAATGTACCACACTCAGTAGATTATTTTTTAATCCTTCAACCCAATAAGAATTATGACATCTAAGTTCATTGGTTAGTGAGATTCAACCTTTTCCCTTAATACAATAAGGTTTATTGTTTCCAAATCTCACACTACCACCATCATAATGTTCCATGTGTTCAAAATTTATTTTATCACTAGTCATATGATGTGAACAGCCATTATCAATAATCCATGCATCATTTTTGCTAACATGAGAGATAAGTGCCATTTTATCTCCTTCATTATCAGATTCATCTTTTACACCAATATAAACAATTTCATCATCTTCACTACTATTTAAATCTTTATCTATAAAACAAGATTTCTCACTTTTGTCCTTGTAGTCTTTGTAATTTTTGAAATCCTTCTTTCCTTTAAACTTGTTGTGTTTCTTTTCATCTTTATCTTCTCTATTTGGACATCTTATAGCAATATGTCCAACTTCTTCACAAGAGAAAAAAATTAAAGGAATTTTACCTTTATACTTTACTTTTTCTTTGGGATACCTTCTTGCAAGTAATGCTTCAATGGCTTCAAGATCAATGTTAGAAATATATTCCTCTTCTCTTTTAGATTGTTTTCTTTTAGATTTTTTGGCTTTCTTCTTGAGTGAGACCTGGCTTCAAATGTAGTCTCAAGATTTCTAGAACTATAAATAAAATTATCATAGTTATCTAGTTCAAATTTTGTCAACCTTCCAACTAGTGCATTCAAAGTTATATTTTTATTTGGACCACATCTCATTTCTAAAATAAGAGACACTCTAATTGCATAGATAATAAGAAGGGCTCTGATTACCTTTCTTACCACTATTACATCATCACTTGTTCATCCAGAGGCTTTTATAGCATTGACATTGGCTTTGATTCTATCAACATATTTTGTAATGTTTTCATCCTCTTTCATTTTCATCTAGTCAAATTGGCCTCTCAAGATTTCTTCCTTAGCCCTTTTTTACATTATCATCACCTCCATAGATATCCTTTAGTTTGGTCCACACTTCATGAGTAGTAGCACATCCTTTAACTTCATCAAATTCAGCATAGTTAAGAGTTGATGCTATGTTAATCATCATGATATTATGATTTTTCTTTTCAACAATTTCTTCTATATACATTGTAATAGTAGGAGCCTTATAAGAAATGTTTAAGTATTTTAAACCTAAATCACTAATGGCTTCCAAATGCAGCTTAATAAGTTCCTATCATGCTACAAAGTTTTCTTTATTTAGGTTTGGGATCTCCCTTCTTTGATCTTTATCTTAGGTCCTTGAAACCATTTTTGTAAGCATCAAGAAGCTCTAATACCAATTGTTGGAAATATAAGAGGAGTAACTAAGAGGGGAGGGGTGAATGAATTACCACTAAAATAAATCTTAGATCCCTTAGATGTCAATACTAATCAAAACTCTAATTAAATTGTATTTTTATGTAACTTGGCAAACATACATGCACTCAGTTTACACTAGAAAATGATGTAATTGTTAGAAATAGATAATACTGAGTGGGGGGGAGGGGGTGAATCAGTATTTTCAATTGTTTTGCCCATAACTAGATATTATTAACTACTTTAATACATGCATAAGTAAGAAAACCAATAATGATGAACAATATAAACAACCATGTATAAAGAGAGCTCATAACATCATATTTTGTTAACTAGGGAAACCATGGCTAAGGGAAAACCTTGGTGGGGATGAAACCCACAAGATGATTCACTATATATAAGAATCTAATTAAGGATTTGACCTTGTTAGGAGTCTATGAATAATGCATAGTGTCTTGAGTCCCTGTTAGGAGACTAGGCCTTGTTAGAAGCCTCAACCCTATTAGGAGTTGGTGGATCATATACAAATATGTGCAAGAAGAGCCCACTGCCCTAACATGAAATTATGAAATAAGTTCTCCAAGAGAATAGATATACATACAATACTGGATTACTTGTTGTACTTCACAATTCTTATGATTGTCAGTTCTTCATACAAAGAGTGATTGCGCATATATCAATTTGCATCATATCTCACATTATCATAACATTACTTTGCATCACATATCATAGCATCACATCACATATTAACTTCACAATTAAAGTTCTTTACTTATATAAATTATATTAATAAATTCTTCCTTAGTCAGATCACATATCATCCTTAGAGTTAGTTCATCAATATTTAGTAATCAAAACAATTTTGTAAATTGTACAACTCAATTTGTTGACATGCTTTGTTCTACACTATGAAGTAACTACATAGGTATTTCCTTCATAACTTGAACTTGGTTGCTTATACGAACATGCACACTGGTATGCATCATCAAAATGATGTCATGCATCTATGGTTAACTACAAAAAAGAATATTTTACTATCAATAAATCTCATCATGCTATTGTAACATTGAACAATACTTAGACAATTTTCCTTCACAATTAAATTGCAAAAAATATATTGCCATAAATGACAACCACATATCTCACCTAATTTAATTGATTGGCCATATTGCCAACAATCCCCCCCTTTGCCATTGATGGCAACATTTTGAGAAAATTGGCTAAGTCCCAAATATATTGTCATACCATTCAAAGTAAATAACCATACATAACATAGTAAAAAAATTATATTCATGTTGTAAAAAAAGATTACATCCCTTATAACTCTAATTACAAAGTATGCTTAAGGAAAATCTTACTACTATATGTCAAAGCACAACTATATAACTTATAATTACAATTTTCCTTATTTCTCCCTCTTTGACATCAATGGAATAGGTGTCAACAAAAGGAAAAACCTATCAAAATTTGAAAGCTACATTAAAATTTGGAAAAACAATCACTAAAGTTAGTCTTCAACTACACAAGATGTTTCTTCCAACTTTCTTTTAATGCATCCGACACAATTATTAGCACACATAAAGCATATGCATCTAACTTTGTTGCATTCAAATATGTAGCCACAAACATGTCATATGAGGTCTTAGCTACGAAGTATTCCTCTAACTAATTTTGTATCAATGTAATCTATGGGGATAAATGGTCCCTCAAAAGAGTAAATCTCTTTAGATCTTTCTCCTTTTCTACTTGTATATCCTAGATTCTATCATGAAGTGCTTGCATTGTATGCTCAAAGGTTTCTAATTTTTTATTCTATTTCAAAAAGTTATCAGTTAGCGTTTGAAGCTCAGTTACCTTCTCTTTGATTTTCTCATCAAAACTATGAAGGTGAAGGTATGCCAAGTTTCACTTAGCATATCTCTATTTTCCTTCTTCCATACTCTTCCTTAATGCCTTAATGCATATATTTAATGTTTCTATACAATTTCTTATATTTGTACACATAGTGTTAAGAAGTTTACCATCATGCTCAGTCTGTTCTTGAATTGTAGCAACATTAGTAAGCATTGTAAACTCATTATCAAAGGTTTTGCACACACTTGCTACTCTCTACTAAATGTCTGTAGATGTATCAACAGAGCTTATTGACTTCTACAATCTATCCAAAACTAAAGTTAAAGTCTTCTCAATTGACTTAACTGATTTCTTCTTTTCAAGGAATTTACTAAAAGAAGATATAAGATTTTGTTCTTCATCTTCATCATTTGACTGTACTACTGAGGTGAGCACTATCACTTGTAAAGGTGGTGTAGAGGGTTTCACTATAGTTGTTTCTAAGGGTGTACTTGTAGTAGTTGTCTCAATCATATTTTCAAATTTCTTTTTATAAGATACATCTTCTTTATTTTTCTCCTATTCTTCTTCTTTATTAGAAGAATTTCTATAATCAACAATATTGCCAACAGTGATAGAGCCAAAATATTTGAATGGATCTTTAGTTCTATCCACTGTTACATTAGTGTCATCTACTTGCATAGATTGATTGTCAATGGTAATGTGTGGTGAATCACTTGGAATTGAAGTGTCAACTAGTTGCTCATAACTATGAGGTGGACTGATTGTTGCCATAGTAGGGCTTGTCTTCTCTGACTAAACACTCTCCTTAGAATCCTTAGGCATAGTAGAAATGTATGTGACTATTGCCTTTTGAGTTTCCACATTCACTTCTTCATAATTTCTTCCATAAGAAGAATAGGTCTCTTCTTATTTCTCAATAGTGGTGCACAACTACTACATATGGCACTGCAAGTGATTTCACACTTGTCTATGCAACTATGACCTCTTCAGTAGGTTCATCCATAGCAATAGGTGTAGGGGTCAATAGTTTAGTTTGACCACTAGTCCTCATTTTTGAGGCTATCCCTTTTACCTCTTCAAATTCCTTTCTAGACATCCCTATATCTTTTAAGATGGAATCAATCAGTTTTTCTACTTTCTTCTTGATATCCTTGTCCATTAGATTTGTTTTCACTTCTTTCATCCTTTCAACATATGTACCTCATCTAGGGCATCAATAATTAACTTTTAGAGTGTAGAATTATTTGTGCATAGCCTTCAATTAGTTCAACAGTCATTTCATGACCCATAGGTTTAATGAACTTTACTAAAGGAACTATTGCCTCCACTACCTCCATGAATCTGAAGTCTATTTCTACCATGAAAAATAGTTCATACTTGTATTTTTCTATCAATTCAAGAGGTATCCTATACCTTTTCTTCATTTAAGCTTGGAATGATTTCACCATTCTGTCAATATCATTATCCTTGACTATTTTTGATTTAGATCAGTAAGCACAAGTGATAATTTGCATTGCGCACTCACTTCCATCCCAATTTGAAATACCAGGAAACTTCTTTGCTACATAGAAGAATAGATGAGTTAGTAGGGATTCAAACCTAAAGACTACATTCCTAGACTTCTTGATTTTTAATATATTATCCAACAACTAAGTTCAGATTATATTACATAGATTAACCTTTTCACCCTTAATTGCCATCACATAAGCTGCATGAAGAAATCTAGTAGGGATTGAATCTATCCTAGATCCATGGTTGAACTTATATCCCAAGATTTTACTAATAAATCTCACTCAATCATCTTGAATGGTGATGATCTTCATGTTTCTACCATCAAATCTGATGTTGAGATTTGTTTCAACTAATCTATGCACATTCTTTATGTTCACAGGATTGTATCCTTCATTGCTTAAACCTATGACCTTGTGAATTAGGTTATTATTGATGCATATGATTAAATCTCCCAACCATGGAAGGTCATCATGAACTCTACTCAGAATGATTCTTGTACATTCATGGTTATCAAAGTCCATATAGAACATATGCTTAACTAGGTTAAGTTGTTCTAGGTATGCATATTTTAGTTTTAATGATGAATCATTGTTGCACATTCTTTCCAATTCCTTATGAATCTCAGTATCTCCTAAGCTTTATACTTTATATTGAATGTAACTTCTTATATCTTCAACATGAAGAATTTTTTTTGGTACTTGCAAAAATGCTCCAATGGGGTCATCAAGTAAGGAAACAAATAGGTGTTTCTTGAAGTTATATCTAGGTCTATCACTAATATTAAACATTCTTGTGTTGACATTACTGAAAATATACTCAATGAATTTGAAAAATACCTCAATTTCATGTTTTAGGGTTTTCAATGATCATGCTTATCAAAAAACTTTTTTAGGACTTCAAATCTCTCTTCAATCTTGCACTTGAGATTTCAGACGAGAAAATGATGTTTGTAAATCAATTTTCATCCTTTAAATATTTTTCAATCTATACTTTTCATTAAATGCATATCTACCACTAGTTTAAAGTACTATCTCTATATAACAGAGAGGTTATTTTTTCTTACATAACATTATACTGGTCATATTAAGCAATGCACGCTTCACTGTAGACTCCACTCAATGTCTAGTATATACTACTAATTGTGCAACTTGTTACATTCTATCTAACATCAGTTATTATTATTAACACACTATTTTACTATGAATGCTTAATGCAGGTAGGTTGGGTCATAGACAATAAGTGACTTTACTATCTTATCAGGTACATTAGGATGTGCTTCTTCCTGAACTATATGAGAACTTCAAGTTTCTTTTGCCCTTATAAGAATTTCCTTAAATTCTTTTTTTAGCTCCTTCATTTCTTCCTTCAGACTATCATCATTTCTTTTGTTGTTCCTTCTGTAGTTTTGATTCCTATTAAGGTTTCTTCTATCCATTCTACAAAACTTTGTTATGTGTCCAAAGTTATTACATAATTGACATATAGGTACATTCCTTCTTTGGTCATTATTCTAGTTGTCAAGTTCTCTGTAATACCTTGCTATGTGTCCAAGATTGTTGCATCTGTAACAAAAAAATTGTCTTCTTGCTCCACTTTCATTGCTGTGAGATCTTCTTCTATTGTCTACATAGTTAGTGTTCCTAAACATTATACTATTTGCATTATCATTATCAAATTTAGATTTTTTAAATCTAATGCATGATGTCCATATCCATGAAAATTATGACAATAAAAAAATAAAATAGGTTTAAAATACTTAACTTTGCAATCATCTCCAGTATGTTCAAGTGCATTACACTTGGCCTGAGATTCCTTTCTTCTATTATCCTCATCTTGATTAGATTCTTTAGATTTCTTAGAGTGAGTAACATTCTCTTTTTCTTTAGATGTATCATTTTTTTTTCTTATGTTTAGATCCTTTTTGACTTTAGAAGTATCAAGTTCTTTTCTCTCAATAAATTTCTTGGTGGATTGTCCAAGGAAGAATCCAAGTCCAGCCTTGTCCTAACTAGGTCTCTATACAAGTATTTTTTCTTCAATATTTTAACTGTTGGTATATAATTTCTCAAGTTCCTATTTGCTTTGCACAAATTCACCTTTCATAATAGTGTTGTATTTCTCCAATTCTATATGCTCTAACTTGATAGATTCTAGTTTAGATGTTACTTTTCTTAACTGGGATATTAGATCTGCATTTTCATCTTTTATTTCAAAGTCATTCTTTCCTCCATTTTTCTACAAACTTAGCTTGAGTTCAACTATTTTTAACTCATGTTTTAAGATATCATTTTCTTTCTTTAGATCTTCAATATCATCATCATTGGTTTGCTCACTAGGTCCTTTTTTCTTTAGGTCATTGATCTTGTCCATTAGTTCACCAATGTAAGATTTTGCATCTTTATATCTATCTTTTAGGTCATCTCTTTCATCCATAAGGAGATCAATTTGTTCAAGAGCTTCTTTAAGATTCTTCTTCAACTATTTCATATCCATAGGGATCTTATTCAAGATGTTAAGCCTCTTCTGAATAGCTAAGCTTTGATACCAATTGTTAGAAATAGATAATACTAAGAGGGGGGTGGGATGAATCAGTATTTTCAATCTTTTTTCCCACAATTGGATATTATTAACTACTTTAATACATGCATAACAAATTAAACCAATAATGCTAAATAGTATAAATAATCATGCACAAAGAGAGCTCATAACACCATATTTTGTTAACTAGAGAAATCCTAGCCAAGGGAAAACCCCGGTGGGGATGAAACCCACAAGATTATTCACTTTATATAAGAATCTAGTTAAGGATATTGACCTTTTTAGGAGTCTATGAAGAATTTATAATGTCTTGAGTCCCTATTGGGAGACCAGGCCTTTGTTAAAAGCCTCAACCATGTTAGGAGTTGCTTCAACCATATTAGGAGTTGGTGGATCATATACAAATGTGTGCAAGAAGATCCCACTACCCTAACATGCAACTATACAATAAGTTCTTTAGGACAATAGATATACATACAATACTGGATCACTTGGTGTACTTTGTAATTATTTTGATTGCCAATTTTCATACAAAGAGTGACTATGAATATATCAATTTTGCATCATATCTCACATTGTCATAACATTACTTCGCATCACATATCATAGAATCACATCACATATTAAATTTTCAATTGAAGTTCTTTAGTTATATGAATTATATTAATAAATTCTTCTTGAGTTGTCTCACATATCATCCTTAGAGTTGGCTCATCAAGATTTAGTGATGAAAACAATTTTGTAAGTTGTACAACTCAATTTGCTGACATGCTCTATTCTGCACTATGAATTAACTACATAGGTATTTCCTTCATAACTTGAACTTGCTTTCTCATATAGACATGTGCACTAGTATGCATCATCAAAATGATGTCATGCATCTCTTGTTAATTGCACAAGAGAATATTCCAAGGGAATATTTTGCTATCAATAAATCTCATCATGCTAATAGATTGTCCAATACTTAGACAATTTTCCTTCATAACTAAACTGCAAAACATATGTTTCCATAAATGATAGCCACATATCTCACCTAATTTGATTGATTGGCCATATTGCCAACAATAACTTGTAAAAAATTGAAATAACTCAGTAACTACTTAACATGAAAATCTTTAAGATATCATCTATGATTAATCTTACTTAACTTAGTTGCATACACATAAAAAAAATAACATGAACACAATTGACACCAAGATTTAATGTGGAAACCCAATTTGGGAAAAACAACCAATTGAAACTAGTTACTGATTTTCAATTTTTTGAAGTAAGCCTTGTTAGGAGCCAACTGTATAAAGGGTTACAAAATACACTGTTACATGTAACCCAATTAAAGGATTTAAACACCTTATTAGGAGTGTCCTTGTTAGAGGTCTTTGGACAATTCAAATTGAAATGTCACCTTGTTAGAGGATTTACAAATAGTTTTTAAGTCAACTCGGTTAAGAGATTTAGATCATTACTACAATGGTTAGAAAGTAACAATGAGATGACCCAATTTCTAATGTAATTGAATTACTAATTACAGATCTCAATTCTGGCTTGTATACTTGATCCTCCCTGATCAAATGTATCTTTACAGCTCAATTAGGATATTCTTCTTATCCTTCAATTTTTCTTCCTCAAGCATAATCAAATCTTCTATTATGTTCCACACATTCAATCATTAACTTGACCTTATATTTATATCTTACACATTGTCAAGTTTGCTTGAATAAAATTTAGAATAATTAATATTCATCTCCTCAGTCAGCTAGAACCAACAACTAATTCAATTAAACTCAATATGCCAAAATAAAAAAATCTCTTGTTAGCCGACCTTGCTTGGTAGATACTAACTCAAAATAATTTTGTTATGTTAACCAAGTGAGCTCAATTAACACTGGTTCCATCCAACATTTTTTTCATTAACCAAGTGAGCTCAGTTAACACTCAACTTCTATAAACTTTCCTTTGTTTCCCAAGTGAACTCGATAGACACTATATTTTGAACTAGGCAAACACTTGAATGCTCAGTAGACATAGGAAACTATCTTGATCACTTGAGTGAGCTCGACATACACCGAGTAGAAATGATATGACATTTTGTGTAACATCAAAGAAAATACATAATTAATCAATTTTTTTTAGAACTATCATCACAAGAGTACTAATTGGTTTTGAATCTTCCATAAAAAAAGTTTTCAAGATTTCCTTCACATACTTGAACTATGTGATGTAAATACCACATTTCATCTAATATAGTTGCAATCCAACAAAGAGTTTTATTTCTCCAAATATAGACATCTCAAATTATTTTATCACTTCATTTGCAAATGTCTTGCACAATATATTTTTTCCTCCAAATACAATATCATCAAAAAATATTTTAGCTAGTAAAATTTCTTTACCTCCTTTTATCTTCAATTATGAATTTACGTTGTCATCAGTCTTCTCAAAACCAATCTTCACAAGATTGTTGTGCATTTTTTATACCATGCTTTGGGAGCTTGCTTCAAACCATATAAAACTTTATGTAGTCTAGACACCATGTTCTTGTTGTTTGGATCAACAAATCCTTTAGGTTGTTCTATGTAAACCTCCTCTTCTACTATACCATTTAGAAATGCTGACTTAATATCCATTTGATAAAATTTAAATCCTTTGTAAGTAGAGTAAGCAACTAGAGTTCTTACTCCTTATAATCTTTTTAATGGGGCAAATGTCTCTCCATAGTCAATTTCCTCTTCTTGTGCATAAGATTTGTAAACTAACCTTTCTTTACTCCTTACTTCACCATTCTCATCTAACTTGTTTCTATAAACCCACTTGGTTCCAATAAAATTCTTGTTCTCTAGTCTTAGTACTAGTGTCTAGGTTTTGTTCTTCTTAATCTGATCAATTTCTTCTTTCATGGCTTGATTCCACTCTTCATTTTCTAATGCATCCTTCACAAACTTAGGATCATGCATGCTTAAAAAACATGTGTCATTTTTCAACCTATTCCTTGTTATTAGTTTTTCTTCTTTATCTCTAATGATTTGTTTAGAAGAGTGATGTCTTCTGACATACTTTGACAACCTTGGCTCAATTCTCCTTTCTACAATGGGTCTTTTATGAAGGTCAATTTCAAATTCACTGTGCACTTCTCTATTAGGTAACTCAACATTTCTTTCATGTAGGCTGATCTTAGTATTAGAATGTACCTTGGATTCTAATTGTAACTTGTCTCCTAAATACAACTCAACATCCATTGTATGTGACTTGATCATTACTGATTCTTGTTGATTAGCAACTTGGTTTGTAGAATTATCAACATTGTTAGACATGTCTTCATAGTAGTACATAAAGTTTATGTAATTTTTAGGTTCCTTCTTTGGTTCATCTACCTTTACTTTTGTTTATTCATTAAACTTTACATTTTTACTTTCCACAACTTTGTTAGTGTTAGTATTTAAAAACTTATAAGATTTACTTCTTGTGGAATAACCTAGGAATATACCTCAGTTCTTGTATAGCAAAGAATCTAACAAAATAGATAGGTAGCAAGGTTCTCAATACTTTATTAACCATAGTCTCATCTTCAATCTGTCCATCAGATGCTTGAATTGCATTAACAATATCTTTGATTCTTGCACAATACTGGACTATAGTCTCACCCTCTTGCATTCTCATTTCATCAAATTTTCCTCTAAGACTTTCAACTTTGGCTCTCAACACATTCTTTTCTCTTCCATAGAAATTCTATAGGGTATCCCACATATTCTTAGAAGAATCACATAATTTGATGTCATCAAACTCTAAATAGCTTAGGGTAGATGCAATCTCCAAAATTACCCAATTGTGTTCCTTCTTTTATTTCAATTTTCAAAAGTTGGGGCTCCAACTACATCAACATGTTCAGTGGTAATAGTTGACTATGCATAATCTCCAAGTCCTCCTAGATATAGCTTCATCAAAATTTTCCATGTAGGAAAGTTTTCCTTGCTTAACTTGGGCACCTCCTTTCTATACATCTTGATATTTAGCTTTAAGTACCTTCAAACTATTTCCTTCACAAGCACTTGATGATCTAATATCAATTAGCCAAGGACCAAATGTACAAATACAACTTTTTAGTACTTCAACTTATACTTATGAATGCATTGATCATTCAATTTCTTAAACTTTTACATATTGCTGTCCTAGGTCAAAATAAATTTACAAAAATGTAAACATGAAATACTAAAAAATCAATTACACATTTTGACACAAGGATTTTATGTGGAAACCCAATTTGGGAAAAACCACCAATAACATTCTACTAATTTTCACTCTTGTAAAGTAAGCCCTATGAGGAGCCAACCCTATTAAAGGTTATAATGCACACTATCAAATGTGTCCTTGATAAAAGAATTCTAATCACTTGTTAGGAGTGATCTTGGTTAGAGGACTTTAGAACATTCCATTAGAATTTCACCCTATTTAAGGATTTACTTATGACTATTAGGTCAACCTTAGTCCAAAGGATTTATCTAGATTGATATAATTATTAGAAAGTAATAGGAGGATTTGATCTGATAATAAAACAACTCCCTTGCAAATTAAAGATATCACATTTAGTCCTCCATTCTACTTGGCATTAATCCTATTCATCTCTAATATGTTTTCCACCCTTCAAGCCTTCATCTCCTTAAGCCTTCTTACTTAGTATGCCAACTACATACTCTTTCATTTAGTCACCATATGAAGCAACACCCTAGACTTCTTGTCTTTCTTAGGTTCATACATTTGACTTATTTCTTTTGCCCTATTATCTCCTTATATAGATAATTTAGATATTTTCTGCTTAACCAAAATCATCCATTTTAGGGTTAGGTTAGATTCATTGAATCTTCCCATCTTTCCATTTTATTCCTCCCAAAAAATTCCTCTACAATGTTGTTTGAATTCATCTCAAAATGGTTTATCTTGAATTTTGTGCCACTAGATCATCATAGTTATCTTCTACATCTTCACACAATTCAAGAAATGAACATTATTGGCTTAGATTCATCAAATCTTTGATGAAACTCATTTTATTGTCACTCAGCAATAACATGTTGTTTGCTCAGAAAACACTATCTTCTGATGCTTGGTCAATACCAAGTTTCTCAGCATACACTAAGTTTTTCTCAGTCATTGCTACCATCTTCTGATGTTTGACAAAAACTAAGATTTCTCCACTTGATAGCTACTATATCTCTATTTTCTTGACACATACTAAACTTGTTGCTTGGCCTGCACTATTTTCTTAGTCACGTTTAGGAGACACATTTCTTTACTTAGCCTTCTTCTAGTCTTTTCTTAAGTTTCCTTTCATTATAGCCTTAAGTACATAAATAATACACTATATCATCAATGTCTTGTTTGGTTTTAAATCTCCTTTTATAGACCATATAAGTCAACCTTTCTCTAGGTTCTCTTGTTATCCTTTCTTTTCAAATCCTCTTCATCAATCAATTAAGTGATAGCTTTCAAACCAAAGTAAGCAATTATCATACCAACAAGTAGGAGGTTTGACATCAGTGAAAAAATAATGATTTTTCCATGATAGCTTTTATCAATCTTCTTCATTTCAACAATCTCCTTTTAATGATAGTAAGGTTCATAGGTACAAGGATAGGGGCCATATGCAACACCCATTCCCCAGGCCTCTAGACAAAGGTTGTGTAACGACAAGGGTAGATAGTGGTAGAGAGAGCTAGGGCTACCAACACATAGATAAAGACTGCTAGACTACATGAAGAGATACAAACAAAGTGAGAAAGGGAAGAAAATGATTAGGAGGCCCATGCAGGAGGCCCATGCAATATTATAGGTGAGGATAGATTTGGGTGAGTTCATTAATCTTACTATGCACACTGATGCAAAGGATCTTATAGAGCTAGATACCCTTCAATAGGATATGGCTTCCCTTCTATTTGAGAGAGAGAAATTACAATGATGAGTAGATGACTATCATGGATAATGAAACATTTCCATGCAAATGACACAGGAAAGAGGTATGCTGACAGTGATGTAGGAGGCCATGTTTACACACCACTAGGAGGCACAAAATTTGTGAGAGGCAAGCTACTATTAGGCACTATATTATGATGTCATGCTAGTAGAACAACAACATCCTAACTTTTAGGAGGCATCTAGTTCCTAGTTCATAGGTGACCATCAAAGATCAGAGTAGTCTATTGGATTGGTGAGGCCTCCATGAGGAGGGGGTACAAGAGGAGTAGGGGCCTTACATCCAGGCAGATGATCCCTAGAGGTATCGATTTTGACATAGTCATAGACATGTATGTGAAGATGTAATGAGTTTTTGATGATGTATATTTGATGGTATACTATATGATTTTTTGTATATGGAGTGTACATGGACACTTATTTTTTGATATATATGATGACATGAATTGATGATCCTAAATGTGTATGTATGATGGTGTTTTTATTGATGTTTATACATAAGAAGCTTATGAGTACTATATGTGATGCATGATTTTATTATATAACTATTGACATTATGATGCAAGGTATGCATGATGTGATGTAGTTCTTTTTATGATGCATATATAATATCTAACATGTGGATGATATAGGTCCTATATGATGGTGATATATGAGATTGTTGTGTTGTATGTATGAGATCACTATAAGATTGTTGATGAAATGGATGTATCACAATATTTATGTTAGTAATGTAGTGAATGTTATTATGATACCTAATGGATTAACTTATAAATAAGGCAACCTAATGATTAATAATGAATGAAATGTATTATATGTAATGAATGCAATATATACAATGAATGTATCCCAAATGAAAATGCATGTAATATATTGAGTCACACTAATCATGAATGAGAGAATGAATGTAAAATGAAATGATGCCAACACAATATGAAAATGTGAGACATAAAAATGCAACATGAATGAGACCTAACAGATGGACATGTGTTTGGTTATAGCTCATATGAATCAAGTAGCCATGCATAGGAGAGCTGTGGAATAAACATAATACTTGACTCAAAAAAAGTGTAATGAAACCCTATACTACATGAAGCCTAACTACATGATATTGAGGGATTCAATTGTGTTTATATGAGAGAGCACACCCTAGTTTAATTTGACAATAAGAGTTATGCATCAAATGCTATAGTAGCATAGATGATAAGGTTCCTTTTGTGGACTAGACTCTCAACACAATAGATACTTTAGGATAATGGATATATTTTTCATAGTAATGATGGAAAAAATGACATATATGCACTAGAGAGGTCAAGGCACACACAAATTATTTTGAGGGATCTTGGTGGAAAGTGTGCTAAGTTGGTAACCCTAGTGAGTAGTGTAGAGTCACAAATTAGAAATTGATAAATATGTACTAAAGTATCAAAAAAGGATCATACTAAAAATGACCTATGTAGTCATTTGGAGCCATTCAGGTGATACCAATATATGAAAGATCAAGGAAAAGATGACAAGGCCACTACTAACACACAAAGATGAAATAAACAAAAAATAGACTACATGACCAAGTAGTCATTCAGTCCATAGCTCCTACCATAAAAATTATTTTTAGAGTGAATTTTATGGTACTATTGTAGGAATAAGTCATTCTATGAGTTTTTTTTGGTGAATTTTTTTTTTCTTGAGGGTTCATGAGCAATAGCTATGGAGAGAACACATTTCTCAAATTATTTAGTCTCAATGGCAATTTTGTGTAGGTTTTGTCACAGTCATCATTATGGGAAAAAGCTTAGGATAATGGGAGTAGGGTGAATACTTGATAGGAAAATGCCTTGAAAACTAGAGGTCTTGTGAAGAATGAAAGTGGATGGAGCCTTCATAGACAAGAGGTATTTTATTAGATGCATGAAAAGCATGAGCTAGACAACACTCCTGCACAAATATGAGATAAAATGGAGGAAACATGGGGAGGTGTGATAATTCTTATAGCTAATGGATCTTATTTTTATATACAATGCATAAGACAAGTTTTCATAATAGGAATTCTTTCAGGAACTCTTTTATGTTTTTAGTCTTTTCTTTAGGATTTTTTCACGAATATTTTTTGATTTTTTTTGGGTTTTACAAAACCCAATGACACTGTGCAGGAACTATAGAACTCAATAATAGAACCACTTGAGGTGCTAAATAATTATAGGCTCAGGGAGTGGATCTCCCTCTAGAGTGGCAATCTAATATGCCCCAAAATGATACTTGGTTGTGATGATAAATAGACCAAGCCAATTGGCTTCAAACTTTCCTTTCTTTTCTCGGTCTTGAAGATTTCTCATGTTATACTGTAGCAATAAGTCACCAACCTCAAATTCTCAAGGTTTGACCTTCTTGTGAAACTAGAGTTGAAGGCGATGTTGATATATGTGGAGGTGGTTTAAGGTAGTGAGGCATCTCTCATCGAGGAGTTGCAGCTCTTGAAAGAGAGTAACTTAGTATTCTTCTTTGGATATCAGATTCTTAAGAGTGTTTCTAAGGGAAGGGAGCTCAATTTCAATGGGTAATACAACTTTAGAGTCATAAAAAGGGAAAATTGAGTGGCTCCTATGGGAGTACAAATTGGGGTGTGATAGGCCCAAAGCGCATGAGCAATTTGGAGGTGTCAATCATGACCAGTTGCATCAACAATTTTCTTGAGGATTTTCAAAATGGTAGCTTCAACTTGACCATTGCCTTGGGGGAAGTATTTGATGTAGAAACATTGTGTGATTCTAAATTTCCTACACAATGTGGTGACCTCTTGATTTTTTAAAGTATTCATGATGTCTTGGGGGATGCTAAAATGAAAGATAGGTTAAAGCGATAGCATCGACCCATTTTGTTAAGCACTTAGTTGCAACAATATAATATACTTGTGGCCATTTGTAGAATTTGGATATATTTGATTGATAAGATTAAAACCCCAATAGGAAAAGGCCCATGGCGTGATGGTAGGCTGAAGGTTGTGGGAAGGAGTGTGTATCAAATCTCCATGTTGATGACAAGGAAAACATCATTTCAAAAATTGATAGGCATAAACTTCCATAGTAGGCCAATAATAACCCATTCTAAGGAGATCTTTTTCTAATGTAAGTCCACTAAAATGGTCCCCATAGATTTCTTGTTGAACCTCTTCTAATGTTGTTATAGCTTCATCTGAATTAAGACATTAGATGAGGCTTTTGTGAAGTGTTTTTAGAAAAGTGTGTCACCTAGGATGGTGTAGTGGGTAGTGTGATAGATGAAGGTTTCACTTTTATTTGTGGAAAGGGCAATGGGAATTATTTTATATTGAAGGTAGGTGAAAATGATAGAGTAACATGGAGACTCAATACAATCTCACACACCAGTTCTAACTTAGATTTCTCTAAGTAGGAAGAAAAATATTCTCAACAAGAAATTCACACTTGGGACTATATTTAGGAATGGTGGTCATGTACACTATGGTATCCATGGTATCTACTAGTTTTTTATTTGTCCTTGATATCTACTAAAAGACTATCTTAGTGAAATGTTGTTTAAGATCTTCTACAATCCAGTGACATGGCAACAATTTTTCATCCTTTGTTTGATATTCATTTGTAAGTTGTCTAATGACCACTTGGGAGTCCCCAAAGATAAATAGGCTCATGATATCCCATTAGATAGCTTGATGTAGCCCTATTACTATTCCTTCATATTTAACTATGTTATTTGTGCAAGTGAATGAAATTTTGTAAGGCTTAGGGATAAGGTCTCCTTGTGGTGTAACAAACAAGATACCTACCCTTGATGCTTTTTGTGTGAAAGAGCCATAAAAATAGAGCTTCCACTAGGAACTAGGGGTAATAGTAATAATTGTGTTATCTAGAAAATTTTCTATGATAGGATGCTCTCCTTGAAGAGGAGCTTTTGCAAGTTGGTTGGAAATGGCTTGTCCTTTAATAGCCTTGTATTGTACATAGACAATGTCAAATTCACTTAAAATCAAAACCCTTTTTATAGCATGAATAGTGAGGGAGGATTTTGATAGAAAATATTTGATAGTATTGATCTCAGAAATGAGGTGTGTAGTATGATTAAGCATGTAATGGTGTAGTTTCTATGTGGAAAAAACTATAGCCAAGCAAGCTCTCTCAATAACAATGTAGTTCAACTCATAGCTAACTAGTGTTTGACTGAGATAGTAAATAGCTTGCTCATTTCCCTTGTCATCTAGATATGCTAAAAGAGCACCCAATGCAACCGTAGTAGCAAAAATGTAGAGAATTAATGGTCAACCTACAATTGGAGGAACTAGTACTGGTGGATTAGCTAGGTATTCCTTGACTTATTCAAATTCTTTTTGACATAGGAAACCCCATCGAAACTTGGTATCTTTTCGAAGCAAGTGTTGGAGTGGATGGACTTTATCTGCTAACTAGGAAATGAATCGTTAGATGGACTATAACCTCCCTTGAAAGATGCAAATTTGTTTCAATGTAGTAGGGGAGGCATTAACATGATGAATTTTACTTTTGTAGAGTCTACCTCAATGCCTCTTCTTGACACTATGTACCCTAACAAATTTCTAGATTGGACACCAAAAAAAAATTTCTTAGGGTTAAGGAAACTTTATATTTCTCCAACCTTTCGAATATTGTGGTAAGAACAAAAATGGGTGAATCATGTGTCTTAGATTTTCCTAGGATGTCATCAACATAGTCCTCCATTATTAAATGCAAAAGATCATGGAAGATTATGTTCATTTCACATTAAGAGGTGATACTAACATTTTTAAAGCCAAAATGCATAAATTTATAACATAAATCCTCCCATGGGGTTGTAAATTATATTCTGCGTTGATCTTCTTCTGTAATTCTCATCTAATTATAACTAGAGAAACCATCCATTAGAGATAAAATTCATGTCTAACCATCAAATCCACTATAATTTTTATGTTGGATAGTGGAAAATCATCATTAGGACATTTGAGATTCAAGTCTAAAAAATTTGAACATATGTAGATGCTGCTAGAGGCTTTCCCTACAGGAACAATGTTGGAAACCAAGTCAAGATAATCAATAGGTCAAATGAACTTTTCTTCCAAATTTTTTTGTAGTTCTTCTTTTACCAAGAGTGCAACCTTAGGATGCATCTTAACTTTTGTTTAACATGTCTAATCTTTGGGTCCACTATTAGATGATGTACAACTAAGTTTGTGTCTAAGACAAACATATCTTTGTATGTCCATGTGAAATTGATTTTACATTTCTATAGGAACTAAGTTGTCACTTCTTTTTTTGTACTTAGCATAGTAGTAATGTAGGTGATTTGTGGATTGTCTATAGTATCTAAGTTAACTAGAATTGTGTTTTCATTCAATATAGATTACTTTTCTAGTGATAGAGTTCTAAATGGAAAGTCAATCTCTCCCTCTTCTAGCACTTCTAGGAGGTTTTCACCAAAGATTGCATCATTTATTTTATCTTTTCCTTTATCCAAGAGTGCCCCAAAAGAGTTTTCACAAGAGGCTGTTTCTTCTATTTTTCAATTTTTGTTTTCTTTTCCAATTTTGTGACTAAGAGAGTTGGCTGCCAAAGTAGGCTTCCTCATTAAATTGGACATTGTGCTCATAATCTTGGAGATTCTTAAGGCCAAAAAGAGCCATCACTACTTCATTATAGTGACGGATGTTGAGAGTTGGTGGTGTATCTTGAATGTTCTAGTCTATCATGTTAGGGTTAGTGAGGGGTAGGTTAGTGGATGAGATATGGTGATGGCATGTACATAGGTATCTAGGTTCATCCTCAATATATTGGAAAGATACTTTGAAGAATTCCTCCTCTTTAGTCTTAGAATTAGGCTCAACCATACAATAGTTGTTAGTAAAGGAAACCTTGGGTTTGATAGAGCCCAAACCTTATCCTTTAGGATAGCTAGTAGCCTCAAGGGGTTTTCTGATTCCATCTTTTTTAGGTCTAAGGCCTTTGTCATGATATCCCATGTTCTCAATGATGGGAGGAGCCTTGACATACTTATCTTTTGGAAATTCCACATGATCATCTTTAGCGTCATAATATAGTCGATCAAGGATATTAGACTCCATGTGTTCATCACTAAGAGAAACCCAATGTTCAAAGGTTGTTTTATTAACATGCATAGTGTCCTTATTTGTAGAGGGAGGTATCTAGGAAGGTTTACCAAAGGATTGGGGAGAGAGTGGTAGTTGTCCAATGTACAAGGCATTCTCAAACTTATACTCTCTCATTCCTTGACCAAAAAAGGTAACCTTCTTCATTGCAGTATTAACCTTGATGGATTCAACATTTTGTTTTCCTTTATAGAAACTAGAATCAATATTGAGTGATTCTAGAATTGCTATGGAAGGTGTTCCACTTATGGTGAGAGATATAGGTATGACCTTAGAAAACTCATTGATCAAACAAAAATTCATTAGAGTACCTTCCAATCTCTTACAAAAAGTAAAAGGAAAATGATCTATTGGGATTGTGACCTCTCTTCCCTAGCAAGGAGATTTTAGGAGCTAATGATAAGTAGATGGGACCTCTTTCAGTGTATGTATCTAGGGTCTACCAAGAAAAGTGTTATATGGTAAGTCCAAATCGAGGAAATGACATTTAGTGTTGATTACAACTAGTCCAATTTGTAGCTGTGATAACCCATTATGATTCATTTTCTCTCTCATTATATAATTTAATGGTTATCCTTTTGTTGATGTCTAGGAGGTCTTTTGGAAGTCCCAAGAAGTGAACCATCTTTAATGTACATAGGTTTAAGCCAGATCCATTATTTATAAGGACTTGTTTTATTTTGTATTTTTGTATAAGGACTTCAATGTGGAGTGAAAAATTATGGTGGTGATCAAGACCTCATAAATCTTTGTTTGTGAAGACAAGGTGTTGTTGTGTGGAAAGATTTCTGATCATGGCAGTGAATTGGGATGCATTGATGTTTTTAGTGACATTAGACTCTAAAAGAGTAGTCTCAAGGACTTCTTTGTGGATGGGTGAGGTGTTGAGAAGCTCTAGGATGGATATTTGTGTAGTAGTTTTCTCTAACTAAGACAAGACATCATAGAAAGAAGAGGGTCTTTGCAAAGTGGATGGTGTAATAGGTGCATGTGGAACTGATGAATTAGTGGGATTGGAAGTGGAAGCTTGCAAAGTGATTCTTCCCCATTGAGTGGTTGCACCAAAATAAACTACTTTTAATATGAGAGTATTGAGATGGGTGTATACCTCTTCAATGTATCCACACATGGAGTCAAAGCCACATATATCACTTATTTTTATTTTTCCACACAAGGAGTCAAAGCCTAATATGTGGTTAGTGAAATAGTCATAATGGAGTGCATTAGATGCAGAATCTTGATTGATATTGTTTGTGTTGTTGTTTCCATTATTATTTTCATTGTCATGGTCAGGGAATGGCTTTTGAAAGATCTCTAGTTTAACATTTTTAGAGGGTGGTCCTCCCTCAACCTTAATTTCCCCATCATCAACAAGGTTTTGGATGAAGATTTGGATCTTGATACACTTATTAGTATCATGTCCTTTAATGCAATGATAATTAAAATATTCATGATCTCTATACCACTTGGGTTTGGGTTGATTTTCATCAAAAGGTCTTGTATTGGGAAAGACCATCAAATTGTGTTCCATTAGCTTCTGGAATATGGTATATAAGGGTTCATGAAATCTAGTGAACTTTTTATTTTGGTCATAGTCATGATTGTATTTGTTACGAGTATTTTTATTTTTGTAAGGGAGGAATTGTGCTTGATTGTGAGGTGGTTGGTTGTTCTGATTTTTGTTTTGATTCTATTTTGAGTGTAATTATTTTTATTGTTTTTGTTTTGATGATGATAGTTATTATTATTATTATTTCCACATTGAATATTTTGCACACTCTTAACATCAGTGACACCATCATGAGTAATGCCTTTCTTTTGGACCATAATTTTGGTTTTCTATTGTGGTTCATTTCATTAGTTGATGATGAATAGATATAATGTTTAATGGAACCTTTCCTAAGAGTTTATATTTTATGTTCTTTCCTTGCTTAGTCTTCAAGACTAGCCATCTTCATTTGGAAAGACATCTCTGGAATCAAATTTTTGATGAATATGTCTACAAGGTGTGAGTCTTTAATTTTGTAGGGCATACAATTTGCAAGGTATCACCATATTTGTAGAAAATGAGCAAATGTTTCACCATTTTTTTTTGTGTTGCCCAAATAACTCAAGGAGGAATGATGTTAAATATTGTATAAATATTATGCTACAAATTTTCCTGTCAAGTCATTGAAGGAGGTGATGGATCCTCTAGGTAAGTTCATTAGCCATTCAAGTGTAGGGCCTCCAAGATTTCATGTGAAAATCCTTGTAAGGTAGTCCTCACTATAGGAAACTTCTTGACATAGGGCAAAAAACTCTTTTAGATGTGTGGCAGGACATGTTTCTCTTGTGTATTTGTCAAATTTGGGGATCTTAGAGTTTGACAAAAATGGTATCATGTTGTTGGATTTGTCAAATGGAAAAGGGGAAATTTCCTCAAAATAGAAACCATTCACCCCCTTGTTGCTCATATTATGGACAAAATTCTAAATTTCATGTAATTGATTAGCTAGATCCTAGTTTGGTTGTACCTATGATGGTTTTGGATTGATTTTGAATCTTCCTCCAAATTTATATGAGTTTCAAAATGGATTGTAGGTTGGTGGATGATTCTGAGGTGGTGGAGGTGGTGGTGTGCCACTTTGACCAATGTATTGGTATGTAGATGTTGAAATCAACACAGATGTTATCAAAATATTTGTTGGCATGTGTAGATAAGAGGAATACATTGGTTGTATCATGACTACCATTTTCTAGATAGGTACTTGATCAATATGTAAGCATCCTATTGTTGGACTTGTCAAGGTTGACTATGGGATACTGGTATATGTAGTTGTGTTGGGCACAACACTAATGATTTGTTTGATGTTTTTTGCACTTAATTAGAACATGGGTTGCTCTAGAGTTGACATAGGTGTAGAGTTGGTTCCCATTGTAGGTTCTTTCCCTTTACTATAAATTTATGCTATGGTAGTATTTGTCAACACTAGAACACCATCTTTGCTGATTTGTCTAAACAAAGTGCTCTCATCAAAATTTGGGGGGACATTAACACCATCCTTGATAAGGTTTAGGAAGATCTCAATTTTTTTTTCTCTAATATATTTTTCCAACATTTCCAAGATGTATGGGTCTATAAGAAATATTTGAACATCATTGGGTCTATTATCATTCTGAATGGGGTCTTCATCTTTGTAGGATTCTTCTTGATTATGTGTTTTACTACCTATAGTGGTGTTTTAAAAGGGATTCTTAGGTTCCTAAATGGATGTTGAGATAGGCATCAAAGTTTGTACTAGGGGGAAATCTATTCCCCAATGAGATTTATCAAGGAGGGAAAGGATTCTTCATCTCTCATTGTCTTAGTGATTCCAATAAATAAGACATGGGATTAAACATTAATTTGCTAGATCATGTGTGTACCATACAATTGTGAACAAAATGATGGGTGAAATCTTATGGAAGGAGAAAATGTGAGAGAGTAAGTGAACCTTATATGAAAAAAGGGTAAATACCTAAAGAGTGCATACTTTTTTATGGTCTTGAATATGAATAGAGCATAGGACAACCTAAGTGTGAACAAGAGACGTTGTTGATTCTACAAACCAAGTGTGATATAGGGTAATAATATCTTTCTCTTATGAAAGATGGACAAATGATCTTTGTGAAAGATAGGACACTGAATAGAGGACTCAATGTTTGGAGATGGGCTTGTGATCCCAAATGAGTGAGTGCAACTATGATAAATGTTTTCTTATGGATAAAGGTCTAGTGTTGTAATCTTGGAAATCTTGCTACAAATCATTGAATTTGAAAACTGTCAGCTTTTGATGTTTAATTTTGAATAATGGATCATCAAAAAAATGTTTTTGGACTTAAGGATTAAGTTTCAAATGATCATGCTCTCTGGAGGAAAGTTGTAAAATGGAAGACTAGAAGCTTTGAAAAAAATGAGATAGGAATAGATTGAAGTGGAAAATGAGGGTGATATGGTCACTATGTGGGTAACTAATCTTCTCTCTTTAGAAATAGAAATGTTGGGTTTACTCATGGGAAAGTGGACCATTCTCAAAGTTTGACATTGTACAAATTTTTTTCATAATGATATTGTCTATCCTCTTCCTTTTTGATGTTTCTGATGGTATATCAAAATTGTTTATCAATGTGTGCTAGGTTATTTCTTTTCTTGTAGGAAAATGGTTTGGATAACTTCAACTTCTTATGTATTTCTTTTTCAGATGTGGAAGGAAAAAAATAAACCCCAACTATAAGACCAAGCACAAGAATTTCATGAAAATATTATAAAGATACAAAAGAAAAGACCCAATTAATTTCAAATGTTGGACTAAGTACAAGGAATCATTCAAATAAAATCATAGGTCAAGAGGACCTACTTACAACCACTTTCCTTACTAAATGTTTAGCTCACAATTTCACTCATTTGGACCTATTTGATGTTTGTATTGGTTTTGGATTTTGAATACTCAAACACACCAAACACATTAAGAATCCTATTAAGGCTTCAACTAGGATGTACAAAGATTAACTAGAGGGTGTCCTCAATATACAGAAGGTGCATGAGGCAAAAATTTGTAGATGAAATAAAATAATGCCACATAGCTAGGAGGAAACAGTAACACAAATATCCACCTTCACTTCCCAAAGGTATAAAGTTATTTTGGGCTTAGCCAAGAGTGACACGATTTTACTTCCAAGAGAGGTGTCTTTGGATTCACCTCCTACTATTTATACTCTGCTAGAACATGAGAGTGGAGATTAACCCAAGGGGGTGATGAAATTCCTAAGAAGGCCTCCTAAAAATAACAACAAGACCACTTATTTCTTGTGCACTCAAGATTAGCCAAAGGTGCAACATGAGAGAATACATAAGTGTCCTTACGGTTTAAAAGACACTTGTTCTTTCCTAGTTGAAGCTTTAATTTTTCTATATACTGTTTAAGACACTTGTTTTTAAGCATGAAAGGTTCTTTCCAACTTGGAAACATTGTCAAAATAATAAATTTGAGAGTTTTTCAACAAAAATAAATCGATCAACATCAACATAAGAAATTCAATAGGGATAGAGCAAGTTCCTTTAAATAATTCCAGATTGAGTATATTCATTTTAAGTATCAAGTGAAAATGTTTCATAGCAATCTTCTTTAACCCTTAGGCATTCAAGATTTTATGAGAATGTTATAATTCCAAATCAAAATATTTCATCACATTCTTCTTTAATCTTTAGGCATTCAAAAGTGTGTTTTGTTATCTAAGCATCCATTCCAATGAAAAGCTTATCGATTCCTTTAAGACACTCAAGATTTAGTTTAAACATTCATTTAAAAAAAATCTTATCAATTCCTTTAAGGCATTCAAGATGGTTTTTAAAAATTCATTCTAATGAAAACCTTGTCAATTCCTTTATGACATTCAATACTTTGTTTAAACACTCATTCTAATGAAAAGATTATCAATTCCTTTAAGGCATTCCAGATTGTGTTTAAACATTCATTCTAATGAAAGGTGTCTAAATTCTCTTAATCCATTCAAGATTGTGTGAGTAATGTTAATTTTAAATGCATTCAAGAGTTTGTTTGGGTTTTGCAAGGTACTTTGCAACATTCATTCTAGGGACAAATGGTTAACCCATACAAGTTCATTCCATTCCCTAATTCTAAAGTCCTCTAAGGTTTGTCTCCTACAATAAACTTTGATTAGTAATCCCTGTATATCAAGTAAATAATAAGGTGAGTATCAATAATCATTCAAATAACAGTAAATCTACAAAATCTCAAAGACGTCAGAATACAATTGCACACAACAAAACTTTAGAGACAATAAAATGGAAATGATAGAAGATAATTGATCAAGTTATACCTAATAATTATGCTTGTAGATCATAGATGACAAGAGAGACTCGTAGATGATAGAACTCGTAGATGCCAAAAATTGTAACCAAAAAAACACACAGATGCCAAAAATCATAGATGCTAGAGATCAAATCATCAGAGATGTCACTACATAGAGATGAGAAAACTTACAATCACCAAAATGTAGATGACAAAGTCTAAACCCATAGAGATGAAAAAAATTAGAGCTGCCAAAATGTAGATGATAGAGTCCAAGTCCACAAAGACATCAAAATGCATAAACAATAAATCAAGTTTTTTTATACGTAAGAGTTATTGATTTTTATCAATGTAAGAGAGTCTAAGCCATGATGATGATACATGGAGATGACACAATGCCTACATAGAAAACCATCCAAACAAAGATGACAGTGCATGGTTTTTTTAGAAACCATCAAGTTTTTTAATCAAATTTCTATTAGAAAAGGGATGTGGGTCCCACCAGTTGTACCAAAGTGTATAGGTGAAAACCTAATCTATCAGGAGCACACATAAAAAAGAAAATGTTAGTAGCATGTGCATATATTAAGATTTGAATAAAAAAAGGGACTACTAACTATCATTGTGTTTCTCTACACTAATGCAAACAATAGAAAAGAGTCACAAGCAACCTTAGAGTAGCTCAATAAGGGAACCCAAATGAGACCTTGTTGGTGGCCTTAAGATTGAGGGATGTGGATGTGCTCTCCTCAAACATAATTATTGAATCCCAAAATGATTAATGATAAATGATACTAATCTAAGATGAATGAAGAACACTTTCAAGCAATGGCTATGGAAGTAACCATGCTTGAGAGCATTCAAGGATATGGAAGGGGATACAAATAACAAAAATAACATTGCAAATCTAGAATGAGAATGCAAGATATAAGAATAAAATGCAAACAAATACCAAAGGCTAGCTCTAAGCATAAAAATCTCTAAAAATTAACACTATACTAGCATGATAACAATGCAATGAAGGAGATGAGACAATGCTTGAGACAAGGGCTCTATTGGTGTTTTAAAACTATAGGTTCCAAAACTAGCACCATGATGCAAAAGAGAGGGGATGCCTAGGAGTCAACTAATTCCCATATTTAGCAAGAACTCACTCAGATCTAGACTAACTTGACAATGAACAAGGGATTTCTACTCTTTAGACTCTATAGGGCCAAGGCAGGTGCACCTAGGGATTTATCACTCATTTAATAACTTTCCTTATGCAATATTTATCCCTTATAGTAGAAAATGGTTAGAAATATTCTTAAAATTGTAATAAAATTATTTATTTATAACATCCAACTATAAACTCAAAGAAATCTATTACAATAAGGGAATGACCAACATGTAGTTCTTTGTTACAAAAAATAGACTATTGATTTTGATTAGAGGGTGGATTATGCAACCAAATGACTGTATCAATTTGCATCTTAATTAATGACTAGTGCCTTGTTCATTATTATATAGAGTCACATCAATAAACCTCAACCTATTTAATTGACTTACAACTAAATTTATCAACTGTTAACCCTAAATCCCATTCTTATGATATTCTTCCCATACACTTAGAAACCCTAACAATTCATAGAAGCACACACTTAATTTCTTGAATTAAAAGCAATAATGAGCTAACATACAACCAATCCAAGCTACATTAAATTGAAAGAAATTTTCTCATTCAATCTCAAAGTTACAAATATATGAAAAAGGAGACAAATTTTTTGAGACACATATACTTAGAACTTCCTCTTGTATTTATCTTCCTTGAAAATAATACATTATTGATATAAAACTTAGAGTAATTCAGAATTTGATAGATTTATCATTCAATATTTCTTATGTTATTAGAATATAAAGTTTGAAACAACATATGATTGACATAAAGAATGGAGTGATTGTAAATATCCTAAGCACTAAAAAAGAATAGAACCCATACCCTCACTCCACACCTTGGAAATCCTTTTATATACAAGGATTGTAATAAGATTCAAATGGGAGGAAACTTGTCAAAATTTGATTCAAAAAACAAAATACAAAGATATTTTGATATTTTCACTTTACAAATATTCTTTATCTTTGAACAAAACTACTAGGTGGTGAATTTCTTGAAGTGTCTTCAAAATATGCCTACACTTAACAACCTATCACTATCATTGCCCTTTTCTTTATTTTGTAACTTCTGCCATCCAATTGTAAGTCCTAACTTCTTCCTATTGGTAGAGTTTTGATCTCTCCAATTGCTTCCCACACAGGTATTTCTCTTTTTATGGGTCATTCAGTGCCTCTAACTCCATCAAAGTCATTAACTACCTTGTTCCATCTAGTATATGTTATAGCCCTTGATTCAGCTGCAAACCTATTAAAATCTATTTCTAATTTAAATAGGGAATCAATTAAATCATTTAAAGGAATGCCACTTTCATCTTCCAAAATAGATGTTACTCCTCCTTGAGTTAGTATTGAATCAAAGTAATTTGACCATTGTTTCCAATCTTTCAATTTATTGTCAGTATCTAAAATTGGTGGGACACATGGTTCAATCCCTCTTGAAAAACCTTCATCTTAATTTATATAATTTTTAATTTTCTAATAAAGAAGAAAATTAGTTCTTTTACTATTTCTAGGACTTCCTTCACTATGAAGATTTTATCAGGCAAGTTTGGCTTCTTTTCCATCAACATGATTAATCTTTAAAAAAACTGAATGTATGGCCCCCATTAATTAAAAATAGGTGATAGCCATGAGAGTGATTCATCATAAACATGCTCAACACTTTGCAGAGACATAAAAAGGCTATGTGTGTATTGAGATATCTTCTTTAATGTCTCCACCCTATGGCCTATCATAAATTTCAAAATATTAATCCTTACCTCACCACCTTGCTATGGAGCTTGAGCATCTATGCTCATTATTTTTGGTTCAACATCATTTTGCACCAGCTCCATGGTTTGAGTAGACACTTCTTGCATGACCCTTGCTAGTTGTTCACTAGTAGTCTATGCTTTACTCTGTTTTGTAGTACTAAGTTGCCCCTTTAAGGATGCAACTTTTGCCTCTAGCTCTTGAGCCTTTGCCTCTAGCTCATGCACCTTCTGGCTATAAACGTAGCTCTTTTTGAGCTCTTCCTCATATAGCTTCCTAATATCTATGTGATCATGAGGGTTCTAGCTATTTTTTTCTCTATCTCCTCCACTTTAGCCTCATTCATAAATGAGAAGTGTTTCAAGCGTTGGAAATTTTTGATCCAAAAGTTCTGCATAGTCCAAAATACCATATTACCTGGAGTAGTATTTTGTATGTCCATAAATTTTGGCTTGTTTTTCTCTGGTGCCATACTCCTTACTAGTAAGGATTTGGAGTAAATATTGAAACCTAATCCCCTTTGAAGACTGTTAGCACCAAATACCTCATAAAATTGAATTTTCCTATCTTCTTATCTAGTCAAGCATGAAATCTTACTCTAGATCCCATCTAGGCACTACAAGCATTCCACTTCTCTAAACTAGGTCTCTTGCCTCTATAGGATTCATTTCCTCACTCTCTAGTTCATAGCCATGTACTTTCTCAACTAGTTGTTCTATCTTTTCTTTTGATTCTCTTGGCTTGAGTTTTAGAACCAATTCACTCTACTTTATTTTGTATAGAAATATCATGAATTCTGTAGATTTGAGGAATTCTTCATCCTCCATAAACTATTGTTCTTAGATGATTCTATTATCTACCCTAGCTACTACTAATCCCATTTTAGTTAGAGAATTCTTTCTTTTATTAACCCTATCATGTAGATAACTTTTCCTCAAATCAAAAAAATACTGATTCTTCCTAGGCATTAATTGAGGTACCCTTTGCTTCACCTTTTTAGGTATTTGGATCAATTTTGTCTCTTTTTTTCCATTGGAAACCCATGAAACCTCTGCAAGCTCTTCTTCCTCAACCTCCAAGACAACATCTAGCTCCAGGGAGTCAGGATTCACTCCTCCCTCTTCACCCATTGGTTTTGTAGGCATCTATGTCATGATCTCACTAAAATCCTCCACCATTTTCCTCAGTCTACATGGATATGGGACATCTAGGTGGAAGTCCTTAAAATATGGGTTTGTCTTCTTCAATTCACCTTCTAGGCTCAAGACATCATCCAAATTATTCAAATTTTTAGTAGCTTCCCCCTCAGCTACAAGTTTTGTAATTAGATCCTCATGGGGAACTCCTTTGTAGTAGGTAATACGTAACCCATAAACTCCTTTAGAGTGTTTCTCATAAATGTAAAAATTTGCCTTAGGGAAAAATTCACCCAAGACAAAGAAGCACAAAAAGACCAATAGAGTATGATCAAAATAATAATATGATATTCAATTCATTGTATAGTACGCTAGAGATGCCTATATATAAAGGAATCTATGATGCATCTAGAAGGTCTATGAGTTAGAAATATGATAAGTCTTACAACTAGGCACATGCCTGCCAGGTGTGGGTTATGTGATGATGAGAGGATAAGCCTACAAAGTTATGTAATGTAAAATCATGTTGTAGACACCATGTGCTATATTGAAGTTGCTTACTCTTGTGTTGTCAACAAGACAACTCATATGAGTATGTAAACTCCTAGGTGTCTAACCTAATAAATAATAAAGTAATGCATTTATCCCAAGTAAACTTAATTAAGTGTAAATAATAATTATTTACACTAACACCCCCCTTAAGTGAAACTTAGGGGAATGCAATTAAGCTCACAAAAGCTATGATGAAATGCATAATGGGTCCTAGCTACTAGGCCATGTTAGGTACCCAAGTACAATGCAATATTGAAATGCAATGAAATCTCTCTGCAAATGGAGAAAGAGGGAAAACCTCATGGGAAAAACCCTCCCCCAAAAAGAGAGATATGTACAATACAGAAGATAAATATCATGCAACCCCCTAGTGAAAAATCCCTCACCCCCAAAAGATCTTGCAAATGAATATATTTGACCTTCATGAAGGGCTTGGTGAAGATGTCGACTACCTACTACTCTGCAGGACAATACTACAGTGCAATGACCTACTCATGGATCAATTCTTTGATGTAGTATATATGAACCTCAATATGTTTGGTGAAATGATGTTGCACTGGATGTTTCAATATTTCAATAGCACTTTCATTATCACAATGGATGACTATGGGTCTAGGTGGATCAAAACCAAAATCCTTCAAGATTGGTTGTAGCCAAATAGCCCCTGTTGTTGCATTCACAACTCCTTGATACTTAGCCTTAGTTGATGAGAGAGAAATCATGTTTTTCTTTTTACTCTACCAAAAAATGGGGCCAAAACCAAGATGAAACACATATCCTACAGTAGACTTGTGAGAATCAAGGTCCCCTACATAGTCTGAGTCTATATATTGCACTAATTGAAGTCTTATACCAGCTACATAGTGTATCCCATGTGTATGTGTACCTTAGATGTAATGTAGGATATGTTTGGTTGCCTTCTAATGAAGTTCATGTGGCTATTGCATGAAGCAAGAAACCATGCCAATTGTAAATGAGACATTAGGTTATGTATGTGTCAAGTAGATGAGGATTCCAATCAATTGTCTATATAAAGTCACATCAACAAGTGGAGTGGAACACTTTTTTTCTAACTTTACACTTGAAAGGAATGGGGTAGATGCAACCTTGCAGTCACTCATGCAAAATTGAGCAAGAAGATCAAGAACATACTTGGGATGTGATAAGGTGATCCCTAATGAAGATTGATGTATCTCGATACTAAGGAAATAGTGTAGTAGACCCAAGTTTATCATCAAAAACCTATCCTACAAAGTAGCCTTGACATTGTTGATGATGGATGCAATACTTCCTGTAATGATCAAGTTATCCACATAAAGTACAAGGAGAAAATGTGAATCATCCCTTTGAAGAATGTAGACATTTAGATCATAATGACATCTGGTGAAGTCTTTGGAGAGAAAGAAGGAATCCATCTTGGCATACCAAGCTCTAAGAGCTTGTTTAAGTCCATAGATAGACTTCTTCGATTTGTAAACCAAGGTTGCATCCTGTATGAATCCCTATGGATGCTCCATATATATCTCCTCATATAGATCACCATTAAAAAATGCACTCTTGACATCCATCTAATGAACAACCCATCTCTAAGCTACTGCAATAGCTATTGTCAAGTGAATGGAGTTCATTTTTTCTACTAGTGTAAAGGTCTCAGTATAGTCAATGCCTAGTACTTGAGAAAAACCTTTTGCAACAAGTAAAGCCTTATGTTTATCAACACTTCCATCTGCTACAAATTTGGTCCAATAGATCCACTTACACCGAACCAATTTTCTTCCCTTAAGAAGAGAGACTAATTTTGATGTATCATTTCTCATGAGAGAATTATATTCTTCATCCATTGCCCTATACCATTCTAGGACACCTGATGCTTCTTTAAATGATTGTGGATCTAAAGCAACTACAATATAAGAATGTGGGATTTATTTGTGTTGTGATCTTATCCTTGAATATGAAGCATTCCCTACCAATGGTCCTACTACATCCAATGTCTGTTTGGCCCATCTAGGTCTAGTGGAAGAAGATGTAGAAGATGTATCCTCAACTTAAACTATTTGATGCATCTATGTTAGTCAGGGATGAACATCTTCCAAGCCATTATTTTCACTATCACTCTCTTCAATTAAGGAGGAAGAAAGAGGAGTTGAAGAAGAAAATCTTGGAAAACTTTCTTTAAAATGTACACTCCTCTCATAGAATATATCATGTGTCTCTAGATCCATTAACTTGTAGGCTTTATGTAAGTCCACATATCCAACAAAGATGCAAGGTTTGCTTTGTGCTTCCAATGCCTTGAATTTTTGTGGAGGTATATGTGCCCATGCTAGACAACCAAAGACTTTGAAGTTTTTAACTATAGGTTTCTTCCCAATCCATGCTTCAAAAGGAGTTACACCATCCAATGCTTTGTGAGGACTTCTATTGTGGATATAGTTAGCACAATTCATTGATTCTACCCAAAAGAATTGATCAAGAGACTTGTTTAGTAGCATGCAAGTGGTCATCTCTTTGAGAGTTCTATTTTTCCTTTCAGCAACACTATTCTACTATGGCATAAATGGTAGTGAATGATAAAGGTCAATACCCTCTTGAGTGCAAAATTCTATTAGTCTTGTGTTCACATATTCCCCCCATTATTTGTTTGAAGAACTTTGATGAATTTCCTTGAATACTTTTCCACTTGAGCCTTAAAGCTAAGAAATTTTTCATACACTTCACTCTTGTGAGCCATGAAGAAAACCCAAGTAAAGCGTGAGTAGTCATCTATGAAGGTGAGTGCATAGTGAGACTTGCCAAATGATGACACTAGAAATGGTCCTACCACATCACTATGAACCAATTCAAAAACATATTGTTCTCTCCAAGAATTCCCCTTTTCATTTTTTTTTGGATGGTTTCCAAGTGAGTAACCTAAACAAACACCTTACAAAAATAGAATTTGAAGTAGACCATTGGCCATTTTCTTGCTGCTAAGCTACTAAAGATATTTGTAGTTGAGATGTCTAAACCTCTCATGCCATAGTTTACTTTTTGCATTTGAATGTAGTAACAAGGCTTGTGCATTTGATTTTGGCACAAAGGAGGAGAAAGTGTAAAGCATTGAATCATGATTTTCTTCACCTATCATGATCATGGAGTCATCCTTAATGCTTTTCATGACCACTAAATCTAGAAGAAATTCAACTTTATTTCTACCTCCATGTGAGTCATTTGGTAGAATGGAAGAAGGTTTGAGGTAAGATTAGGAACATATAGAAAATCCTTGAACATTCCATTGTTCATCTCAACTTCACCTTTACCTTCAACTTCCACCTTAGTATCATCACCTACAAAGATGTATGGTGCCTTTGAATGTGTCATGGAAGAAAAATCTCTTTAAAGCACCCATATGATGTGTGACACCTAAATCAATGATCCATTCTCTCTGACTAATAGTGTTTCTAAGTAAAGCCTACCCTTTGCCCTTAGAATCTAAGGATGAAGATCCTTTCTCTTTATAAGCATTATATAGTGGAACATTGTGTTTCTTCATGATGTTTTTCAACTCATGAACTTGCTTATGCAAACATTGATGTTAATCATGACCTATCTTCTTACAATAGGGACATTTCTTCTTCTCTTGATTAGTGTACCCCTTCTTATTTAGATTTGAGGAAGACTTGCCTTGTTGATTTGATGTTGGTGTTGTCTTTTTTGTATCCTCTTGTTTTTTGTTCTTCCACTTCTTCTTCTTGCCCTTTCCTTTATTTGAACTTTGACCAGCTGAATTTTGAGAACCCTCATTATTATCCACCGATGTCTTAGACTTGGATGACTTGAGAATCCCCATTTTTTGCAACTTAGCTTGTTCTTCTTCTAATAGTTGAGCATAATCATCAAAAATGATTTTCTTATAGGTAGCCCCTAATGTAGTCTGTGTGGTGTTGTAAGAAGAAAAAAATGTGGAGTACTCAGATGGAAGCTTATTATAAATGAGATAGATCAACCTATCATCCTTCATAGGACTACCACAATAATCAATTTTTGTTCATAATTCATTCACCTTAATGATAAAATTTTGTATAGAATCAAATGTCCTAGGATCTAGGCTGTAATGTCCCCACTTTAACATATAAATTAAATAATTAATAAGTATTATATATTAATATTAATATTAAAATAATAATATTTCACAAGTAATATTATATTATAATTATGTAATAATATCATATTATATCATATTTTAATGGTAATATGAAAATACAAATTAAATAATAACCTAATATAAAAATAATGATATTATCATTATGATATATTTTAATATAGTAATACTATATTAATACAATATAATATAAATATAGTTGATATTATAATAATTAAGATATAATTTAATATAGAAACATTATTACTACAAAGTATTATAATATAATAATATATATAATTGATATATTATTAAAATAATATATGTTATAATATAGTTATTACAATAGTATACATAATGATATTAATTAATTTAAGTAAGTAAATATATAATTAATTATATTATCATTAATATGATTAATATTAATGAAAGGACATGACTATTTGAAATGCACATATATATAATATCAAATAACGTGAGGGATATCATATATCAAATATCATAAAATTTTATTCAGATTGAAAAGAAGAGAATGCAATCTATGCAAATTGGAGAAAATATAATGCAAAGGATACAAATAAGAGATCAAGTTAGAAATAAAAAATGGACCCCCAATTTGTATTCATTACAAATGGTATCAGAGCATCGATCTTGCCATCTTGTGAGAACAAACAGTGTTAGTATATTTACATCCTCAAGAAAAATCAAGGGGATACTAGAATAGGTTACAAAAGGATCCGATCAAATTTGAATAAGACGCTAGATTACTGTAAAGATCCTTGCTGTCGCCACTCAGAGTGTGAAGATAATTCTTATTGCCATGAGATCATTTTGTGCGGATGTTTTTCAGATGGGAAGGACAATAATCCTTGCTTGGATTGGTCAAATTTTTATGTTGATTCTAATTGCCATGACGATCATATATACTGGAAGTTCAAACTTGTGAGGATGGATTAGGAAACATAGTGAACAAATTGCTAGAAAAATAGATTTATCCTTAAGCCTACTACAATTCTAAGCGTGGAGGAGAAAAAAAGAGAGAAATAAAAAACAAACAAATATATACTTTCTCAGACTTCAAAACACACAAACACTATAGTACAGGTTGGCATGAGATTCTCTAGCACATATATCTGACTCAACAAGGTAACAAGGAACAATGTGATTAATGACTAAGAAGGTAATAAGCTAATAAGATATTCAATAGAGCATAGACCCAGAATCACATTCAGAAGCATAGAGTTTCTGTCCAATTAGTAACAGTGGAAATAGAGATATCTGACTTATTTTGATAAGAAAAACATGATAAAAACACCGAGTGGTTACATATGAAGTTTGTGGAAATTGGTTCCCAAGCCTCCATCGAACATTCACTAATTCAAGACATCATTAGCAGCTATAAGATTGCTAAGGGATAAGTATATATACACATATAGAAGATTGGAATACTCCTCAAGTCAAAGATAAAGTTTGTGAACAATTTTTCCTAAAAAAAATACAATCTATTTTTAGGGTGAACAAGTATCAAATCTTATTTTGTGGATTTATAGAAACAAAAATGAATACCATCCTTACAATTAGCAACAATAATATATAGCAATACATCTAAAACGGTCTGATGAAATGAAGGCATGCACTTGTATATGTAAAATACCAAAAAATGATTTGAAAGAGGTAATTATCTATCCAAGCATAGAACAATGATTTATATGGCAGTCAATATTCAACATGTGATGGAAGTAGATGTAAGTTGTGAAAACATGCGCACTCATATACTATGATAAAATGAAAGATATGGAGTCCTTTGTACGAGCAAGTTTTAGTATAAAGACTAGTCTTGATAAAAGGCAAGGAAACAATGCATGACCATATGCAATTAGTCATATTTGTCCATATTGTCCAAGGAAGCAATAAGACAAATAAATATAATGATATGAACATGCCAGTAAGAATTTCCCATCAGATACATTTCACATCAACTAAGTGGAGGTGATTTCAAATGGAACCTTGTTTAAAATTTTAATGCAAGACAAATAGTGATGCATATCTTCCTATGAAAACCATTAAAGATATTATTGAAAGTATCAAAGAATACACTTGTGATGACATACCTGCAAGAAATTTTAGACTGGTTCGTACCTAATGGGATTAAGAATTGAAGACCAGAACAACCATTTCCCTTATCAAGGCAGCATTAGGGAGAATAAGTTTGAAATAAAATTTTATACGTTATGGATTGGAGGTCATCTTCAAACATTCATTAAACATGATCACGTTTTCCTAATATGAGGCACTGTTAAGGGAACTATAATGTCAAAGTCGACATGAGCAGGAGGAATCTCAAGTTTGGGAGTTATATCTAATGACTGGAGCTATTCAACCCAGAAAGTTAAGCCTTACAAAAATTGAGACTATATTGAAGGATCGAAAATGCTAGTTGCACCACCTACGATGAGCATGAAGGATCCGAGCGTGCCTGATGATATTTATGAAATTGAAACAAATTCTAAGAGCATAAGATTTGATAGCTCTGCAACTTGAAGAGGATTCAATTCAAAAATATATAGCCATCCAATAAATTTCTCTGATATTTATGCTCCAGTCATCACGATTTTGTTATTTGCAAATAAAAAAAATTTGAAGATGGAAAGTTAGAAAATAAAATAAAATAATAATAATAATAAAGAGAAAAAAAAAGGAATGACCTGCAATTTGAAAGAAAAAAAAAGGAGAAGTCGCTGAATATTTTGATGAACATCATTCTTGTCAATTGAATATTCTGATGAGCATATGTTAATAAATGAGATAGATAACACAACTTGGTAAATAGTCAAACATGTAGCATAGACATGCTTGAATAGTTTCATGAAGACACTTATCGATGGATAAGACAAAATTGAACACGTTCATGTCAACTATCCTACAACAATTTTTGTAGGGTTTCATTTTTGAAAGAGAATCTATGTTGATTCTAGACTGCTATTGATGGCCAACACATGGAGGGTGATTACCATTCAATAATGACATGGACTCAGGGAAAGAGATACACTTAAGTTTATTGAACAATATACATAGATAAGAATTGAGTAAACAATCTATGAACGGCATAGCATAACTCATAATGGGAATTAAAGAAGACAAGAATATATTAAGAACAATCATATTGAACAGTGGACAACATTGTCATAGTATAACTCATAATGGGAGTTAGAGAAGGCAATAATATATTAAGAATAAATCATACTGAACAGCAGGCAGCATGGTCATAGAACAACATATGATGAAGGCTTTTGGTGATAGCCCACTCATAGTTTGAAGATAAATTATAGATGGTATTTCCATAATAAAAGAAACACGATTCTCCATTGTTAACAATCACATTCATGAGAATCCAGATAGAGATGTAAATCCATTCGATGCACAGCAACAAAATTCTCAGAACCATCTGTAAGTAACCATGGATGATATTGTTGTTTAGAAGGATGATATTGTACATTTGGATTTCACATTTCAAGTACTACAGCTATTGATTGAAGGTCAAAATGATGAGACAATAGATAATTGGAAAATACCACATAATGGATAAGATGATGACTTCTGGAAATGAACAAAATACAATATTATTGATATACCATTCATCTAGTTAAAACATAATTTCATACAAGGGCCTCTCTGTATCCCTTAAAAAAACTAAACTTAAGAATTTAGTAACTTCATTTTTGAATTTGAGAAGGTGCTTCATATGAGTACAGAGGGACCCACATTTTAATTGGTGAAGGAAAGATATTAGAGGAATGACATGTAGAAATATATCCAATGCATTTTAAATGCACTCTATGTGATGATGTCAAGATAGAAAAGGATATGGCACTTTAATGTGAACCTAAATTACCTCCTCAACACATAATGGTAATAAGGTATGGTAATGAGGTAAGTTTATATCTTCTTCATATATGTTATTAAGAGATAATTGTTAGTGTCTTTCTTATTATTGACACATTTGTTATTGTGAAGAATATTGAATAATCTATCAATGATTCTAGTTACAAAATAAAAAGAATATATGAAAATGAAATATATATATATATATACGAAAAAGAAAAAAATGAAATATAAATATGTTGATTTAAGGAAAACATAGTAATTAGAATACGTTTCAATTATAGTATAGAGCGTCTAGCTCTCATCCAAATTATGTAATTTTAGATAGGGAGTTGGTGGGGGGAAAGGCAGAGTAATTTTGAGCACTTGTCAGATACGCTTGGAGCTTGTTTCACGCACCCTCTGCACCATTATTCTACCATCAAGATGATCGTAACAAGGGGAGAGAAAGTTGTTTGTGTACTATAAGAAGAAATCTTTCAAATGAACTAAGTAAATTAAATTTAATACTCATCTTCTCATCCACATTATGATATCCTAAGATAGGGAGTTGGTGGAGGGAGAGGCAGAGTAATTTTGAGCACTTGTCAGATATGCTTGGAGCTTGTTTCATGTGCCCTCTACACCGTAAATCTACCATCTTATGATGATCGTAATAAGGAAAGGGAGAAAGATTCCTTCTAAAGGATTATGTAAATAAGAAAAGGGAACCCTACCACTTTCCTATAGAGTCTACAATCAGGATAGAACACCCTATTGTAGTGCTAGTTAAGGGAAAGATAGTAATGGCTCCTTCTCACAAGAACCTTTCTAGCCAAACAAGCAATCCACTAAGTATACCACCTCGTGTGGATGCCTAACACCCACCACTGGGGCCAAGGGGGCCAAAGTTCTGCTCTTGGGCTTAGTATGGAACTGGCTTGGATTAACTTATTATTATTCAAATTTCTTTTGAAGCTTATATATATTTATATACATGTACTGATGCTTATTTTGTGGTTGCAGGGTTCATAAGCCTAATGAAGAAGTATAGTCATTGTGCACTGTTAATTTTAGGATCTAATCAAGGTTATGTATGATGTGTCTACATCGTGTATGCTTCGTGTCTTCATCTGTCTGCATCGTGTCTACTTCGTGTTTTCATTCATTAAAGATGTATGTGTTATAAACCTTCTAGGCCTTTCATAAGCAAATATGTTTTGTATCTATGGCAAAGCTTGTGTATAAAAGATTTTACTTGACGGCAAGAAAATTCGAGAGGGGAGGACTGTAATGTCCCCACTTTAACATATAAATTAAATAATTAATAAGTATTATATATTAATATTAATATTAAAATAATAATATTTTACAAGTAATATTATATTATAATTATGTAATAATATCATATTATATCATATTTTAATGGTAATATGAAAATACAAATTAAATAATAACCTAATACAAAAATAATGATATTATCATTATGATATATTTTAATATAGTAATACTATATTAATACAATATAATATAAATATAGTTGATATTATAATAATTAAGATATAATTTAATATAGAAACACTATTAATACAAAGTATTATAATATAATAATATATATAATTGATATATTATTAAAATAATTGATGGGACACAACCCAAGAATAGAATGGACAACAACAGAAAAGGGAAATTGTATTAACTGAAAAAATAAGCTAGTACAAATAGTACAGCGAAAATAAACTTCAAGACATGCCCTAAGGGCTTACAATAGCATAAATCTAGAGATAATTTCTCCTTTCAGTACCTCCTCTCAAACTCCACTTCGAACTGCCTTTTACAATGCTAGAAATCTCCTTAAATAGATCCCGGAGGGTTAAGGACTAGGAGTACATTCTAGAAAGTGCTACTAGGCATCCACCGACCAAATAGAAGGTTCCAAAAGCTACATTAGAAGTCGGTGCAAATCTAGAAGAATCCAAAAATGGTAGCCGAACTTTCGGGAGGCATAACTTTTGAACCATAGCTTTGATTGATGAACCATTTACATTTTCAGAAAGCTCTCGAAGTGCTCTATAGCCCTATGGAAAGCTTCACTCATCCCCCATTTTTTGGCCCTTTTTGAGGTCATTTAATGCCCCTAACCTAACTTTGAAGCATTCTTAGGAGGTCTCCAAAACTTGAAAAAATGCAATAACTTTCAAACCGTGGGGTCTTTTGACCTGATTCTTTTTCTGGAATGCTCTAAATCACAATTACATTCATCTGGCCAATTCACACCTTCTAGGTCACCAAAATGATGGCCAAATTGCATGCTCCTATTTTTTTCAAGATTTTCTAGCACACTGATAGCTGAACTATGAGAGTTGGAACCTTTATTTGACCCAAATGGGTATCCAAAAATGAAAAGACATGAAACAAAAACTAAGTCTAAGTACATCTTTTGGGTGACACAGGATTGCCCTTATACCTCTGGATGCTCCTGTATCAGACACCCAGGGTAGATTGAAAAGTGACCCTGTCACTTTATGAATGGTAGAGGAAATCTCAAATGGGAAACCTCAGCTGCTGAAATCCAAGTTGAGTCCTCGATTGATTGTCCTTTCCATTTGACCAAATACTCTTCATATTGCCTATTTCTAGTACTCCTACCCACACGATGATCTAGAATGTCTTCTATCTCCTCCTTCTTAGAAGTAGGAATTGGACATGGCTCTAACACCTCATCTGCACCATCATCATGATACTTTGTTAAATCTACAATGTTGAAAATGGGAGAAATGTGAATACCATCTGGCAGCTCCACCTCATACGCATTTCCTGAGTCATGTTTCTTCAAAACTTTGCAAGGGCCAAATTTCTTCATTTTTAGCTTGTTGTAAGTACCAACTGGAAATCTTTCTTTTTGTAAGTGCACCATTACTAAATCTCCTACTTGGAATTCCTTATGTCTTCTCCTTTGATCAGCCCTAGCTTCATACTCTTGATTCATCTTGGTAATGTGTGGTTGAACCTCCTCATGTAGACACTTGATATGTTTAGCAAATTCCTCAGCTTCAGCACTTGTCCTCTCCCCTTGTTCTATCTTCCTCAATTCTAGTGCAGTCCTTAGGCTATTCCCATATACAATTTGGAATGGTGATTTTCCAGTACTCCTATTTATAGAGTTATTGTAAGCAAACTCTGCTTGTGGTAGAATCAAATTCCATCCCTTGGGCTTATCCCCAACTAAACATCTCAGCAAATTGCCCAGACTTTTGTTTACCACTTCTGTTTGGCCATCAGTCTATGGGTGATGCATGGAACTGAATTTCAAGTCTATTCTCAACTTTTTCCACAATTTCCTCCAGAAATACCCCACAAATTTAGTATCTCTATCAAAAACTATACTCTTTGGAAGACCATGTAGTCTTACCACCTCTTTGAAAAACAAGTCTGCAATATGGACAACATCATGAGTTTTGTGGCATGGAATGAAATGTGCCATTTTGGAGAACCTATCAACCACCATGACTACTGATTTATTGCCCCTTTGTGTCCTTGGCAATCCAAGAACAAAATCCATACTTATGTCCTCCCATGGCCTTGATGGAACAGGCAATGGCTGATATAAGCCAGTATTTTGACTAAACCCCTTGACAACTTGACAAACCTGGCAACTCTGTACAAAATTCTTCACATCCTATGAAATTTGAGGCCAAAAATAATGTTCTCTAAGAATGGCAATGGTCTTATCTCGACCAAAATATCTTGCCATCCCTCCACTGTGTTTCTCCTTAATTAGATTTTCCCTCATGGAACTCCTTGGAATGCATAATTGACTACCCTTGAACAACATGCCATCCTGAATCAAATAGTCTAACCACTTGGTTCTATCTACAGCAACAGGCTCTTTACAAGCTTTCCAATGCTTCAGCAAAATTAGGATCCTCGAGGTACAAATTCTTGAGTTCATCAAGCCCAACTCCTTCAACCTACATTACTGTAAGCAATGACTGTCTCCTACTTAGTGCATCTGCAACCCTATTAGATTTTCCACTTCTATGCTTCAACACAAATGTATAACTCTGCAAGAATTCTACCCACTTCATATGCCTCCGATTCAATTTACCTTGGCTATTTAGGTACTGTAATGCCTAATGATCAGTATACAAAAAAAATTCCTTTGGCAATAAATAATGCCTCCATTTCTTTAAGGCCTGAACTATTGCATAGAATTCTTGATCATAAATAGAATACTTCTTCTTTGCATCATTCAATTTTTCACTAAAATATGCAATAGGCTTACCTTCTTGGCTTAATACAGCCCCAATAGTGCTGCCACTGGCATCACAATCTACCTGGAAAACATTTCTAAAATTTGGAAGTGCCAACACAGGCTATTCTGTTACCTTATTCTTCAGCAATTCAAAACTTCTCACAGCTGCTACAGTCCATTTGAACTCTTTTCTATCCCCTCTTATTGTATTAGTTAGGGGTGCACATATGCCACTGAAATTCTTAATAAACTTCCTGTAAAAAGTAACCAGACCATGAAATGATCTTACCTCAGTAGCAGACCTTGGAGTAGGCCATTCCAAGATGGCTTTTACCTTCTCTAGATCCATTTTGAGACCTTCAGGTGATATAACAAACCCCAAATAGACTAACTCCCTTTTTGCAAAGATACACTTCTTCAGATTAATTAATAGTTTCTCTTCCCTTAGCCTTTCAAGGACACTACGAATATGCAATAAATGTTCTTCCAAAATCTTGATAAAATTAAAATATCATCCAAATAGACAATGAAAAAATTTCCCAAGAACTTCTTAAGTACCTCATTCATGAGCCGCATGAAGGTGCTTGGGGCATTCGTCAATCCAAAGGGCATGACTAACCACTCATAAAGACCCTCCTTAGTCTTGAAGGTTGTTTTCCACTCATCTCCTTCTTGAATCTGTATCTGATGATAACCACTCTTTAGATATATTTCTGTGAAGTACTAAGCTCCACTCAAGCAGTCCATAAGGTCATCCATCCTTGGAAAAGGAAATTGGTACTTGATGGTTATCCTATTTATAGCTCGAGAATCTGTACACATCGTCCACTCTCCATCCTTCTTTGGTGCAATAACTATAGGTACTGCACATAGACTCAGGCTCTCTCGAATCAAGCCCTTCCTCAATAGCTCCTAAACCTGTCTATTTAGCTCCTCTATTTCAGTAGGAGTCATCCTGTGAGTAGCCTTGTTAGGCAAACTAGCTCCTGGAATCAGATCTATCTAATGACTGATTTGCCTTATTGGTGGCAATCCATCTGGAACATTATCAGAGATAATATCTCCAAACTCCCCTAGTAAATCTGAAACTTCAAGTGGCATTTCACTACTACCTTCTTTATCTTTCCTAGGAATCAAAGCATAGCACATATGCTGATGTTTCATGCCATCTAAAAACTTCCTTCCTTCAACAAGACGAATCCTAGCACTGCTACATACCTTTTCACCTTCCTCTTTCATGGGCTTCAATTTGTGGCAAACTCCATCCTTTTTTAGAGAGTATGTGTTTGCATGTCCATCATGCACTACATGTCTATCAAACTGCCATGGTCTACCCAACAATAGATGGCAAACATCCATCGAAATAACATCACAGAGAACTTCATCATGGTAACTCCCAATTTTGAATTTCACTAAACATTGTTCACTTACCAGGACCTTATGATCATCTTTTACCCAAGCAATCCGATAGGGCTGGGGATGTTTCTCCCTCTTGAGCTTCAACTTAGAGACCATCTCTTCTGATACCAAGTTATCAGTGCTACCACCATCAATGATCACATCACAACATTTATCCTCACACTTGCATCTGGTATGGAACAAACTCCTCCATTGTCCTAGTTCAATCTCACCACTTAGTAGGACTCTTTCATTTACCAAGGTCTCTCCTCTTTCTGCATCCTCTAAATGTGATGATTGTGCATCCTCATCCACATGAGCAACCCTAGCTTGGCCCTCATCTCTCCTATCTATCCTTCCTTATCATTGAGGGCATTCAAAGGCATGATGACCTTCTTCATTGAAATGGAAATATGTACCACGAAAGCCTCCTCTTCCTTGTCCACGTCCTCTACCTCTTCCTCTTTGATTTCCAAAGTCTTGGTCACAGGAGCGGTTGAAACCCTCATTCCTTTGGTTCCTGCTAGTACCCTCATCTTCATTTTTCTTTTGGGTTTCATTATGACCTCCAGATGATCTACAACTTCCCCTTCCTCCTTGACCGTGCCCTCTTTGTCTTCCTTCAAACCTTTTATTTAGCTTCTCTTCAACTCATAGGGAAAACTGGTATGCCTCTTCAACACTGGTCATTCTTACTAGACTTAATTCTTCCTGGATGCTAGGTCTCAACCCACTGATATAACAAGCAACCTTCTCCTTATTTTCTTTTGCATGTCCTGCTCTAATCAAGAGTTGGTAAAATTCAATGATCTTTCCGCTTGCTTTAACCCATGCATCTTCTTAAATAAATCAAGCTCATAGTCCACATGAATGAACTGCTTCTTCAATTTGTCCACCATGCGATCCCATCTTGTGATCTTCTCCTTTCCTCTTCTATTTCTTTTCAATTGAACCTATTGCCACCAGATTTTGGCATGGCCTTTCAGTTTGGCCTTTGCAAACTTAACCCTATCTGGGTCCCTTATATCCTCATACTCAAAGTATTCTTCCAGTTCATTGATCCAATCGATCAACTCATCTAGTTTTAGATTTCCTGAAAATACACCCACTTCAATTGTAGATCTTTTCCCAAACTTAGTAATGGCCCTAAAAAGCCTTTCCTCTGCATGATTTAAAACTTCCTTGTCAAATTCCCCTTCTGGTTCCATTACTTCTTCTTCATTGTCATCCTCACTGTCATCACCTATGGCAACATTTGCTCCTCTACGGAGCTCCTCTTGCAATGCTTGCACTTGCCTTTGGAGGGCTCTAACCTCCTCAGGATTAATAGCTCTGGCCCTTCCACGACACTCTCTTCATGGAGGCATCTTCTAACTTGATCCCACAACCACATAGTCCTGGTGCAAACTGCCTTACAGTTGGCGCTCTATCTACACACTCAGGAAAACTAGCTCTGATACCACTTGATGGGGACACAACCCAAGAATAGAATGCACAACAACAGAAAAGGGAAATTGTATTAACTGAAAAAATAAGCTAGTACAAATAGTACAGAGAAAATAAACTTCAAGACATGCCCTAAGGGCTTACAATAGCATAAATCTAGAGATAATTTCTCCTTTCAGTACCTCCTCTCAAACTCCACTCTGAACTGCCTTTTACAATGCCAGAATTCTCCTTAAATAGACCCCGGAGGGTTAAGGACTAGGAGTACATTCTAGAAAGTGCTAGTAGACATCCACTGACCAAATAGAAGGTTCCAGAAGCTACGTTAGAAGTTGGTGCAAATCTAGAAGAATCCAAAAATGGTAGCCGAACTTTCGGGAGGCATAACTTTTGAACCGTAGCTTTGATTGATGAACCGTTTACATTTTTGAAAAGATCTCGAAGCACTCTATAGCCTTATGGATAAGCTTTTCTCATCCCCCATTTTTTGGCCCTTTTTGAGGTCATTTAATGCCCCTAACCTAACTTTGAAGCATTCTTAGGAGGTCTCCAAAACTCGAAAAACTATAATAACTTTGAAACTGTAGGGCCTTTTGACCTAATTCTTTTTTTGGAATGCTCTAAATCACAATTACATTCATCTGGCCAATTCACACCTTTTAGGTCACCAAAATGATGGCCAAATTGCATGCTCCTCTTTTTTTCAAGATTTTTTAGCACACTGATAGCTGAACTGTGAGAGTTGGAACTTTTATTTGACCCAAATGGGTATCCAAAAATGAAAAGACATGAAACAGAAACTAAGTCTAAGTACATTTTTTGGGTGACACAGGATTGCCCTTATACCTATGGATGCTCCTGCATCAATAATATATGTTATAATATAGTTATTACAATAGTATACATAATGATATTAATTAATTTAACTAAGTAAATATATAATTAATTATATTATCATTAATATGATTAATATTAATGAAAGGACATGACTATTTGAAATGCACATATATATAATATCAAATAACATGAGGGATATCATATATCAAATTTTATAAAATTTTATTCAAATTGAAAAGAAGAGAATGAAGTCTATGCAAATCAGAGAAAATATAATGCAAAGGATACAAATAAGAGATCAAGTCGAAAATAAACAATGGACCCCCAATTTGGGTTCATTACATAGGGAGACAAGCTCATCTTCAATTTTGTAAACATCCTTCTCAGTCACTTTACCATATAGATTTTGAGGGTATCCCAAGTTTCCTTGGATGTATTATATTGTGTGATTTGATAGAAGATCTTGTCTTCAACCCCCATCCTAATATCACCTAGGGATTTCCTAGCTGCCTATTCCTAAGTAGTAATATTACTTTTAGATACTTGATCACCTATTGGTTTAGGAAGGGTACCATCTACATATTGAGAAACTTCATTATGCATTAATTAACACCACATTTTAATAGACCATGTGGCATAGTTATGTGGTGTTAATTTTGGAAACTTAAGATTTCCCATGATGTAAGAAATGAAAGATAATAGTAGGAAAAGTGGAACACAACACCAAGAGACATCCCCCCTCTACTGAATCAAGAAAACCCCCTAAATGAAATATTTTGGCACTTTATACTTAGTGCATTTACAATAGCCACTTACTAGTTTTGGCAACAGTGGACTTTTAATTTTGCTATTTACAACCTGCTTTTGGAGTTCAAATCTGGAACTTTACAATGTACAACAATTTTGAAGAAATACAAAGAAAAGAAAGGACCTATTTCAGAAAGTGATATTTTTGTCCATACAAGCCTATAATCTAATTATAGATATGGAAAGTAAATGAAAAATTATACACTTTAAAAAAAAATGGAACTTGATTTGGAGTCCAAATGAGCCCATATGGAGCAATTGAAGTTGCAAAATGTAGGATTGGATAGATATAGTCACAATAACTAAAATTTGTGAAAAATTAGTGCACCAAAACTAGAAAATAATAGCACCATTAAATTTTTTGGAAAATTCTAGCCAAAATAAAAAGAATTGCACTTGATTTGGAGCTCAGATGATTGAGATATGGCCTCCCAAAGTCAGACTATCAAATCAAAAATGAATCTAGAGAGGGGTCTAATCAACAAACTGAGAGATTAAATTTGACGTCCAAACAACCATCATAGCAGTTCTATTTTTCCTCTGGATGATGATTAGATGATCGTTAAATTTAATGATGGGGTCTACTAACATTAGAAAAAATTATCTCCCTGTGTGACATGGCAGTGATGTCAATTGTACAATTGATGATGTTAGTGTGATGTGTTACCATATTGACTAGAAGAATCCAATGTTTCTCACTAACTGTGTAGGTATGGATCCACGTATGTGGCTTGTATAGCCTTATTGATGTCACAATTTTTGCTAAGCAAGATGTGGAGGTGGACGTCTATGTTGGTGTGGTGATGAGATGGTAGATACATGAGGGAAATCGACATAGTTAATTTACTATGCCAAAAAATTCTATGGACATGCTAGAAAAGGTAGTTTGAAATGTCGATGATCAGAGGTATTTTCGGTTGTTAAACTATTTAAAGTGACTGACAGTCAGACAAAGTATATGTCATGGACATAACAGTATATATCAATGGGTGATAGGGTGTGGGATTTTTAGTCCCACATTCACCCCTTCACAAGACTTTTTTTGTTTAAATAAGAAAGGCCACCTTCAATGAAACAAATAAGGACACGTGTTGTTGAATGAGGCTACTAAGAGTTGGAGGAGCTTGCTAGAATTATTTGAGAATATTCTGCTAGAATAATTAGATTCACCCGATAGTTGAAAAATGAAATATGCCAAACTATGATGGAATATTCCCTATGAGGGCTGGAATTTCACCACCTGATTCTTGCAAAAAAAAAAAATCTCTGTAGGCCCAGTAGGCCTAATTTTTTTTTAAAAAATTGCTTTGAAAAATTGCAAAGAAAAATAAAATTAATTGATTCAAAAAATAACTTAAGTAGATATGAAAATGATACTACCATACTTGCAAATCAGGCCTTTAGGTGTCGATTTGCAAACTTTTTTGCTTCAAATTTGACTATTGCCCAATATAGGTAAATTTATAATCAATTTTCACTGAATTGATGCTCTGAATGCAATGGTGTGGTCCTCTTTGGCTCTACACACTCCCAATAGTTGTGAATACTCTAGATCTGAATTGAGGTGTCGTTAGAGAGGTGGAGCAAGATCGATGTCCAATGGCTATGAAATGATGCTCATATGGCTTTGATACCATGTAAGAATTTTCCTTAGGGAAAAATTCACCCAAGACCAAGAAGCACAATAACTAGCACAAAAAGACCAATAGAGTATGATCAAATAACAATATGATATTCAATTCATTGTATAGTACACTAAAGGTGCCTGTATATAAAGGCCTCTATGATGCATCTAGAATATCTAAGAGTTAACAATATGATAAGTCTTACAACTAGGCACATGTTGATCAGTTGTGGGTTATCCTCCATTAAGCATAGGCGTTAGTGTGATAATGAGAGGATAAGCCTAGAAAGGTGTGTCACATAAAATTATGTTGTAGACACCATGTACTAAATTGGAGTTGCTTAATCCTATGTTGTCAACAAGACAACTCATATGAGTACAAAAACTCCTAGGTGTAGAACCTAATAAATAATAAAATAATGCATTTATCCTAAGTAAAATTAATTAAAGTGTAAGTAATAATTATTTACACTAACAATAAAGCCCTCTATGTCATACATTCTATATGAGGTAGTAGATAGATTATAGTGGTGAAGGAAAACATGAATTTGGTCTAAGGATTATTTTCCAATTGAAAAATCCCCTATCCTGAAGCATCTACACAAGAATGTGCGCTTATTCTTTTTTGTCCCTAAGTATTCTCTATTTACCATGAACAATTGCCACATGAATTTAATGATGACAAGTCTGGGGGGATATTCTTTGGTAGTATATGTAGTGTTTGGGGGCATCCATAGACTCTCATAAGGGAAAAGGTTTGGAACAAAAATATGTCACCAAAATTATGATCTAGCCTCTTCTATTCAAGAAATAGGGTTGTTCTTAGTAAACATTTTAAGAATTAGGGGGCCCTAAAGAAACTAGGGTCTAGCATTTTCATTATTACAGAGTTGGAATTATTAAAGAATGAAACAAATTCAAAATAATGATAAAACCTATCACATTATCATGTCCATAGTTGTACTAGAAGCTCTCCATTCACATTAGATGTTTGGACAATGAATTTTGGGCTAATGTATCCCACATTCTTATAAAATATAAGATGAATCAATGGTGAATAATGGTGAAACTTGAAATTCTCCAATTCCCCTCTTTGTGATGATTCAAACTATCCTTGCATCTTCTCTAGGATTTAAGGTACATAATCACACACTATGATATGCACCTTACACATTCTGAGCTATGATATATATTGACCCATACACCACATCAAATCCATCACTCCCCACCATCTTGTGGACACTATATATAGTCTTTCAAAAATAAATTTAGAATTTTCAATAGGCATCATCTTGTCCACATTCTTAGGGTAATCACCCACCTTCTTGAGCTCCATAGGGATGTGCTACAACATAGCCTTACCCATGTAGGAATTTTTATTCCTCTAAAACTTCCCTTGAATTTCATCTATGTCTAGTGGTTCACTCATTTGACCATCCAATCCAAAAGCTTCAATGAATGAAGCATTATCCAATGTACACATAATTGTCCCATCATGCTTGTGGAATGATTTGGTTACTGGACTATAAGGCTTTATTAGGGCCTTCACCAAATTGACACCTATATATACTTTTGACAATAGCAACATTTCCAAACTCTTCCTCTATAGATTGTAGATAGGGATCTTTTCAAATCTTTTATTGTAGAAATATTTGAATAGCTCATACCCATTGACACTAGGGAAAATTTTATCTTTGGAGAATGCATACGGGTCTCTGAAGTTGTGGTCATTTGCAAAAATGACATTTGATGAGTCTAGGAATATCTTCATTGATTCATCTACAATTTTTTTTGACTTTCTCTACCACATCTTTTCTACCTTTAAGGTTGATGGTTTTGTAATCTCTATGTCCTTAGCTTGAATCTCTTCTACCTCTTTATCCAACATTCTGATTGTAAACAAGAATTTGGAAGCTCTGCAACTAAAAATTAAAAACTCTATAACTTATATGAAAGCTCTACAAATTATTGAACTCTTTGTGCTTTATGAATGATATCTTGTTTTATTAGAAATCATTCTTTTATGCTATGTGTACTTCATCAACTCTTTTTCTACATTGATTTCCTAAAAATACAAGCTTTAAAACTTAGTTTTTTTGTCACCTCATGAAGTATCGACATAGCTATCTAGCTTAGAACTTTTCTTTACTTTCTTCAATTTTCATTGGCCAAGAACTTTCTGTCATTTCTAGCTTAAAAAAAACAAAAACCACCTTTTCATGTTATAACTAGAACTTCCAATCTTATGCTTTCATTTTGAATCTCAAACCTCACATAATCCCATACAAAAAAAAACTAACCTTTATGATCTTATGATCAATCTTTCATCATAGTAGGGAAGAGCTCTTTTAAACCTCTTATGACCTTATGCCTAACAACTTATCATAAGATTGGAAACACTAACTACAATGTCATCTTAAAACCCATGAACTTACACCAGGTGATTTGTAAACCCTTTCATAGCATTGTCATCATACAAATGAGCCTTTATTATCTTACAACCAAAACTTCCAATGGCATCAAAGCTTATCTTTCCTTACTTAACGATCTCTTTATTGTAACTATCTAAACCTTTAGGAGATTTATTTTAATTGCTGCATTTACATCTCGACGATATGTTATCTTCATTTATCATAACCATGGAAGCTCTAATGGTCACTTTACTTTAATCCTTACAACCATATGCTTAACCTTGTATCATATCCTCCCAAAACTTCAAGCTTGCCTTCACAATCTTATGATCTTTTGTTCTTTGTATCTTCAAAAAAAATTATTTGCATGTGCTAAATTCTCTTATGCTTATGTGCTTGGCCCTACTTCACATGATCATAAAACTTTACAACCTTAGAATTTTATGCCTAATGATCTTACACTTCTCTTGTTTTTCATAAGGTCATAGGTCCACTCAAAATAGTTTACACTTATATGCTACTTCATCCATCATAGGATCATAGCCTATTATCCATTGCAAAATACTTATAATGACATGCTACCATTACAAGCATAAGATCAAAAATCACATAACACACTTCCACAAATCTACGATTGCATTGGATATCATATCATTGAGAGACTCAACAGCTCACCTTTATGATCATGTACTAGACATTTTTTTATAACATTAAGAGAAAATAAAACTTAGACCTATCACTCCATGCTAAAACCATGATTGTAAGATCATAAAAAAAGATAGAAATCATGAAAATCAAATGTAATCCCTTGATGAACATAAAACCTAGGGTAAAGACCAAATCTAGTCATAGAACAAGGAAAAATTTCAATGATAGAGTAAAGGACATGAGAAACCCTAGCTACACTACAATCTTCAAGACATTGTCATAGTATATTTTTAGAATTTTGGCATAGTGAAAATAAGGGCTATCAGGCTTTATTGATAGGATTGAGGGAGACCTTGAGGAGGAGGTGTATATGTGGCATCCACATAGATGCCACAGGGGAGACACATGGGCTAAAGGACAACCATACAAAAGTCAAAAGGAGACTTTATGATTTGGATGGCTTAAGATTTGCTCACAAATGTGTGAGAAACCTTGGGGAAAGGAGTGGGGGACAAGGATGTGAGAGTAATTTTGGAGAATTTAATGAAAAAGGGCCTCCTAGGGATTTAGTTGTTCAAACTTGTGTGAGAAACTACTTAAGGGATAAAAGGTTTTTAAAAGGGAGCTTAAGATTAACAAAGTGGGTTTAGCAAGTAGGTAGGTTTAGAAGAATGATAGTGATGGGTGGTAGGCTAGGTTTTAGTTGGGATTAGGATTAAATCAAATATGATTTTTAATTTAATCATAGAATTAGAGAATTTAATAAAGTGGAGGGAGTTAAATAAATTAGAATTTATTTAAAAGAGGACTTATGGAGCACTATGCATTAAATAAATTTAACACATTAGAGGGGATGTGATAGGAAAATTCTATTGTAGTGTAGACACATGCTTCCCACTCCTTGAAATACTCTACTTACACAAAATTTAACCCTAAACATTTAGAGGTAACTTGCCAATAGACCAACCTACCCATTTAGGCTTGCTTACTACTTTGCAACTACTTTCTAGGCCTCCCTATTGACTTATCTTATATTGTAAGGGTTGGAGGGTTTTTTAGGGTGTTTTAGATAGGATTACATCTGTCTTCAAAGTTCATCCATTAACTCCTATATGATCTCTTCAAAATAAGAGAAAACTCCTTTAGGCCTAATAGTCACCAATTAGCCCTCCTAATGGACTAATACTGGATTTGTGCTAAATTTTCCTTAACAAAGCTCCAAATTGATCCTAGTTTAGGATACCCTTTTCCAAGACCTTCAAGATACCCGAGGTCTTGATTTCCCAAGGAACACTAGGTGTCCTAACCCAAATTTAAAGTGTTTACTAGGGTTAGACAACATTCTATACTAGTTAAAGGTAGATATGCCTTTCCTCCTTCACTAGTGGCTTACAACACCTCTTATTGCACCCATAGAACCTTAACTCCATGATTTCACCATCCATTCCATCTAAAATGACACACCCTTGCAAGAAATCAATATTCCTTGTTTCAATTTCTAGCCGAGAACAACCCAATCTCACCTAGGGCATCCAAGGAAAGTGCTTGGCCTTGTGCTTCTTTCTCCATCCCTTATATATTAAAAATAAAAAAGTTTCTACTAGCATTTCTCAAGGTTTTAGGGATTTCCAATGAACAGGAATGTTGGTAGACACCATCTTGTGAAGTCTACCCCAGTATTGGCTAGTGAACATGTAGTTCACAAAAACATTTGTTACTAACACCAACAAATTTATAGAACCTTAAAACCAAAACAAATAGAAAGGAATAAATATGAAGAAACAAAAAATAATAATAAAAAAATTTATGTGAATCACATTTCTATCAAAACCATTCTATATTCTTCAAAATTGTCAACATTTCTCTATTTATTGTTACCATTCGTACTCCTCAAACTTCCAACCTCTTCCATTGTGACTTGGAGGGATTTAACATTTAATTATTAAACTACCTAAAGAAAATCATTCTCATGGATACCTCCTTGTTCTCTCCAACTACTTTTGAACTTCTTGGACATGAAAATTGCAAAATTGCAAAAATGTTAGTGTGCAACTTTTGCAATATTGATAATTTTTGCATTTCCACACTTCAAACTTTATAAAACTAAAAATCATGACTCCAAATAAAACATGGAAGTTATTTAGAGTATGTTTAGGCCATTTACACTTCTAACTACCCTTATACACTAAACTATCCCTCTAAGACAACTTTTAGCACTATTCAGCCTAATTGACAATATTTTGGCAAAATGACATTTTGACACCAAGTTGCCTATAATGCATTACACTATTTCTCCACATGTACAAGGACCAAAAAAATAGGAACCTCATTAATCCCAAGTCTCTCAAAGACTCTTATTTTATTGCTAACAATGTATCCTAGGTGTTCCTACACCATACTCCCCCAATGAGTTGAAAGTCCTTCTAGGACTTTAAGAGGGAATCAGAGAAGGATCAATGCCATGATTCTTGAAGTCTTCTTCTGCAACCCAAGTGGCTTCAATCTTTAGCTTTCCCATCCATTGCATAAGATGTTTCATGTAGGTTTTATTCCTTGTCACCTTATCTACTTTGGAGCTCAATATCTTCTTAGCCTATAACTTATTTGTAGATGGCTTTGGCAAGGTAGCTACAAGGTCTTGAAAGTCTGTATTCCCTATTAGAAAGGAAGTTGGAATAGGTCCCTTATAAGATACCAAGTCTAACACATTGAAAGTAGTGGATAAGTCCATATCTACAGGTAATTCAGGTTGATATGCATTAGCTCCATACTTGTCCAAAATCTTACATGGGCCCACCTTCCTCATCTACAACTTGTGAGACTCCCCTTTGGACAAATTGTGCTTGTTGAGGTGAACCATGACATAGTCTCCAATTGAAAATTGAACATCCCTCTTCCTTGCACTAGCCCATTGCTTCATCTTTATTATATTCTACTCTAAGGTTTCCTTTACCATGTCATGAAGTTCTTTCATGGAAAAAGAAAAGTCTTTAGCTACTCCACTAACCTCTACACCTGCCTTCATATCTCTTAGTTCAAGAATGCCTCTATAATGCACTCCATAGAACACTTCAAAAGGAATTTTACCACTAATCCTATTAAGAGTATCATTGTAGGCATACTATGCTTGGGCAGTAATGTGATTCCAAGAAATAATGTGATTCCAACTCTAACCATACTCCTTTGTCAAACATCTTAAGAGGTTTCCTATGCTTCAATTAACCACTTTTGTCTACCCATCTATTTGAAGATGGTAGGAAGATCCAAAAGGTATGATTGTACCTAACTTGTTCTACAGAGTCTTCCAAAAGTGACTCATAAACTTAGTATCTCTATTAGACATAATGCTAAGAGGAAGTCCATGTATCCTTACTACCTCATTGCCTACGTCATAAGTGGTTTTACATGGCACAAAGTGAGTCATTTTGTTGAGCTTGTCAATAATGATATAGACACAAATAAAATCTTTCTTGTTTGTAAGAAGCCCTACCAAAAAGTCCATTCTTAGACATTCCCAAGGTCTTTGGGGAATAGGCAAGGTTTAGTATAGCCCTGCAATTGTGTCAACCCCCTTAGCCTTTTGAAAAACCATGCAACATTCCACATACCTCTTCACATCTTTTCTCAAGGTAGGCTAGTATTAAAACCTTTGGACTAAATCCACTATTTTATGTACACCAAAATAACCACTTAAAGCACAATTGTGCTTCTCGTGGATCAAATTTTCTTTGATGGATCCCCTAGGGACACACAACTGATTGCCTTTAAAAAAGAGACCTACTTGCAAGGTAAAATCATAAAACTCATGATGGAAATGGTTAGTGAAATCATTAAAAACTTGATATGGCTTGGAAAAATTTGGATCATCTGGGTATAGCTCCTTAAAATTTTCAATTCCCACACTCCTAATCTACACTTCTTGAATAGTCAACAGACTAAGTGCATTTGCAACTTTAATTGCACTGCATTTTTTATGCTTTATTATGAATGTATAGGCCTGAATATACTTCACCCACTTCATATGCTTGTGGCTTAGTTTATCTTGGGAATTTCTAATTCTTAAATCTTAATTATTCAAATAAAAATAAAATCTTTAGGTAATAGATAATGCCTCCATTTTCTCAAGGCTTGGAATGATACATATAATTCAAGGTCATAGGAAGAATAATTCCTCTTTGCTTCATTTAACATCTCACTATGGAAGGCAATGATTTCACCCTCTTAGCCAAGGACTACTCCAATGATAAGGTTATTAGCATTACATTCAATAATAAACAATTTCTTAAAGCTAGCCAAGACCAAGATTGGTTGAGTAGCAATCTGCTACTTCAACAATTCACAATTTCTAGTAGCTTTTTCAGTCCATTTGAACTTTTCTCTAATCCTACCTTTAATGGTTTACAATAAGGGTGAACATATATTGCTTAATGAACTTTCTATATAATTGAGAAGTTCCTTATCTCTAAGGTAGTCTTGGGTGTTGGCCAACTAAGTATGGCCTCCATCTTACTATGATCCATCTTAAGGTATCCTTGTAAGATGAAAAAACCCAAGTAGATCAATTCTTTCTTCATAAACTCATACTTTTCTAGATTTATGGTGAGATTAGCATTAGACAATCTTGTCAAGACAAGACTCAAATGTCTTAAGTGTTCTTCTTTAGTGCTACTGAATATTAAGATATCATCAAGATAAATGACATCAAACTTACCAAGATAATTAGAGAAAACTTCATTCATGAGCCTCATGAATGTGGAGGGGGAATTTGATAAACCAAAGGGCATCACTAGCCACTCATACAAACCTTCAATAGCCTTAAAAAATGTCTTCTACTTATCTTCCTCCTTAATTCTTATTTGAAGATATCCACTCTTTAAGTCAATTTTAGTGAAGTACTTTGCATTTCCAAAACAATCAAGAAAATATTCAATTCTTGGGATTGGAAATCTGTACCTAATTTTTATCTTGTTGATTGCTCTTGAATCTATACACATTCTCAAATTACCTCCCTTATTTGGCACTAGGATATTTGGAACTATACATGGACTAACACTCTTCCTTATTAACCTATGATCTAGCAATTCTTGCACTTGCTTGGCTATCTCCTCATGTAGACTAGGTGTCATCTTATATGCTACCTTATTAGGTAAAGTTTCCCTAGGGATGAAATCTATCTAATGGCTAATAGATCTCTTAGGTGGAAATGTAGGCTTCCCATCACTCATAATATCTTCAACTAATCCAATTGTTCATGTATTTCCTTTGGCAATTGAGATTTGATTGTGCTTTGTGCATTTTGTGGCTTTACAATGATGGTATACCCTATGCCCTCTCCTTCCTTCATAGTGTTCAGAAATTATTTTTCACCTACCATTAGGACATTAGGTCCCACCATTGTTCCCTCTCCATCTATTAAGGACTAAAAAATATAAGACTTCTCTCCTTTTTTAAACTTGTAAACATTTTTCCTGCCATCATATTGGGCTTCCTTATCATATTTCCATGGCCTCCCTAAAAAGATATGACATGCATCCATTGGAAATATATCACATAGAACCTTATCCTTATATCTACCAATTGCATATGTGAATTCCAGGCCTTAGATTCTCACACACACTTCAACACAGTCATTACCTAAGAGATCATCCCAAAATGAACATTGAATTGTTCATCTGAGTAACCTAATAGTGCAACCTCTTGCCTTCTAACTAGAAGGATTTTTCCTTGCTCTCGAACTGAGAAGTGGGCAACTTGACCTTTTAGTATGAATGATTTATGTAGCTATATGATACTGTAATTAATCTAGATGAAATGCAATCTAATCTAATAACAAGAAAAGAAAATTAAGCTATATGAGTGCATTTTAATTTATATTATATTTAATGCTGAGCAATTATGAATGCTATGAAAGTATTAAGCAATTTAGTATTTATTTTGATAATAATTTGATGCAATTCAATTCCCATCCTCATAATGAGGAATTAGAAGCCTCTTAAATAGAATTCCCAAAATCAACCAATGGTCAAGATCAATTGGAATGGATGGTCAAGATTGAAGCTGCGATTTAGTTAGGATGGAAGATTCCTAGTGTAGGTGAGCTTAACTAAATTAGATCTTGAGTATAATGAAGAGTTAATTGAAATTCACCTAAGTGAGAGAATAAATTGATTAATTCAATTCCAATTCAAGAGATAGATCACTTAGAATTCTCATTCCCAAACTAAAGATAAGATTTGGAAGATTATTTAATTTAATAAAATGAGATATGAATTCATAAATACATATTTCTAATTAATTGAGTAATTAAACCCAATAATTGAAATAAAGACATTATCTCATTAAATTAAATATGTTTAATTCCTTCGCACATTAGGTTAAAGAAGAAATTTAATTTAATTAAAGTATGAACACTTACAATTAAATCAAATTTAATCAATAGGTTTAATGTAGCCAATTTGAGTTGATACTTAGGAATTAAATAGAGAACGTGATTAATGCAGATTAGGGTTTTCTACATTTGACAATTAGGTCAAGTAGTGGTAATCAGAATAAGAATTGCCTAGTAAAATAGGACTTAGGGTTGATCAAAATAGACCAGAATTGGTTTACATGGCAATGTGCCAATTTTGGCTTATTGCACCAATATTGAAATCAATCCATGCTTGTTCTTAATTTACTTCTATATGATGACCCTTACTTGGCCATGTGACTCTATAAGCATTGGCATGAGTAAGTCTTCTTAGTTTTAGTTTTACTACTACTTCTTCTAAAACTATGTTATTAGTAGACCTAGAGTCAATGATAAATTTACATACCTTATTTTTCACCTTGTATTTGACCCTAAAAAAGGCTCTTCTTTGACTTGGCTCCTCCTTCATGGGCTCCCTAATGAGTGTTCTTCTGAACATTAAATTCTCACCTTCTTTTGAATCCAATAGATGGTCAATTTCTTTCTTACTTTTAATGTCTTCTTGAGCATATACTTGTGTTTCCCTTAAGGTAGAAGCCTTCTCTAGACATCTATATGATGGATTCCCTAGTTGGCTACAATTGTAACACTTCATTATGGAAAAATAGGAGGGACCTCTACCTTGATTGCTATTTCTTCCCCTAAAACTACCTTTGTCTCTTTGATTAAATTCACCTCTTGGATTGCTTGAGCTACTTTGTTCACTTGGCTTACTATGCCCTTGGGGTCTAGTAACTTGGCCTCTTCCACCACTAAAATTGCCTCTCTAATTTTTTTTCTCCCTTTCCTTGCCTCTATTCCTATTACAAAAATCATACTTCTTCTTCAATTTTTCCTATACCTTAAGTTCTAGTTGCTAACACTTCTACACTATATTGGGAGTCCACAACTGAATTCCCTCTTGGATTTTCCACCTCAAGTCATTAACATATCTTGAAATTTTAATGTTTTTAGCCTCTTGCACTTTGGATCTTAGGAAAAGTTTTTGAAACTCCTCAGTATAACTTTCCACATCATTATCTCTTTGCTCAAGCTTCTACCTCTTTGTATACAACTACACTTCAAAGTTTATAGGAAGGTAGCTTTGTTGAATCTGACTGACCATACTCTTCCAATTTGCAAAGGGTTTCTTTCCCTCTTTCCCTCTTTCATCTTTAGTGAATTTCCACCATGTGAGAGTTACTCCTCCCATTCTTGGTTTTGATACCTTAATATTTTGGGCTTCTATCACATTTTCACTCTCAAAATAGTTTTCCATGCCTTCTAGCCATTCTAAGACATGATTAGTATCCAAATTTCCACTAAATAGTAGCATTTTTTCCAAGGATTTTTTGGTTTAAGGCCTTGATTTATCTAAGAAATGGTTCCTCAAATATTTTAGGATTAGGTGTGGGTGCCTCCTCTTCAACAAAAACTAGCTGCTTTTGCCTACCACACTCCTCTTGTTGGGTGACCTTGTTGGAAATTGCTTTAATCTTGAGTATTATTTTCTCAAGAATTATTTCCAAGGATTTTATATTTTCCTTCAACTCTAGGTTTTCCTTATCATTTTTTTAAACTTTCTTAGCTAATTCTACATTTGTTACCATGTTGGATCATATGGAGGATTCCTCTTCACATTCAAACATACACTTATATCTCCTAAAATCATATTGTTCTGATACCAATTTGATAAGAAAAGTCTATGGTAGTGTAGGTAGATGCTTCCCACTCCTTGAAATACTCTACTTACAAAAAGGTTAACCCTAAACACTTAGAGATAACTTGCCATTAGACCAACCTACCCATTTAGGCTTGCTTACTAGTTTGCAACTACTTTCTAGGCTTCCCTATTGACTTATATTTTGTTGCAAGCATTGGAGGCTCTTTCTAAGGTGCTTTAGATATGATCACATTCATCTTCAAAGTTTCATCCATTAACTCCTATACAATCTCTTCAAAACAAGAGAAAACTCCTTTAGGCCTAATAGCCCTAAATTAGCCCTCCTAATGGACTAAAATTGGATTTGTGCTAAATATTCCATAACAAGGCTCCAAAATAATCCTAGTTTAGGATACCCTTTTTCAGGACCTTCAAGATTACGAAGGTCTTGATTTCCCAAGGTACACTAGGTGCCCTAGCCCAAATTTTAAGGGTTTAATAGGGTTTGACAACATTCTATACTGGTCAAACGTGGACCTACCTTTCCTCATTCATTAGTGGCTTGAAACACCTCTCCTTACACCCATATTACCTTCATTCCATTATTTCACTATCCATTACACCCATTCCATCTAAAATGACTCACCTTGGGAAGAAATCAATATTCCTTGTTTCAATTTGTAGTCAAGAAGGACCCAATCTCACCTAGGGATTCCAAGGAAAGTGCTTGGCCTTGTTCTTCTTGCTTCATACATTATATGATACAAAGTTTTGGCATTATATTGTATTTTTCATTAGTGACAACACTTATTTGATTCTGAATGCTTATTGAGCTCATCATTTAGTCTAAGTTTAACAATTAAATAGTTCACACCAAGCATTCCTAAAGCTACCGAGTGAATGTGTAGTTTAACAATGTTTACCGAGCTTACAATGTTCATTGAATAAGTAATGGTCACTGAACTTCATAGTGTCTATCGAGTCATCAGCTTGTGTGATGTGAAGTCAATTTCTACTAAATGATGGATGTGTAGTGTTTACTGAGTGACAATAAGGTAAATGAAGGATTTAGTATCTATCGAGTCTTCAATGGTTATCGAGTTACAAGCTACATTATGTGATTAGTATGGACCAAGATTCTACTTCTACTGAGTGCATGATGATGCTGAGCAATGTAGTGGATGTCGAGTATCAAAAGGTCACCAAGTTAGCTTGAAGAGCTCGAGTTTTCTACTATTTGGCTGACTCAATAATATTTTATTTACTTGTGTTTTAGCCAACCTTGCAATTTTAATTATTAAAATGGTATATATGTAATGTATTGTATCATTTTCAAAATAATCATGAGTATGTTAAAAAATGGACATGAAATGTTTTGAAGAGTGAATGTGAATTAGCAGTAGAACAAAGTATTCAACAAGGTCATTAAGGAGCAACAAAGACATATCAATCCCAAGAGGTGATCTGTACTTCAAAGATTTATTCAAAAATCAAGTTGTAAGTTAAATCTATTATTTCATCCTAATAGGTGAATGGGTTTTCTAAATCCTTTAACAGGGTAGACTTAACAATCTTTGTATATATCTCTTAACAAAGTGCATACTTCATTGTATGTTTGTAAAACCTCTAACAAGGTGGACCTAACAGTCAAAATTGCTCTTAATAGGGCAGATGATCAGAAGTGGTCAATGTAAGACCTAACAAGCCAACTTTATATTGCAGTAGTGAATTTTTGTGGGTATTATCCCCACCCTAATTTTACTTTCTATTTGGAAGGTTTTTGGGTCACCAAAATACTGTGTTCATGTGTTATGAATTTTTATCTTTTCTCGTGCATGCAGTAGATTAGAAGAATGAATGGTGAATGATTTATATGGTTAAGTGCTAAACTGATTTAAAGTTTTTGAGGTTATTGATTCAACCCTCCCCTCTCAGTAACCTAGCTAGTCTTGATTATTTCCAACAATTGGTATCAGAGCTTTGTGGTTCTCAAGATAAAGTTTGATAGCTTGAACAAAGATCAAGGACAATGGAGATATTCAAACTTGACAAAGGTATTGAGAATGAGAAGCTAGATCTAGAAATGGCCATAGCTCAACTCAAGGAAGGAAAAGAGCATCTTTCCCAATCCATGAAAAGAATGAAGGAACTTGCAAGATAGATGAATGACCATTAGAATGTTGAAGAAAAGATTGAAGAATTTTTCCCATCAAGCAGTTTAGATAAAGCTAATGAGGCAGTCAAAGAACTCCTAGCAAAGAATGGCTCTCTGTAAGAAGAAGTAAGAATATTGAAAAGAGAACAAGAAGTAAGGATGTGTGAAATCTTGGAACAAAGGAATAAGGCAAGTGAAGACTTGGAGACAAGGAACAATGCAAATCAAAACCAATCCCTTCAACAAGAAAGCCTTATCAATCAACTCTCCAATACAAATGAGGAAATCATGAATCTAAGATCTGAAAATGAAAGTTTAAGGAATGAATTAATCACTAAAAGATAGATCGATGAAAGATTGAAAGCTGATCTAATCTCTAAAAAGAAACTCAATGAAAGGATAATGAAATCCCACGCAGACATGGATCAATTGACTCAACAAAGTGAGCATAATCTTCAGAGGAAAAAAGGTAAAGTAGGACTTGGTTACAAAGAAGAAGGTGAATCTTCCAAACAAGGTGCCCAAAGGAATCAAAGACCTACTTGCAACCACTATGGTAAGTTAGGTCATACATCAAACAAATGTTGGAGCAATGGAAAAGAAAAATTCAATGGAAAATGCTACAATTGTAGTCAACATGGTCATAAAGCTAATGAATGCAAGGAGAAACCAAAATTTGAAAGTAAATGTCACAAATGCAAGAAACAAGGTCACAAGGCATCTGAATGCATATCCAACCCATTCAATTCAGCTAAACAAATTGTCAAAGAAATATTTGGTTGGGATTACAATACTTGGTGTAGATGTCACTATTGTGGAGAATATGGACACATTGGCATAGACTTCACAAGGCATCACTTGAGAAGGAGAGATTCAATAGTAAGATGTTATACATGCACTAAAATTGCTCATATAGCTAAAAATTGCAAGAACATAGGAAGAGTTGAAGATGAGAAGAAAGCTAAAGCTGATAACATCAGGAAGTAGATGAGATAGTAGTGGATTCCTAAATCTACCAAAAAAAATAGTTCAAATGATGGCATTGTCACTCAAGAAGTGGGTGAATCCACCATTTCCAATTAGATTCTTCAAAGGAGGGACTAGAACTATATCTTCAAGCTATATCTTGAGCAGTTCCAAATGGAAGAAAGCAGAAGATCCAAATCAGTATATTAGATACAAAAGGATAACATGAGTTCATTTGATACCGAGCAAGGTTGGTCACAGACTCAACTGAGCTAGGTCAGGAGAAATAAATTTTTTTTTGATCATCGAGCCACTTCATCTACCAAATTGCAACCCTCTTCATCAGCTCTTGAGAAATCTACTTTAGCAGTATGCACAACTACTAGTTCTCCAATTGTGTTAACTTCTACTATAACTTGTATAGTAAGTTTGCCAACATGTTCCACAATTTTGTCTACTACATCTTTAACTGCACCAATTTTTGTTCTAGTTAGTTCTTCAGTTGTAAATATTCCAATTTGTACATTACCTCTTGATACTTCATTTTTTGGAAGCACATCAGTTTTGGATAGAGATAGTACTTCTTTCAATTTTCCTCTAGTTGGACCAATTCAAGTCTTTTCTGCTAGTCCAGCTACTTGTACTATTGTTTCCATTTCTAAGTCCAAGGAAGTAAGCATATAAGTAAAACCTAAGACTCCTCTAAAACTTCTGCTTACTGGGAAAGTAATTGATGAAGACATAGACTTGGACAAAGAAATTTTTATTCCTAAGATAGATCTAGATACTGCCATAGCTAATGAAATGAGATTGGTCAGTCAACTTTTGTAGCAAAAAGTAAGGTAGAAATAGCTTAGAGATAAGAGAGACAGAGAATTTACAATAATTGAGAATGCCAAAAACATGATTCCTAAGGCTATAGGTGTTGATGTTGACTCATCTCAGCACATTTTGTTATAATTAGAAGAGGCTGTGAATAAGTTCAATGATGACACTTCTAGCCAAGAGAAGCTCATTGAAAAGGTAGAGAAGAAATTTGACAATAAGGTGCTTGAGCACATTGCAATAAATCAGGTAGAATTATCTGCAATTTTGAGCAACCTTGAACAATCCTTTACAAATGTAACATCATTTTTTGGCAAGCTTTGTGATGTTACCAAGTATACCAAGGATATAAAGGAGAAATTGAATAAGATTGATGTGGACATAAAGGCTAGTGCTCAAAGGTTACAGCTTGACCTGAATTCAAGCTCAACACATCACATGAAGGTGAAATTTTTGTTAGAAATGTAGGTAGAGTTACTTAGGGAGGAAGCCAAGATCAGGTCTACATTGATTGATATCCAAAATATGATCCTTGCAGTTATGGACCCAATGCAGAAACATATTACATATTCAAAAACATTGGTCCAAGATAACAAATTTTCAGTAGTAGATCATAAGATTAAAATTTTCACAGAAGTTCAAGTGGCCCTCTCTACCTACAAAATTTTGCAAGATAATTGGGATAAGACATTGGCTCTTATTCTCAAGGTACACTCTAAATTTCTCTCACATTTTGATGTTTCTATTTGAATATTTTGCATATCTCTTTGGCATTATTGTCAAAAAGGGGGAGTATGAGATAATAAGAACAGGGGGGGTAAAGAGATAGTAAGAGGTAGAGTAAAGAGATAGTAAGAGAGTTGTGAACAAATCAAGGGAGAAAATAAATTGATATATGTATAGATATAAGCTATGTATATATCATGCCATATGTATGGAGGAGATATGTAAGATATGTATATACAGTAGCTTTATAAAGATCAATTTTGAAAAATCAAAAATCAAAATGTTAGTGTACATAAGTTTTGTCTAATAAGTGTTTTTGTCACTAATGACAAAGGGGGAGATTGTTGGCCTTATATTTTATTTGTCATTAGTGACAACACTTATTTGATTCTAAATGCTTACCGAGCTCATCACTTAGTCTACAGTTTATATTGAGTATTCAATTATTACCTTGTAAGTTCAACAGTTAAGTAGTTCACACTGAGCATTCTTGAAGCTACCGAGTGGATGTGTAGTTCAATAGTGTTTACCGAGCTTCCAATGTTCACTGAACAAGTAATGGTCATCAAGCTTCATAGTGTCTACCGAGTCATCAACTTGTGTGATGTGAAGTTAGTTTCTACCAAATGATGGATGTGTAGTGTTTACCAAGTGAAATCAAGGTAAATGAAGGATTTAGTATCTCAAGAGTAACATTATATCTATTGAGTCTCCAATGGTTATCAAGTTCCAAGCTATGTTGTGTGATTAGTATGGATTGAGCTTCTACTTCTACCAAGTGCATGATGATGCTGAGTAATGTAGTGAACGCCAAGTATTAGAAGGTCACCAAGTCAGCTTGAAGAGCTTGAGTTTTCTACTATTTGGCCAACTCAATAATATTTTATTTACTTGTATTTTAGCCGACCTTGCAATTGTAATTATTGGAATGGTATATATGTAATGTATTGTATCATTTGCAAAATAATCATAAGTATGTTAAGGAATGGACATGAAATGTTTTGAAGAGTGAATGTGAATCACCAATAGAGTAGAGTATTTAGCAAGGTCATTAAGGAGCAGCAAAGACATATCAGTCACAAGAGGTGATTTGTACTTCAAAGATCTATTTAGCAATCAAGTTGTAAGTCAGATCTAGTATTTCATCCTAATAGGTGAATCAATTTTCTAAATCCTTCAACAAGATAGACTTAATAGCCTTTGTATAAATCTCTTAACAGAGTGAATACTTCATTGTATGTTTGTAAAACCTCTAACAAGGTGGACCTAGCAGTCCTAATTGCTCTTAATAGGGTAGATCATCAAAAGTGGTTAATGTAAGCCCTAACAAGCCAAATTTATACTATAGTAGTGAATTTTTGCGGGTTACATCCCCACCCCAATTTTACTTTCTATTTGGAAGGTTTCTAGGTCACTAAAATACTGTGTTCATGTGTTATATAACCTTAAAACCAAAACAAAATGAAAGGAACCAATATGAAGAAACTAAAACCAAAAAAAAAAGTTTAGGTGAATCATGTTGCTATCAAAACCATTCTATATTCTTCAAAATTGTTAGCATTTCTTTATTTATTGCTAGCATCTATACTCCTCAAAATTCTAATCTCTTCTATTATGACTTGGAGATATTTAAAATTTAATTCTTTAACTACTCAAACCAACTCATGCTTGTGGATAACCTTCTTGTTCTCTCTAACCACTTCTACAACTTCTTGGACAAGAAAATTGCAAAATTGCAAAATTGTCAATGTCCAACTTTTGCAATATTGACATTTTTGCATTATCACACTTCAAACTTTATGAAACTAAACATAATGACTCTAAATAAACCATGGTGTAATGCCCCACCATGCGACCCAAAACAAGTTAACCTAAAGTTTTACTAAGTTTTTCAAATAATTTTTTTAAAGATAAAGATACAACAATAGTAATAATATAGTAGAAGTAATTAACATACACTCATACATCAACAACACATAAATAGGTTACAACTCTTAAGGGTCACGTGACGTTGAATCAAATTTAAGTTCAATTATTAATAAATATAATATATAATAAATTTACATCAAATAATAATATACCAATATGAATCCATTTAATTAATATACAATTATATATGATGCCACTTGGCAATAAACATAATGCACAATCATCCAATGTACATGTCACAGGGTATGAAAGGTTGAAATAATATACATCATGAAATAAATTACATCATCTCTTAAGCTATGATGAAATCAAATACAATACAATAATACAACCATCCATCATAGAAATACACAAATAGATAGAAAGGAACATCTGCACAAACACATACAACAGTGGCATTTGACTGTCAGATCTCAATAGTATAAGAAAAAGGACTACCACCTGACCTCATGGTAACCCAAAAAGGTCCACTCCCACCATGCTAAGGAGATAGTCTCAAGTCCCAAATAGGATATCAATCTCAAAATCAAAAGTAATATCTAAATCAAGGAAACCCTAAAAGTAATCTAACTCAAATGTTCTAAGATAAATTGACATCTAGACCCAGAGGCAAACATAGATGCATATGGAATCTACTGTGAAAGTGGGAAAGTTTCATCACATGAATCAATGCTAGAGTTACCTTGGTAGTGTAACTTGACCTTGACACCCTAGTGACTCTATGCGGCACTAGTATCCTTTTTCACTAACAAGGCATACTAATGATGCATGGTCACAACCAAGCATTCTCTCTACTCCCATCCTAGTCTGTACTAGCACTCGAGGCATGGGCAAGAACATATAAAGACTCTTATTAGGTTCATTTTATTCCCATTTAGTGTAGTGTTTTCACTTATTAAACAACTTACAATGGGTTACCTTGGTAGCCATTTTGGGCCCCAGCCTCCATTGCAAGCCACTTCCTAACATTACATATAGATAGCCTACCCTAAGCTTAGTAAAATCAAAATATCTCAAAAGACCACATACCATACGTTAGTTCTTAAATAAGAAACTGACGAGTACTAAAATCATTGATCATAATCATTGATTCCACCAATACGATCATCCTAATATGATTGATCCCAAAATCAAGTATACATAAACCAATCCATGTCATAACATGACATCACCAAGAAAAAATCATACAAACACCACAGTCCAATAAAAAAAACTAAAAAAGCAATCCAAATACAATTGATCAAAGACTCAAAGGTTATATAAAATAGGACACACCGTTCACCTTAGTTTCACATAAGAACATTAGAAAGCAATAACAATCAATGCATCAAAAAATCTCATAGATCATACCATACACATTATCATGGTTGGTTATAAAAGATTGTATACAAACATCATCATGACATTATAGAACAAACCTCCAAGCCTTTGGTAAACATCTAGACTCGCCAAAGCTAAGACAAACCCAAAAACCCCAACACCAATAAATCACACATCATATAAAACACATACAAAAGTGAATTTCATAATTCATTAGGTTTTGAACACCATAAAGTTCAATATTTACTAAAGGTTTTCAGATTAAATCATAAACAATTCTATAATGGAAATCAATTTTCTCAAACAAGGGTTTCAGCCTAGAGAAATTCTGAAAACAGAAACACAATAGACATGAAGAAGACAAGAATTCAAAGAATGAGTAACTACTGCACAAACCCACAAGATCTTACTTAGATCTGATGCTAAAGCAATGAACACACAAACATGCAAGAATCTTCTTTTTCCTTCGAAAACCCTCTTTTCAAAAATTGGCTCCTCCAAATCTGTGTATCTAGAAATGAGCTCTAATTTCCTTAATAAAGAGTTTTTCCTCCAAATCAAGGCTTTGATCATGCAGTCATGTGAAAATCCTTTGTCTTTAATTTTCATGCAGGCACTTTATGCAATTTAATTAAAATAAACTTTATCAAATTAAAGCTTTTTCTCCCTTATTAAATCATGTTTTTAATATAATATTTATTAATTTAACTAAAAATATTATTTAGAGTTTATTAAAAATAAAACTCCTAAATAAATTATTATTAAATTAAATAAATATAAATATGCCTAAATTAGAACTTTAATCAAATCTTTTAAATTTAATTCTTTCATGCACATTTAAAGAACTTTTTAATTAAAATATTCTTTTATATTTTCTTTTCCTCTACTTATTAATTAGTGTAAACATTATTTACAGCATAGTTTATTATTTAAATTAATAAGAATACAATTTACTATTCCTCTACCTATTTTTTAAACAATTATTAGATTAATAAAATTCAGAAGTCCATCAAACAATTTCTTTGGTCTAATGGCAAGGGTAATAACAAAATTCATTCTGTTAAGTGGGCTTGGTGCCACACTAACAAGGCCCTTGGGGGACTTGTGCTGAAGGATTTAAGAATTCAGGGTATTGTCCTGTCTACCAAATGGATTTTTCAATCCATGTAGGAGGACTGTCCTTGGAAAGTGTTGGTTAGAAACAAAATTGAGAGGGGTGTTCCTAACAAAGCCAAATCTTAGATTAATCTCCCCTTTTGTGACCTCATTATTGGTAATTTTCCTGTCATGGTCCAAGGTTCTGTAGTTTTCAGATCTATTTGGAAGGCTTGGGAACATGTTAGGAGATTCATCATTAACAAGAATTTTCATTGTAATAATCAACTCCATGGTGAAAGATCCATTTGGTGGAACATTCAGCTAAACTGTAAACCTTTGGCCCTTTCCCAAGGGTGTTCTGATAGACTATGGGCTAAGAAAGATATTAAATAGTTCATAGATCTCTTTGAGTAGAATCAAATCACTCCTTGGGATGAGCTTAAAAATAAATATGATATGCCTAATTCCCATAAAAGAACTTGTAACATGATTTTGCAAGTTGTTAATGGTCTTCCCACTTTATGCCATGTTGATTCTCAAAGGCACCTTAATTGTAATTGGCCTGGTGGAGTTGTCACAAATTTGCTTAAGGCCAAGAATATATATAGAATCCTTGATTGTAATATGGATATTATTGATCATGTCAATGTTGTTTGGTACTCTTCCTATGATGTTGATGTTTGGAAAAAATACTTTGATATCTTGTGGAAGAATTCTGTTGAGCCTAAAATTAGATGCTTCAGATGGTTAGTCATGTTGGACAAGCTTCCTATTAAGAGAGATTTTTCTAATTCTGATATTTGTAATTTATGCAGAGTTCCTGAAACTAGTAGACATATTATTTTAAGATTGTTCCTTTGCTAAAGAAATATGAAGAATGTTTGGCATTATTTATCCTATTGGTGTTAATATTCTTGATATTATCATTGGTTTACCAATTTATTTTGGAATATATTATTGTCTAACATTCTCTGGTAGATCTGGAAGTGTAGGAACAAGGAAAGGTACAAAGGTAAGCCGAGGGATCTTACTAAGTTTTTTTGAAAAATCACTTATTTTAAAATTTCTTTGTAGGTGTAGGCTACTATGTTGATCGAGCGAGACAAGATGAGAAGGTTCCTTCATGATGGACATGTTGCTTTTTTCTACTATGAGTTGAAGCATGGATACCAATGGCATAGAACCCTAGATGATCTGTAAGCTTTTGAACAAGCTTGCACTAGGCTGAACAAAGAAATTAGTAAGAAAGTGAATGATACAAAAGAAGATTTATTAAGGCTGATGCAGATTCATGAATGTAAAAGCATTGTTTGGATGAAGGGTCCCTTCGGTTGGACTGCTTGGGTGGTCAATTACTATGATGTTCTTAGTTAGATAGTCCTTCTTCTTCTTCTTTTGCTATGTTGTACAGCTGATTTTGTTCTTCCTTAGTGAGGCTTGGCCTCCTTGTTGACTTTCGTGGTGGTACTTTGGTTGCTCTGTATTTTATGAAACTCTTATTTCTAATAGAAAAAAAATTAATAAGAATAATTAAAGCTCATTATTTAAATGCAACTCTAATTTAATACTTATTAATTAAATAATCATAATAAAATACTATTAAATCTTTAATCTTTTAATCTTTTAATTCTATTTTTATTCAACTTCTTAAATTAGACTTTTAAAATAAATATTTTAAACTGAAGTACTTATTTAATAATGTAATTAAATAACATCATATTCAAATCTTTCTTCAACCAATTTTCTAAATTTAGACTTCTAATTTTAGACTTGTTATTTAAAGCATAAATTTAATTAGTTTTTAATTAATCAAATATTCACATATTTTAATATATTTTTTTAATCAAATAATATTTATTACTCAACTAGTGATATTATTTAGAGTTTATTATTAAAATAAAACTCTTAAATAATAGTTATTAAATGAAATAAATATAAATATGCTAAAATTAGAACTTTAATATAATTCTTTGATTTAATTAATTTTTCAATTAATTAAATATAATTAAATATTAAATTTTCTATATACAATTTTATGCAATTTAAATTTAAATGTCTATTAAATTAATTTTCTTTCTCACTTTAATTAATCATAAGACATTTTTAATATTATATTTATTAATTTAACTAACAATATTAATTAGAGTTTATTAATAAAATTCATAAATAATAATCATTAAATTAAATAATTATTAATGCCGATAGGCATTCTACAATGGCAAAATGAGTGGAGTGGGATGGTGTAAATGTGTTAATGTTAACTTTTATTCTTCTAGGTTAAATTTGATAACCATCTACATGTCAAAACTTTAAATCTTATTATAAATAGAATATACTTTTAAAAATAATTTAATAAATATGACGTAAAATATTTGTTCAAATTATAATATTTGGAGATATAAATCATCCATTTTTTAGAAACAAAAATAAAAATATTAATTTATTAAAAATTAAATAAATGGAGATAAAGAAAATATAAATAATTTTAGATGTAGTGAATTAAATTATAATGATTTTGTAGTGGATATCTATCAGAATTTCTATTGATATATTTATTTAAGATATCTATACTAGTAAATATGCCAAAATTAGAACTATAACTTTATCTTTAAATTGAATTCTTAATTTAAATAAATTTATGAGACATTTTTAAAAATATATTTATTAGCTTAATTAATAACATTAGTTAGAGTTTATTACTAAAATAAAACTCCTAAATAATTATCATTAAATTAAATAAATATTTATATGTCAAAATTAGAACTTTAATAAAATATTTAAATTTAATTATTTTATTTAATTAATTTCTCAATTAATTAAATATAATTAAATATCAAATTTCTTTATAAAATTTCCATTAAATTAAATAATTAAATTATCTTTTAATTTGATTTAATTATAACAAAAAATACAATAGACCCACAAAACCAAATACGTTAACTCAATTGAAGACACTTGACAAAAATCAAATTCTAGGGTTAAAATCATGAATTCACGTCACTTGATGAATTTAGATTGGTAAAGTAACTTAGCTAATTGTCCTACTTTCTAGGACAATTGGCTTAGGGTTTAGGATTTAGAGTTAAGAGTTATCTCCCCATTATATCATTGAAGTACCATGATAGGGTATGCTCATCCATGCATGTACAAGCACAATATTTTAAACTAAACTAACAATGGTAGGAAGTGGTTTATCATGTAGATCTTGACTAGTAGGTGACTATGACTCCCTTCCTTAACCACATCAGAAATGTCAAACATAAAAAAAACATACACACATGCCATACACATGCAAATATGAGGTAAGTATCCATAGAAACTACATAAAAATCATTCATCTAACTAACATCATTAAACAATTGAAAGTCACTACATATATATCATCATTGAACAATCATGCATACATGAAATAACTAGGTAATTTAATATATAATCAACTAAGTATGAAATGACACATAATCAAATATGGTGACTAAGTACTGACAATCATAAAATATAATCAGAAAAATAGCCTAAAAGAATTTGACAATACAATCAAGTCAAGTAGGGGTAGGCATTACACACGGAGTTTATGTAGACCATGTTTAGTGATGCAGGAGCATCCAAAGGTATAAGGGAAATCTTGTATCACCCAAAAAAATGTACCTAGACATAGTTTCTGTTTCATGTGTTTTCATTTCTGGATACCCATTTTGGTCAAATAAAGGTTCCAACTCTCATAGTTCCACTATCAATGTTCTGGGTTAGATTATTTAAGCACCTTGAGATACATGTAAATGCTAGAAAAATAGGACTATGTAATTGAGACATAATTATGGTGAATCAAAAGGTGTAAATTGGAGGGAGGATTAACATTGTGATTTAGAACATTCCAAAAAAAGAATAAGGTCAAAAGGTTGAATGATTTCAAAGTTATTGCAATTTTTCAATCTCTGGAGACCTCCTAAGAATGCTCCAAAGTCATGTTTGAAGCATTAAATGACCTCGTACAGGGCCAAAAAATGGGAGATGAGCAAAGCTTGTCAATAGGACTATAGAGCACTCTGAGAGCTTTCTAAAAATGTAAACAGTTTGTCAATCCAAGCTACAGTTCAAAAGTTATGCCTCCCGAAAGTTCGGCTACCGTTTTTGGATTCTTCTAATTTTGTACCGACTTCTAAAGTGACTTCTGGAGCCTTCCATTTTTGTGGTGGATGCCAACTAGCACTTTCTAGAATGTATTCCTAATCCTTAACCCTTTGGGGTCTATTTGAGGACATTTCTGGCATTGTAAAAGGCAGTTCGGAGTGGAATTTGAGAGAAGGTACTAGGAGAAAAAATTATCTCCAGATTTATGCTATTGTAAGCGCATAGGGCATGTTTTGGAGTCAATTTACTCTACACTAAGTCTACTAGCATATTTTCATAGTTAATAAAATTTTCCCTTTCCTGTTGTGTCCATTTTGTGCTTAGGTTGTGTCTCCATCATTTAGGCCATTTTCACTCCTAACTATCCTTCTACAATAAATTAGTCCTCTAAGACAACTTTTAGTACTATTGGACCTAATTGAAAATATTTTACCACAAGGACCCAAAAATAAGAACCCCATTACTCCTAAGTCTCTCAAAGACTCTTATTTGCTTGCTAACAACCTATCCTAGGTGTTCCTACACTAGGATGCATTTAAATTAAATTTAAATACTTGAGGAAAGTGAACCTATTTAATTTAATAAATTTAATTAAATAAGTAGAAGAATATGAAAAATATAATTATTTAATAAATAATCAATTATAGTGTTAGAGGAAATACTAAATTAATTAATATAGTGCTTTGGATGATTTTAAGTGTCTACATAACTTTCTACAACCAAAGAAACATAGAATGGTGTTATGGAAAGAATGAATGAAATGATTTAGGTGGAAATAAGGATGATGATCAAAGAAGAAAATCTACCATAGTTTTTTGGAAGGAAGTAGCAGATATTTTTGTGTCCACTTTGAAAAAAGATTTGTATTGGAAAAGATACTATAAGACTTCATATGAGGTTTGACATAGAAGGGCACCTATGATGAAATATTTCAAAATCTTGGGAAAGAAGTGTTATATTCAAAGAGATGAAGACAATTTGAGAAAATTTGACAACAAATCCAATGAACAAATATTTTTGGGATTCTCTACTAGAAGAAAAGTGTATTGATGTTTCAATAAAAGACTAAATAAAGTTGTGGAAAGTGTAAATATAAGGGTTGATGAACATTTTTATTATGAATCTAGTACTTAGGAGAAGAAATAAGATGACAAGGAGGAAGAAGTTGAATCGAGATCAACACATTCTTGTACTAAAAAACTCCAAGGTATGTTCAAAAACATCATTGTGAGAAGAAGATTATCAGGGATAAGAACAAAGGTTTTGTAACCATACTAAGGAAATGAGAGAGAAAGCTTTATATTATCTACTTTCAAAAGTTCAACCTATTTCAAAAATAAAAGCTTGTAATAATCAGAGTTGGATCAAGGAAATGGGAGAAGAGCTAAATAAAATTTAGAAGAATTAAACCTGGGAGTTTGTTCCCACATTGATGGTAAAGAATCTGATTGGAACTAAGTAAATGGGTTTTTAAGAACAAGTTGGATGAGGATGATTAAGTTGCAAGAAGCAAGACTAGACTTGTCCACAAAGCACACTCTTAGATTGAAGGAGTTAGGTTTGATGAGATGTATGCACATGTTACTTAAATGGAGGAAATTATAATGTCTTTGGAATTTGCAACTAATTAGAAAATTCAAAGTTTACTAGATAGATGTCAAGTCAAGATTTCTTAATGGTGAACTAAATGAAAAAATCTATATTGAGAAACAATTTTTTTTTAGGTCAAAAACAAATATATATACAATTTGTAGGTTGAAGAAGACCCTTTATGGATTGAAACAAGCACCTAGAGCTTGGTATGGTAAGTAGGATAAATATTTGACTAGTCAATGTTTTTAGAAAGGTTGGGAATACAACAATGCACTTCCTAGTAGATATCAACCAAAATTTTGATTAGTGTAGTTTATATGGATGCTAATATCTTTGTGGGAAAAGATGATGTGTGGAAATTTCCTTTGAGGATATGCAAAAAGAATATGTGATGTCTATGGTTGGTGAAATGAATTTCTTCCTTGGGTTGCAAGTGAGGTAGGACAATGAAGGTATTTTTATCTCTTAATCCAAGCATGTGAAGGAATTGTTCAATAATTTTGGCTTAAAAATCTCAAAGCCAATGAGTACTCCCATTATTATTGATGCAAGTTGAATAACTATCTATAATTGATCCCATTCTTATCCTTAGGTCCATGAACAAAAAATCATATCTTATTTTCTAAATCTGATCTAGGTATTCTTCAATATATGTCATCCATAATTCATAATTACATGTTTCATATATATTCTTAGGTTAAAGCTTTGAAATTGAGACAATTTCTTATCTATTATGTGATAACCTTAATCAAATCTAAACACTGTTATTTCTATTTGTTGGAGCTACAATTGTTGAGAGCTTAATTGGAACAATTTTTATATTGTCATTAATGTCAAACCTAACAAGTGTCGAACCTACTTGAGAGACATCCACTAATAGTGTAGAGTATCATTTGATTTTAATGATGAAGAGGATTTGAAAAGAAGAGATCAAGAGATGACCTAATGAAAGGTTGAGCTGAAATGTTTAAGTGAGATGGAATTACAATGGGCACTTGATAAATTAGTACTTGACAAGATAGTTTATTTTTTAATCAATATATGAAGTGAAGGCAATAGTTGGAAGAAGTTCAGAGTTGAAACAAGTCATAATGATAAGCTTGATTGAGTATCAGTGTCATACAATCACTGAAGGAGTTGAAGCTGAAGACTAAGAAACTTAAGCATTGCTAAGAATAATAGTACTGGTTGAGTATCTATCTTGGCTGCATGATAGAGATTGTTGAGTGATAGTATTGACTAAGTTGAATAGTGATGACCGAGTGATCTAGTGAAGACTGAGTGACAAAAAAAAAAAATTATGAAAGAATCAAGATTCATGGATGGCATAGTTGAAATATTGGAACAAGGAAAACATTTTGATGATAAGGATTTATGAGTTCTATTATTTAATACAAGGAAAGGATAAGTTGAGAGATCAAAGGATAAGATTTGAGAAGATGTTTCTAGAAGTGTTGAGAAGAGAAGAAGAACAAGAAGATGGGTAGATTCATTGAATATTTAGGATATGATTATAAACCCTAAGATCTATGATTGTGATTAAGTAGGAAAATATAAAAGCTACCTATTTAAGGAGGTATATGACATATTTTAGAGTGTTGTTGTTCTAAAAAATTATGAAGACAAGTGGTGAATAAAAAAAGTTTGTGATGTGAAGGATTCGTTAAAGTGTTGCCAAGTAGATCTAAGATGATGAGAAAGATGGAGTCCAGTCAATGAATCAAAGTTGAGCCGAACAAAGATCTAAATTTGCAAAGTGATTTGTATGTTATCTGATCAAAGTCATGTTGTTTCTTTGTAACCATTATGGTAGTTGTAAAATCCTTTTGATAAGGTTGACCTAGTAGTCATTTTAAAATCCTTTAATCAAGATGACATTCTAATGCAATGTTCTTAAGTCCTCTAACATGGCCACTCCTAATAAGGTGATTAAATCCTTTAATAGGGTTACACCTAATAGTGTATTTTGTAACCTTTAATAGGGTTGGCTCCTAACAAAGCTCACTTTAGAAGAGTGAAAAAGTGGTCTTATGTTATTGGTGGTTTTTTCCAAATTAGATTTCTACATTAAATGCTTGTATCAAGCATTGTGTGGATATTTGTTGTGTTTTTATGCTACTTACTATTTTAAGTTTAATTTTATTGTTGGCTATGATAAGTTTATGTAATTTGGCACATATAAAATAAAGAGCTATAATAGAATGAATAAGTTGGATTACAATGAACAATTTTAATCAGTGAGTTATTGGGTTAAGTTTGTTGAAGTTTTAAGTGTTTAATTTATACATATGGACCTGAGGATATCTGATTCATCCCACTCTTAGTTATTCCAAATATTCTAACAATTGGTATCAGAGCTCTTGGTGGTTGTGTAAAAGTTTGAAGGACTTAAAGCTAAAGGTGAAGATTAATAAGAGAGAGATACTAATGCTAAGCAAGAAGAATTGTTCTACATGAAAAAGGATAATGAAATTGCATCTATCAAGTATTGGAGATTCTATACTTTAATATCTTGAAAATGATAAAATTGAATTTCGTAGACCTATGATTGTTGAGAAGATGAAAGAGAAGAAAGAACATAACCAAATTATGATTGAGCTTGCATCCTCTCTAAGCTATTATGAATTTGGTGAGGTAAAAGAATGTATGAATGCAAAGAAAGTATGGGAAAACATGACACTAATTCATGGTGAAGACAAAAATGTGATGAGAGTTAAGATAGAAATTCTAAGAGGAAAATTTGATGACACGATAATGAATGAAGGTGAGAACATTGCACAATATGTTGTATGAATTAAAGAAGTTGTGAATTATATCAGGAGTTGTATAGGTGAAATATATAAGGAGACAATGACCAACAAGGTAGTGAGAAATTTACTTCTTATTTATTATTTTAGAGTGCCAATAATACAAGAGTTGAGAAGCACACCTGGTAATGATCTCACATTGGTTAGTCTAGTTGGTAGACTCACAACTTTTGAGTTGGCTAATTTTGATAATTATTGCCTTACTAATGCTGAAAGTTATTTTAAAAAATTGACTCTTGATGGTTCTAGAAGGGGAAGAAATGAAAACATGTAAATATTGACAGTGACTCAAATGAAGAGCTTGATGAACTTAAAGTGTTACTAGATAAGAGGCTACCTAGAGGAAAAGGTAAACATAAATGTAAGTTCTTATTATATGTTTTACATGCAATAAAGTTGGTCATATTGCTGCAAGTTGTCCTAATAGCAAAGATAAGGATGATAGGAAGGACAATAGAGACTAAGACACAAGAGATAGGAGAGATAGTAGAGATGTCAGAAATCAAAGAGACTACAAAGGAAAAGGTAAGAAATCTTGTTACATTGCTGAAGAAAGTTCTGGTAGTGGTATTGATGAAAATGATGAAGTTGTGTATATTTCTATGAAAGATGATGAAGATGAAGATTTAAAATGTAGAAATAATTATCTAATTTCACACATAAGAAAAAATGACAGATGAATAATTGATAGTGGATCTTCACATCGCATGACTGGTCATACCATATTATATGAAAGGTAAAGGATCAATTATTGTGAATGAAAAAAATAGATGTGATAATGCATATTGGGTTTAAATAAACCTATTGAGTGTGGCATAGTTGATCACTTCTTGTTACAGGGTTGAATTTATAAACAAGAAGGCAAAGATCTATCATGCTACTGGTGAACTAATTAGAAGTAGAAAAAAACAAGAGGCAATCTATTCTATCTAGATCTATCTAAAGATACATGCTTATTTTCACAATATGAAGATGTTTTTTTATGGAATATGAGGTTGTGTAATGTAAATTTTGACTATTTGATTGAGATCAGCAAGAAAATAAAAGAGGATTGCCAAGATTGAGTAAACCGGATAAGGTGATGTGTAAACAATGCCAATTCGAAAAATGGACAAAGTTTAGTTTCAAGAGAATTTTTGCTTTCTTCTAATGGTATTTTGGACTTAGTTCATACTAATTTATGTGGTACTATTGGAGTGCAAAGTTACTGTAGAGATAAGTACTTTATCTTATTTTTTGATGACTTCTCTAGAATGATGACTATAATGTTTCTTAAAATAAATAAATGATACTTTTCAAATATTTAAGTGGTATTTGGATAGAGTTGGGAAGGAAATAGGTAAGAGTCTAAAGTTCTTGAGATCAAATAAAGGAGGAGAGTTCATAGCTAGAGAGTTTAACATATTCTGCAATGATAGAGGAATCAAAAGGTAGATGTCTACACATAGAAATCCACCACAAAATGATATAGCTAAAAGAAGGAACATATTCATAATGGATTGTGCAAGGACATTTATGATGGTGAAGCATGTTTCATCAAAGTATTGGAGAGAAGTTTTCGTCATTGCATTTTATACACTAAACTGAGTAGAAGTCAATAATGGTAAAATAAAACACCATTTGAGTTATGGTATGGACATGCACCTAATGTAAATTATTTAAAAGTTTTTGGAAGGAAATTTAATATTTTTAAAAATTCAAGGTATGGAAAGGTTGATGTTAAGAGTGATGAAGGCATATTCCTAGGTTATTCCACAAAGAGTAAGGCATATAAATGTTTGAATTCTACCACTAATAAGTGCAAATGTTAGAGTTGATGAATTTGCAGAAAAAAAATGGGGTGGAATGCAAGAAAGAACATCAAGACTACAGTTTTTTTGGTATATGTCTATGAAGGAGAACCTAACACCATTCTTAAACTTGAGAAACCAATTGAAGAAATACAAAATGTGAACCTACTAAGTCACAATAGAAAGGCCCTACCAAACAACATCAACCTATCAAGCATCATACTATAGAAGTTAAGTAACATGAAGATAATTTTGACCATCAAAATGATGAACCTATGATACAAAAAATAATACAAAAAGAGGAATCTAAAGTGATTGAACATGTTCAAATAGGTGAACCTAGTGAACATCAACAAGAAAAAAGAACAAAAGAGCTTGTCTTGGCAAAGTATGTGAGACAAAATCATGCACTAACCAAATCATCAGATATAAAGATTAAGAAGTTATGACAAGGAAAGGACTGAGGAGTGATGCATGCTTATTATGTGAATATGATCCTAGATCAATCAAAGATGCACTTAAAACTAAAGATTAGATTGCAGCAATGAATGAAGAGATTGAGAAAATTGAAAAGAACAAGACATGGAGTCTAGTACCAAGACTAAAGGATAAGAATGTGATTGGAACAAAGTGGGTATTCAAGAACAAGTTGAATGAGAAAGGTGAAGTGACAAGGAACAAGGCAAGACTAGTTTGTGAAGGATATGCACAAGAAGAAGGAATTGATTATGGAGAAAATTTTTCTCTAGTTGCAAGGTTGGAAGGAGTAAGAAATTTTCTTGCATATGCTGCTTACACATGATTAAAATTTTATCAAGTGGATGTGAAGTTTGCATTTCTGAATTTTATACTTGAAGAGAAAGTCTACATTGAGCAACCTAAAGGTCTTGTTGAACCTAGTGGTTGTTATAATGGCTTTGTATCTAAGGATTGGAAACCCTCTTTACATTGGTTCTACATAAGGTCAACACCAGTTAATATACTACAATTTCATATTGAGCTCATTAAATTATCATGATGCCTACAAAGTATATGCTCTAATTCTCCTGACTTGTCATTGCTAGAATACAAATTAAGCTAGGGAATGAAATGCCAATTTATCCTACATTCAAAAATGAAATTACAAACACAAAACTTAACTATTTACTTATGCTACAAGAAATAACCAAAAAGTCTACCACCATATGGCTATAGGAAAAATAAAGTTCTAAAACTTGTACTTCTATGGAATGAAAAACTAATCTCTACCTCAAATTACATTCACTTCCCATGTGGGCCCTCACAAAAAAATTGAATAATGAATGACTTAAAGATTAAGAACTGTAAAGATCATCTTCATTCATAAGCATTTCATAAGTACATAAACTATAGGAAACAAAGTTGTATTGGTATTATTTACTAGATTACAAAAGAGTGCCTTATTATTTCCTCTTCTTTCCTGAAATCTAAACTTCTAGCTTATTTAACATATTGACACACAAAGAACTCCTAAGATCTAGGGTCCTTAAACACTAGGAATATGGCAAGATTGACATTAAACAACATCATTCAATTTAGAAATAAGTTGCACTTGTGTTGCACATGAACTCCAGAAGCTATGCCTTCTAGATTCGTTCCATGATTATTTCCAATTGCCTCGACCCAACATGTAGTAATAACAAACAACTGAAAGGTCATGGGATCATAATGAGTTCAAAACAATCAATTGTTTCCTTATCAACTCTATTAATTTTATAATTCTATAAGATAAATTATATTATATATATATGAGATATATAATATATGAAAATGTTATATATGGAATAATTAACTTATGTTAAGAGTGATATATATATATATATATATTTCATTATAATATATTGAGAGTATATTATTGTTTTATAACTATAACTAATGTAAGTTAATATATTAAAGATACATGTCTCTTCAAGAGTCATGCCTCTTTATATCATATATATATATATTCATTGGAATAGTAACTTGGAACACACATAAAATTTCACAAGTGCTATTACAAGTTACAAATCCTATTTTCACTAACATGGTATCAAAGCCAAGTTCAATTAAAGGGATTGAAGATAATTCTTTGCCTATTTTTATTGAGACTTGTGCTCAATGGTTGTAAACTTTAAACAAGCAACATGCTGGAGATATAATTAAAAACTATAGACCAGACTTGAAGATGACATCACAAAGTAGCTAGATTGTCAAATTTGGGCATGAGACTAGTCACAAATCAGGAGGGTATAAATCCTATAGTTAGAGATTGGCAAGCACGCCATTTTAAAATGTGAATGATGTATATAAGTCATGTTATTTCATTTTGGAATGAAGGTGTGCAATTTTATTTGAATATAAGTCATATCTGACAATGATGGAGTAGTTTCGCTATTCTAAAGAGAATATATTTGTTTCAGCCATTTCTTAATGATGATGTAACAAGTTGACCAAACATCGGTTATGCATTGTGTGTGCAACATCTCATGTAAATCAATGATTATTCCTAAAATTGATTGGGTCATGGCATTTGTTTGGAAGCATACATGCCAAGTATTTTTGGCAAAAAATGGAAATAAGGACTACTGGGTATGAGTTCGTACTCTCAGACCATATGAAGATTCTAGAAGAGCTCTGCACATTAACCAAAATATTTTTGACAATAGAAGCTTACTTTTTATATTCTTGAGTGACATATTACCAATTTTGGACCTACATTTGTGGTTAGAGCTGATTGTACTAAGTTGTCATATTCTTTGAAACTTGCAATCACTATATCTATGAATTCATTCTTCCACACATATGCATGCATTAATATTAATATCAGACCGATGTCATCAAAACAAAATATTGTACAATAGTGTGAGAAATCCAGCTTCCTTGCATAAATATTGTAGAATAATACCAAGTAGAGAGCTCAAAGAACTTCATTGTTGTTCATAGCATCAGATCTAAGTCATATTTAGGCAAGGCAATGGACTATATTGGGCTTTAATTGACAGTACATGTCGCACCTTGCACGCAAATCCAATCTTGATCATTCTTCACAACTGGGAAGATCTTGAGTCCTTAGAATATACTAATATTTAGTAAAGAGTGGTCTGGGATGCGAGATAGATGTTAGATCCGTTTGTTGTAGGGGCTAGGTTGGTGTGCGGTAACCATGAGAGTTGTTTATTTTTAAACAATGGGTGTGAAACAAGATATCACAGGTTTAAATACTGACAACACAAGTCAAAGAAAACCCACGTCAATTAAGAAATTCACAACTAAAAATCAATAACCTTTGTAATGGTTCGAAGGAATGATGGCATGATAGAAAATAGAAAATATTGAACATCTTCTCATTGTGTATTGAAGAGGCTATAAATTTCATCTTTTACCAATTGAAGACCAGTATGGAATAGCAGATAGGAAGAGCTGGTTGAAATAGGAGATACTCATATGATGCGTATGGCTAAATCAAATACTGAACAATATAAGAGTGGGAATTTTACATTGTGGGGGCAATAATAATCAATTATTCATTCCAATTGACCCATCTTGAGAGAGATGTCAGAGAAGAGACACTATTAGAGTTCCAATTTGAACCATCCTTACTGAGGAGATGATTCAAAAGAGGAGATGTCTCTCAAATGATATGGACCTTCATTAAAACAACTTGTATCAAAGATACATAGATAAGTATTCACATACTTTTAGTATTACATTTATCTACTCATTGTATTCTCACTCTTAATTGTATTTCTATATGTACTATAAGAGCTATTTACCTTCATCTTTTCCCTTGTCTCTGAGGATGTTCTTGTAGGAAAAGAAGAATGGTGCATTAGGAATGCTACCAAATATGAGTACCCCTCTACAACAAGAGGGATTTTGAAAATTCATTAGAGGTGACCTTGGAGAAAGAGAGGGAGAAAAAAATAAAATTCTTAAATAAAAGTTTTGATGACATTGGTTCAGAAGGAGTAGACCTTGTTGATGGATTCAATACTAGTCTAAAACTATAATAGCTAAAGGACTATGATTCATGGGATAAAGTCTCATGTATGTAGGTTGGAAGGCTTTATGTTATTAGGATACCCATTGAACTAGGGAAGCATGACATGACTTGCTTCCAAGAGGATAGAAGGATGATGATAGATTCAAAGGAAGTCTGATACTTCATCAGAGAGAACCTTGAGCTAAGAGGTCAGAAAAGTTGATACCAAACTAAGAGGGAGAAACCTTATTCTTTGATATGTTTTATAGTGAATGGTGTGACACCACCACATGACAGTATTCATGGAGATTTCATGCAAACCTTTGATGTCATACATGTATGAGCATGTCCCCTGTGTACATCATGAAGAAGTGATGACTTCTAAATGATTATCACTTGTATTAGGAGAATTTTTTGTAAAGTGACATCCTTACAATAACTTATAGCATGATTCATTTTTGCAAAATTGATTCATGTAAAGGCTTTATCTTATAAATCAACAACTAGGCAGTTGATATCATTAATTTGATTATCTACAAGTTGCTTGTATAGATATATTTTTGGTACTTGGTGTATATCTTACCTTAATATTCTGATAGACCATTACCACATTGAGTACTTGGTGGATATCATTTAGTTGATGTTCTGATAGGTCATTACTCAGAGTACTTGGTGAATGTCATTTGATTGATATTTTGATAGGCCAATGCTCATGTTACCAAATATGATATCAAATAGTAATTGGTGAATATCATATGTTGATATTCTGATAGACCAATACTTACATGATATCATATTCTAGAAATCTTCTAATCAAAGATTTCTTATATGTATTATTTTTGAAATATTACCTATGGTGTAATATCTATGTGTTTTATCCTTGTTCATTAAGAGGGAGTGTTAATGTTATAATTCTGTCAGATAAATTATATTATATATATATTATATATAATATATGACAATGTTATATATGGAATAATAAACTTATATTAAGAGTGATATATATATATATATATATATATATATATATATATATATATATATATATATATCTTATTATATTATATATATATATATTTCATTATAATATATTGAGAGTATATTATTGTGTTATAACTATAACTAATGTAAGTTAATATATTAAAGAGACATGTCTCTTCAAGAGGCATGCCTCTTTATATCATATATATATATATATATTCATTAGAATAGTAACTTGGAATACACATAAAGTTTCACAAGTGCTATTACGAGTTACAGATCCTATTTTCACTAACAAACTCTTTATCTTTAATGTTGACTTTGTCATCCATTGCCTTACTCGCTATTTCCTACAAAATATTAGCAAGGGCACAATGTCCCATTGAATCAAAGGACACATTTGGAAAGGGCTACCTAGGAAGAGAAAAAGAGAAGCTCTACCATCATGCCGCCAGCTATTCCTAGGAAACCTATTGAGGTTACAACTTCAAAGGATGAGAAGTAATAGTGGATGGATCAATAAGAGGGGCAAGGAACATATATTTTCAACATATTTGATTTTGACTTTATGCCAGTAGGGACTAAAATGGTGGGTGATAAAATATGAGATACACCCATGAACCAACCTTTGGGAGAGGATTGGAATCAAATTCCACCTCAACCAAAAGGATCTCTTCATATCTCACCACCATTATTTTAGGATTTTTCATTTTTGAACAAAGGATTAGTGACTCCCCTCCCTCTTGTCACCAAAGAAGAGAGAGCGATGCATGAAGAAGAGCCAAAACATAGACCAACTGATGAAGTATTTAAAGAGGAAAGATACATGAAGAACTTTAGAAAAATTATTAAGCTACAAAGGTGAGGACTTTGGATACTACAAATGTAGGGACACCAAATCTAGATCTCTCTCTAAAGGAGAAGACTCTAGAAATGAGAGATTGTGGAAAAGGGCCTGTTTGGCAAACCTCCTCTTCAACCAAATACTTGTCTCCTATGGGCACTACACTAGCCTAGTTGAAGAGGGAAGTTATGATATGACAAAAGTGATAGTTGAACCTGAATGAAGAGGAAAGTATGGACGCACTAGTAGAAGCCATCAAGATGCCTAAGCCACCTATGGATGATACAAAATAATTGACCTTCATAATGAAGAATAAAGACCGGGACCTACTTGCTCACATAGCCATTCCTCTTCCACATGCTGAGACTAAATATTTTACTCCTAAGGACTATCAGATTATAGAAGTCCTATTAGGAAAGGCCATAGTAGACACAACTAAAGTAATGATCACTACAAGTGTTAGGGAGGTGCTCAAGAATTTTGATGAAAATGAGAATGAATTGCTAAAGCTATACAAAGAGAACAAGCTACTAAGAGGATGTCTGCATCGAATTGTAGGTCCATTATATCAACATCACCCAAAGGTTACCCTTGATATGACACTAGAAAGGAGAGATAAGGGGAGTGTCCAAGTTGATTCATTTGTGGGAGCATGTTAACAATGAAGTGACAATTGTGAGAAGAAAGGTGTAGAGATAAGACATGCTAATTTGAACCTATTGTATAATGTTCATTCTAATGTAGAGAAACTATTATCTATAGTAGACTAAGATTTTAGGCTTATGGATGAGGTACATACTTGGGGAAAAGACCTTCAAGTACTCCAAACAATAAATGGTCAAAGGTATCATACACTTATGAAAGTATATAGAATTGATGAGATTGATAAAAATGAGGATTGGATTGAAAAGATAGTTTCCATAAATAAGGTCATGGAAGAACTTCATGAAGATATTTAGAAGTTAAAAGGCTAGTCTCAAGAGAAAAGTGTGGATGCAGATAGGTGTTATGATGCTATTTCCTTTGAGATTTTTGAAGATGAGTCAAAGATGAAGCTCAATTAAGTGTGAGTAGTGGTAGAACAATTTTGAAGAACTTTCAAGGATGCTTCATTTGATGAAGATATTAGGCAAGAATTCAAAAATGAGGAGGTATTGCTAAAACTTGATAGTAGACTTGGTGATTTTGCAAAAACTTGAATGGATATCAATAACTATCAACAAATAGTTAGGCATAAATACTAGGAATTATATTTAATGAAATATTCCCAAGTGATGGAAATTATAGAGAAATTCAAGAGAAAACATCTAGCCATTGCTCTGGTATAAAGGGGAAGAAAACCTAGAAGCTACAAATTTAGTTTTGACACTTGGGAAAATTTTGGATTTTTTGAAGTTGCCTCTAAGGTGCACTACTCCAAAGGTTCACAAGGTGTGCAAGGTTCACTACTCTCAAGGTGTGCCAATTTTTTTGAAGAAGTTAGAGGTGCACTGATAGTTAACTACTAGTTCCAAATTTAGAGCTTTCCATGCACCAAAAACACATTATGATGGTAGTTTAACTCTGATAAATGTTTAGAGAAGGAAAGACTTCCATTTTTATAGCTTCCAAGGACTCCTAGGTCATCTTACAATTTCCTTCTTCTTATCCACTACTTATTTCTTTGTTTTAAGACATGTAAAGGCTCATGCAACCATTAATTGATATAAACAAGGGTGGAGTCCTACTTAGCACCATTTGGAGAGTTAGTTTTTTGTGCATAATTAGATTTGTTTAATTAGATTTAAGCACATATTTTCATAAAAATATCTCTCACTCTCAACACAAATTGAGGAAATGATTTCTTATAAATTTAGGAATTTAACATGTATTTTGAGGTGTTATTTTGATGCAATAATATAAGCTTTTGGTGTTGTCATTCTAAGTTTAGTTATTCTTGTTAGAGTGTGCTATTTTTGTGGATTCTTGTTCATGATAATAATGGAGCCAATAGTTTTGTTGTTTTGATTTGATTGTATGATATTTAGTTCTAGTGTTTGTTGTGTGTTGACAAATTCCACTGACGTACATAGTTGGACAAGAGCTCACCCTATTATTCCTACACAACTTCTCATCTCACATGAGCACACTTTCTATGGCCTTGCAATTTGATAAGAAGTGAAAAATCTTTTAGTTTTACTAAATTTCCATCAATGATTGCATGAGTGGATTTGAGGAACTGCTACTCCTACTTTCATTGGTTTCCTACTCGATCTTTTTGACGATTTAACTTGTAGATGTGTTGTTAGCATGGTTTGTTTCCATTAGGAATTTACCTTTTATTCTATTTTCTTTCATCTCATGTTACCTTATATTTTTTATTTTCTTGGCTAACCCTTGTTTAAATTAGGTATTCATATAGTTGCATTATTAGATTCCGTTCATTTAAAAAACATAAAATACCAAAAACATATTTCTTTTTATGGTTGATTTTGAAACAACATATAGATTAATCATCTTATCCAAAATTGGTTCGAACTAGAAAAGGCCTCCTTATGAACAAACACATTTATCTTTAATTAAATAGATTCCAGTAGGTCACAAGATAGCTTAGAACCTTGGAGTTGATCCCAGATCAGCTTTTGAAGAGAGAAGTTCAAAAGGATTCCTGTCATTAAGCATCATGCAAAATGACAGCTCAACAAAAGTGGCCCTAAAAGGAGGGCCTCTTACCATTTAGAATAGAAAAAACAACTTAAAAATTCCAAGTTTTGCATTTTTACAAGTTCAAAAAAAATTTGTTTGTCACTATCCAAAGGTGTGAAAGGTGCACCATATTTTTGAGAAAGTGTGCTTCTATAGAGGTGCACTTTTTCTAGAATTGATACAAAATGGAAGATCCTAATCCAACATCCCCATTTCAGCGAGTTTTAAGATCTTCAGATAGTGAGCTAGAGTTCTTAGAACTCAGTCATTTTCATAAGCTTTGTAGTGACACAAGATTTCCTATAATTCTCTCACTTCCATTCAACATTTCATCATCTTCCTTAGTTCTACCTCCAAACCAACCGCCCATTGTTCCACAAAATCCTCCAACAATGGCCTTTTTTGAAAATATTGTAGACTCACCAATCAACTTAACTGGAGTATGGCTTTCTGAAAAATCCTAAGAATTTTTTCCCAAGGTTCATCTATGGAGAAACAAGAATAGCTAAAGATTACATCAAGGTTTTCAAATAAATTTGCGATCGAAAGAAAATTGCTAATGAAAATGTGGTCCTACACTTATTACCATACTCATTGGGAGAAGTTTCCTTTAATTAGTACATCAATTTACCACCAAGATGCATCAAAGACTGGAACACTTCAAAAAATTGTTCTTGGAGTATTTAAAAACTTTCATCAACTTAGTTGTGATACATCATTGATGTAGGAGCATCCTAGGTGTAAGGGCAATCTTGCATCACCCAAAAATATTTTATTTTCAACCTTTTCTATTTTAATAAGGACTAGTAGATAGGATTGTTACTATTTATGGGAATTTGCTATTTTTAGTAAGTTTTTCATACAAGCTCAGAATGTTCTCATTTTCTATAAGAAGGTTCACTTTAGAGATATAAGCCTACCATATAAATCTCAATGATCCAACTTAAGTATTAGAGAAGTTATTGCAGATCTTCGGTGGAAAAGTTTGCAAAAAAATCTTCAAGCTCACTATTGGAGGTCTTAAAGTGCCTAGATGAGGTCCAAAAACTCAATGGAAGGACCCTAGTATGGTTTTGAGCTTGTAGATTAGAATTTGGCATTTCTAAAAAGTGGTTATAATAGCCTATCAGAGCAATGGTTTGTGAGTTATGGCCTTTGGAAGTTGGGCTACCAAAATTTCTAAAATAATGTGCCAAAGATGTATTTGGCTGACCCTATGTGTATTGTTAGGGTCTATCAGCCCTAGCTATTAAGTTTGAGCATCTAGAACCTTCCCAGGTAGCATAAAACTGTCTATTTAAGAAAGGCCCAAACATTGTCTAAGACAACTTTAGGTGATAGTTTGCAACACCATCTTGTAGATTACTATAATGAAGGTGCCCATTTTGGTTAGCATATTGTAATTGAGAATTCTATAATTTTTCATTTGCAATGATAATGAGAAGCCCATATTTTGTTTCTCACATTTGCCATTATTTCTTTACTTTTGTTATGAGTCTATGGTATTAAGGGGAGTCCCTTGCATCAAGTGGTATCAGAGTTATTGTTCTTGAGCATGTGGATAGATCACCAACTATGAGGAATTTCACACCAAGATCATAGTTTGGGCTGAGCATGTAGATAGATCACCGATTGTGAGGTAGTTTGCACTAGGGTTTTAGCATAAGTGCAAAAATGCCTCCATGAAGACAATGTGGCGAAAGAGTTGCAGGTGTTACACCTGAGGGTTTTCGAGCCCTCCAAAGAAAAATGCAAGCATTGGAAGAACAAATGCAGAGAGGAATGAATCTTCCCATAAGAGATGAAAGCAAGGATGAGGATGAAGTTGAAGAAAATGTTGAAGTAGAGGCAGTTCTAAACCCAAAGGAAGAGATGCTTTTTAGGGCCATCTCCAAGATTGGAAAAAGACCTAAGTTTGAGGTTCCCACATTTTTAGGAAATCTTAACCCATAAGAGTTGATTGAGTGGATCAATGAACTAGAGGAGTACTTTGAGTATGAAGATATTAAGGATCCAAATAGGGTCAAGTTTTCAAAGGCAAAACTAAAGTGACATGCAAATATCTAGTGGCAAGAGGTTCAATTGGAATGAAATAGAAAGGGAAAGGACAAAATCACTAGATGGGATTGAATGATAGCTAAAATGAAGTGACAATTCATTCCTATGGATTATGAGATTGATTTGTTGAAGAAGATGTAAGGAATAAAGCAAGCAGGAAAATCTGTTCAAGATTATACCAAGGAGTTCTACTGAGTTCTCATTAGAACCAACCATGTAGAAGCTAATAAGGAGAAAGTTGCCCATTATATTAATGGGTTAAGGCCCAACATTTAGGATGAGCTAAGTTTGGTTTGAATGAACAATATTGAGGAGACATACCAAGTTACCCTAAGAGTTGAGGAGAAACTAAGCAAGAATTTTGACACTAAGAATAGTGGAAGAGGTTATGGTGGAAGATCTAGCGGATGATCTTATGGAGGCTGCAATGATGATCAGATGAACAAGGATGAGGTTGGAAGTAGAAACTAGAACCAAAGGGGAAACAATTCCAATCATTTCCATGATAAGAACAATAGATATTAGAGAGGAAGAGGTAGAGGACAAGGACCTAGAAGAGGAGGCTTTCGTGGAAAATGTTTTCACTGTAGGGATGAAGGGCATAGAGAATTTGAATGTACCTAGTGCCAAGGAAGGAGAAATCAAAGAACAAAATGTCAAGCAAGAGTTGAACATGTTGATGAAGATGCTAGATCCTCACATTCTAAAGATGCTAGAAGAGGAGAAGTCCTAATTAACAAAAGATTCATGCTGAGTGGTGAGAATGAACCTGATCAAAGAAAGAGTTTGTTTCAAAAAAGGTGTAGATGTGAAGATAAGTGTTGTGATGTGATCATTGATGGTGGAAGTACTAAAAATCTAGTGTTAGAAATGATGGTCACCAAGTTGAAGTTGAAGAGATAGAAACATCTACATCTGTACCATATTTCTTGGGTGCAAGATGACCATAAGGTTATGGTTAGTAAGAAGTGCTCAGTGAAGTTCAAGATTGGGAGCTACTAGGATGAGGTACTTTTTGATATCATACCTATGGACATATGTCATATGTTGTTGGGTAGGCCATGGTAGTTTGATAGGCATGTTGTACATGATGGGTGAGAAAATACCTACACTCTAACTAAGGATGGAGTGAAACATAATTTGAAGCCATTGAAGGATAAAGAAGTGATGTAGGAGCATCTTGCATGGAAAAAAATTGAAAAAAAAATAAAAAATAAAAAAATAAAAAAAAATTCTAGAGGAGAGAGAAAGTGACAAAAATTAGAGGAGAAATAATAAAAGAATAAAAAAAGGGGAAAAAGGAGAAAAAAAAGGAAAAGAGTTTCTATTTTCGAGGTGCATAGGTAGCATAATAAAACAAAATAAAAATAAAATAAGAAATTAGTTGTCATTCCATTAGTCAAGGTGTGTAGGTGGCATCTTAGAAGCTTGTGGAAAGTTTCTTAAATCTTGCATTTAAGATTTGTTGTGATCCATAAAGGATTTGTAATTTTCTAATTGGGCCACATGTTGGTGCCTAGTTGTAATTCTAGAAGGTTATGGAAGTTGTAGAAGGTTGTGGATATTGTGTAGGAGGAAATTCTAGAAGGTTGTGGATAAGTCATGTATTGGGTGGTAAGTGCCTATTTAAGCAAGGCATATGAGCATTTCTAATCAAGCTCAAGGAGTAGCTTGAGAAGTGAAAGCTTGAAGAGTAGAAGCTTGAGAAGTGGAAGCTTGGAAAGGAGAATCTTGAGGAGTAGAAGCTCGAGAAGAAGGTGAAAAGGTTGAGAAGGAGAAGCTCGAGAATGAGAAGCTTGGAAAGCTTGGAAAGCTTCAAGGTGTGAAAGAGAAAGAGGAGAAAGTGAAGAGTGATTTTTCCTGAGTCTGTGGATAGAGCACCGAATGTGAGGTAGTTTACAGCAGGATTGTGATGGAGTTGTGAGTTTCTAGATAGAGCACCAAATGTGAGGCAATTTACACTTGGATCTTGGATAAGGTTGGAGAGGAGCTAGTGACTGCGGTTTAGAAACAAGGAGGTTTCTTGGTGGCTTGCGAGCACAAGTTGAGATCTCAAAGGTTTCTACCAGAGTGTGGATCTAGGCTAGCTTGGGTTTGGATTGGATCTTGAGAGATCTTGTTGCATTCTTTGTCATGAGTTGGTAAGGGTGGTGTGGCCCTTCGTCAGTGGTATCAGAGCAGTACTTCATAAAGAAAAAAAGGTTTGTAGTGTTGCTAGAATATGTTTTGTTGATGGAAAAGAGTTTCTTAAAGGTATGAAACATTAGCATATGTGTTTTTCTATAATTCCTAAATATAGTAAAGAAGAAGTAGAGGATTTACCTATAGAAGTTGCAGATATGTTGGAAGAGTTTTTTGATATTGTATCAGAAAATGTACTTGATGGATTACCCACAATGAGGAGGATCAGTCACCAGATGGATTTGGTTCCAAGAACTAGTTTTCCAAAAAATATAGTGCATAGAATGAAACCAACAGAAAGTAAAGAGTTGAATAGGCAAGTTCATAAGTTGTTGTAGAAGGGGTTGATTCGAGAGAGTCTAAGTCCATGTGTTGCACTAGTAGTGTTAGCACTAAAGAAGAATGGAGAATGGAGGATGTGCACAAATTCTTGTGCTATCAATAAGATCACCATCAAGTATAGATTTCCTTTGCCAAAGATGGATGATATTATGGAGTATTTGAGTGTAGCTCAGTATTTCACAAAGATAGATCTGTAGAGTGGGTACTATTAGATTTTTATTAGAGAAGGTAATGAGTGGAAGACTACTTTCAAGACAACAAAAGGATTGTATGAGTGGCTAGTCATGCCTTTTGGGCTAACCAATGCATCGAGCACTTTCATGAGGCTCATGAATGAGGCATCGAAGGAGTTTCTAGATAAGATTGACATTGTTTATGTAGATGATATATTGATCTTTAGTAAGACATTGGAGGAGCATTTGATCCATATTCGCAAGATTTTTGAAAAATTGAGGGAAGAAAAGTTGTTGATAAACCTAAAGAAGTGCAGTTTTGTAAAGGAGTTGGTGTACTTGGGATTTGTAGTCTTAGGAGAAGGTTTGAAAATGGACCCAGAGAAAGTGAAGACTATCCTTGAATGGCCTACTACAAGGAGTGTGATAGAGATAAGATCTTTTCATGGAATAGCTACATTTTACAAAAAGTTCATAAGAAGTTTTAACAGTATTTGTTGACCCTTGACTGAATCAATGAGAGGCGATAGGAAAGAGTTTAAGTAGACTGTAGGAGTAGATAAGAGTTTCAATCTATTGAAACAAAAAGTTACTAAGCAACCTATTTTAGCACTTCCTAATTTTAACAAGGTGTTTCAAGTATACTGTGATGCTAGTGGTACTACAATAGGAGTTGTTTTGAGCCAAGAAGGTAGACTAGTTGCTTATTTTAGTGAGAAGTTGAATGATGCGAAAAGAAAATATTCTATTTATGATCAAGAATTTTATGCTATAGTTCAAGCATTGAAGAAGTGGACGCACTATCTTCTTCCCAAGGAGTTTGTTTTGTATACTAATCATCAAGCTTTGCAATATTTGAATAGTCAAGGAAAATTGAACCAAAGGCATTTAAAGTGGGTTGAGTTTTTGTAGAGTTATATATACTTTTTGAAACACAAAAGTGGGAAGTCTAAAAAATTTGCAAATTCTCTTAGTAGAAGACAACTTTTGCTAACATAAATGAAAATAGAGGTGGTTGGGTTCAAGGAACTTAGTACATTGTATCCAGATGATCCTGATTTTGGTGAAGTGTGGAAGGCTTGTACATAACCTATTACACTTGATAGGACAAAGTGGTTGGATTTTATGATCCAAGATAATATGTTGTTCAAAGGAAGCTAGTTGTGCATTCCAAGAGTTTAATGTGAGAGAACCTCATCAAGGAGAAGCATAGTGGAGGATCCGCTAGACATTTTGGTAGAGATAAAACTATAGCTTTGGTTGCTGAAAATTATTGCTGGTCATAGTTACAACAAGATGTGATGAAGTTTTTACAAAGTTGTCGAGTATGTTAGATGTTGAAAGGAGTAAAGTAGAATACAGGGTTGTATCAACCATTACCTATAGTAGAGAAGCCATGGAAGGATGTTAGCATGGATTTCATTCTTGGATTACCGAGGACACAACATAGGCATGATTCTATTTTTGTGGTGGTTAATAGGTTTTCAAAGATGGCACATTTTATTCCTTGCAATAAGACTAGTGATGTTGTTCATGTAGTAGAGTTGTTTTTTCAAAGAAGTGGTGAGATTACATAGTCTACCAAAGAGTATAGTTTCAGATTGAGATACCAAATTTGTTGGGTATTTCTAGTGTATATTGTGGAAGAAGTTGAAGATAGGTTTGAATTTTAGTTCATCACATCATCCATAGACTGATGGACAGACATAATTTGTGAATCATAGTTTGGGAAACTTACTGAGATGCTTGGTTGGAGATAAACCAAAAGGATGGGATATGATTTTAGCATAGGTAGAATTTGCATATAATAATTTTGTCAATAGGAGTACTAGTAAATCACCATTCTAGATTGTATATGGGAGTAGTCCTAGAAATGTTTCTAAATTGAGGAAGTTGGATAAGGGAGAGATAAGTAGTGCTAAAGCAGAAGATTTTGTTGAACATTTGAAGAACATTCATGAGGAGGTGAGGAAGCACATCATAAAGATGAATACACAATATAAGACTAAGGTAGATATGAAAAGGAGATATAAGGAATTTTAGATTGGAGATGAAGTCATGGTTCATTTGAGAAAGGAGCATTTTCCAATAGGTACATATAATAAGTTGAAGATGGAGAAGTTTGGACTGTGAAATATAGTGAAGAGGCATGATTCTAGAAATGCGTATGAAGTGGAGTTGCTTACTGAATTGAATATTTCACCAATATTTAATATTTTAAATTTGATAGAGTATTATGAAGGAGGTGATGGAGATGAAGTTGCAGAAGTGCAGTGGAGCATTCCAATAGCTAGTTTGGCTACCAAGGAGATTGAGGAGATACTAGATAGTCGTATTGGAAAATGTACTAGAAAAAAAACTTATGACGAATATTTGGTCAAATGGAAAGGGAGACCAGTTGAGGATTCATCATGGCTAGCAAAGGAGGAGGTCAACCATCTTGGTTTTCCTCTAAACACCTGAGACATGATGGGGTCACTTCTCAAATTACCCTAGGTGTCTAATGCAGGAGCATCCTGGGTGTAAGGGTAATCTTCAATCACCCAAAAATATTTTATTTTCAGCCTTTTCTATTTTAATAAGGACTAGTAGATAGGGTAGTTACTATTTATGGGAACTTGTTATTTTTAGTAAGTTTTTCATACGATCTTAGAATGCTCTCATTTTCTATAGGAAGGTTCATTTTAGAGATATAAGCCTACCATAAAAATCTTTGTGCTCCAACTTAAGTATAAGATAACTTATTGCAGATTTTTGGTGGAAAAATTCACAAAAAAATCTTCAAGCTCACCGTTGGAGGCCTTGGAGTGCCCAGATGAGGTCTAAAAACTTGACAAAAGGGTGCTAGCACAATTTCTAGCCTGTAGATTAGGAGCTAGCATATTTGAAAAGTGGCTATAATAGCCAATAATAGCAACATGAGTTATGGCCTTTGGAAGTTGGGCTACCAAAATTTCTAAAATAATTTGTCAAAGATGTATTTGGTCGACTCTATGTGTATTGTTAGGGTCTGTTGGCCCTAGGTATTAAGTTTGAGCATCTAGAACCTTCCCAGATGGCATAAAACTACCTATTTAAGAAAGGCTCGAACATTGTCTAGGACAACTTTGGGTGATAGTTCACAGCACTATCTTGCAGATTATTGTAATGAAGGCACCCATTTGGGTTAACATATTGTAATTGATAATTTTGTAATTATGCATTTGCGGTAATAATAAGAAGTTCATATTTTGTTTCTCACATTTTCTGTTGTTTCTTTGTTTTTGTTATGAGTCTATAGTATTAAGTGGAGTCTCCTACATCAATCATCAATTCATATCAATCAAAAGGGACCCAATCAAAATGGTTTCATACTTCAATCATCACTTTCATATGGCATATCATAACCTAGAAATGCCATACACTATAATGGTTGAAGCCATGATTCAAATTAATCTAAATTCTATGGACCATCTTACAACTATTTTCCTATTAAAGCTTCCTACTGCAAATATTGACACATTGGACAAAGTCTTCTTAGAAGCAACTACTTTCATGAAACAAGCCATTCATTGATGCCCCTAGCTCAAGCTATTACCATAATACCAACATATCCTATTGAAGCACTGGAATTTGACTCCACTATAGTAGGCTCCCACTCCACAAGTTCCAACTTTGACATACCTAGGACATGAGCCTCCAAAAGCTTCTTTCTTTGAGCAAAAGGTAGTAGCATCCACTGAAATAGAGAACAATGTTGCATTTGAGCTTGGCCAAATGAAGAAGACCATGTATTAAATTACCAATGAGATGACCCATTTGAGGTTGCCACAAGGATAGAAAATTTTTTTTCAGAGAACAAATCTTGGTCTCTACAACAACAACAACAAGGAATTTCAGTAGAAACAACAATGGAGGAAACAACTCCAATCCTCTTGATCGCAACAATGGTTTTCAAAGATAGAATTGACAATGGAATACCTGTTCAAACAATGGAAGCATTCCTATAAATAATAATAACAACAATTACCAGTGGACATCAATTAGTATGATAGTAATCAGAATGTACCAAATGATGATGACTCATATTACAGTGGAAATTAACAAGTGAATCAATCCAATGGGCAACAGTAATCAATCCCCTATGCAATTCAATTCTATGATGCTAGAATCCTATTATTCTTCATAAAACATGGGAATGGAACAACCACCCGATGAAGAATTTTCTTTTACATTTAGTCAAGAACTAGATACTCAAATTGAAGAAATGTTTTCCTTCAAGAATGATAATTAAAAAACCTACAATTTTTGAAGTCAAAAGGAACCCATGACTAATGGTATTCCTCCCACATTACAACCAATTCCTCCATATCTAAGAGCAAGTAACAATCCAATATATATCAGACCCCCATATAGAGGACATCAAAATTAGAATCAAGGAAATGTGTCTACAATCTTGAAAAATCCCACATGGTCTACTAAAAGGTATAGTATAGTGGAAGATTTGAAGCAAACAAAGGCCAACATGTCCATGTTTGACATGCTACAAAATTGTCCTAATCAGTGGGAAAGAATAATGAAAACTCTTGATCATATAAAGGCACCCCATAATATGACTAATATTCCTTAAAAGATAGTAACTCAATAGGTTAATGCTTTAGAGGCCATGCCAACTATGTTTAAAGAAAAGGTTGAGGTGCCTCCCTTTTTGCTTAGCATCAAAATATATGGGAAGAATATTCATAATTTCCTAATTGATTTAAGAGCTTTTTGTAATGTTATGCCACTTTCAATAGCACAAGGGAGTCATTCCTCATCCATATAATTGAATAGTGATACAACTCAATATAATAGAAGTAAAGGTTATTAGTGTGTTGAAAGATGTTTGGATAAAATTGACACTTGACCCCTGAATTTAAGATATAATAGATATACATGTGGTTGAAATCCTAGAAACATATGGATTGCTAGAAAGTAGAGAATGGACAAAATGCTTAAGAGGATGGTTTTCAATGGATTTTAATCAACTATGGTTACCTTGGAAAGGGTTGAATAATCAGATCAAGATTGATGTAGAGCCAAAACTGAAAATGATGATTATAGAATATAATGCACCAAACAGGGTGGCATTTTTACAATATGATTTAGGCTCTTATAAAGTGATGGCTTTTGATATAGCTTCAACTAAAACATTAGATGATCAAAATGGAAAATCCATGGTTCCAATCCTAAAAGAAGAGACCATAATGTAGTTCATAGAAAACATGGTAGCCAAATTACAATGTTGGAGGGAAGAAGTAGACCCAAGTGTGTTGCTCCTTCTCAAATTTTGTAGATTGCATAAATTTAGTCATTCAGAGTTCAAATACTCATATTTCCAAGAAGCGGTTGCTTGGGTATTAACTCAAATAATGGAAATAAAGAGTGGACATATTCCAAAAGAAGTACTTATGGAAAATCTAAATTCCACATGCATATCTAAAGTCATTAGCAAGGATGGAGAAGAGGTAGAAGATATCAATACATCATAAAGTGATACCTCTTTAGATGGTGGAGGTTTTTCTTCTCCTCCCTTGGGAATGATTAAGATCCAAAGAAGGAGATGTTTCATAAAAAGCTAAGGTTTGATTTTGGTAGCCATTCATCCTAAGCCTAAAGTTGACAAAATTATAGAATTAATTGGGAAAATTTAGGATCAACAAGAGAAACATACATTCCCCATATCAAAGATAAAAAATGAAAAATCATCAAGCCCACTATAGGAGAGATTACAATGGACCCCAAAGAAAAATCTATTAAGGTTCAAGTGAAAGAAAAGCTACAGATGAACAAGCATAAATCTAGGAAGCCTAAAGAAGATCTGATATGGACACTCCAGTTCAACAGCTCTAAGTGAAAATTAGGTGCCAGTGCAAGTATTGAATTAATCAACCCAAAAGGTAGGTCTTTTATGTAGCATATCAATTATAGTTTAGATGTACTAACAATGTTGTAGAGTATGAAGCCTTGACTTGTGGACTTCTCTTCATATTAGAGAAGGGAGTTAAAGATCTCATAATCAAAGGAGACTCCTAGTTGGTGACTAGACAAGTGAAATCAATTTATTCTTGCAATGGTAGGAGATTATTCACTTACCAAAAGAGAGTATGGGATTTAATGGATGACTTCAAAGCTTTGAACATAAGGTCCATCCCCAAAAGGAGAAACATGGTAGCAAAGGCCCCAACAATTTTAGCTAGTGTATTATAGGGAGAGAAAAAAATTGAAAAGATTTTTAGTAGAACTGGTTGCTTCCCCATCTATCCTAGATAACATTAGGAACTTCAATGTTTTCTAGGATGGCCAACACATACTTGAGTTTATCATGTGCAATGACCATTTAAGGGACAAGAGATCGATCACACTCTAGATGAAAAACCTGAGGAGGAAAAACTTGAAGATGAAGATGGGATTCTAAATTTGAAAACCAATGCTATTCCTAAGGGAATGGTTGAGTTGGGAGTGCATTTTTAATCATGATGAATCAACACTTAGCAAGACAAAAATCAAAGAAAAGGGGATCAAAGAATGCGACTCATATAATCGAGGTACTAATGAAGATCCTAGAATGGTAAGGGTTGGAAAGGTATGCAATTCTCAAGAAAGGGAAGATACAATGAAATTACTAAGGGAGTAAAAAGATGTCATCTCTTGGAGTTATGAAGAACTCAAAATGTACGATCTTGATATCATCACACAGATGCCAAACCTTTTCAACAAAGAAAAATACCTATTAATATCATTATTAAACCATTGATAGTGAAGAAAATTAATAAGTTTCTCAATGCAAAGATTATCTTTCCCATACACCATTCTACATGGATGGCTAATTTAGTTCCACTAAGGAAAAATACTAGAGAAATCTGTCTTTGCATAGGTCTTTGCAATTTGAACCTAGCATCTCAAAAGGATAACTACCCTTTGCCTTCACTTGATGAAGTATTACAAATTGTCAATGGATTAAAAATGATGTATTTCTTAGATGGATATTCTAGATATAATTAGGTCATGGTTGATGAATAAGATAGGTTTAAGAATGCTTTCACAATGAAATGGGGGACTTTTTCCTATAGAAGAATGCCCTTTGAGTTAATCAACACAGGGGCTACATTCTAGTGAGCCATGGATGAAGTTCTTGAGGGATTTCTAAAAAAATGTATAGTTATATACATGGATGACTTAACTATATTTTCAAAAGATTGAAGAACTCATATTGCTGATTTAAGAAATGTGTTGAATAGATATGAAAAATATGGTATATCACTTCATCCCAGGAAGTGTTCATTTGGGGTTACTAAAGGAAAGCTCCTAGGTCACATTATTTCCAAAGCCAGAATCTCCATCGATCTTGAGAGAATTGAATCTATTCTAAAGTTGTCACCTCCATATAGTTGTAAAGAACTCAAATCTTCCTTTGGGAAGACAAATTTTTTTGTGAAAGTTTATAAGTGGACTTGCTAAGATAGTGTGCGCTCTAAATATTTTCTTAAGAAAGGAGTGAAATAGAATGGGTTCCAAAAATCAAGAAATCATTTGAGGACATAAATGTTACTATTTCTATAGATATAGTGCTTTTTAGTCCTAATTATGAGCTACCTTTTAAAATATACTCTTTTTCTTTAGAACATTCACATGTAGAAGTTCTTATGCAAAAGAAAGATAAAGAAGTTGAAAGACCCATTGCTTTCATGAGTTGTCCTCTAAAGAACACTAAGTGGAACTATTATAATCTTGATAAACATTATTTTTCTTTGATAAAGGTAGTCAATAAATTCTACCATTATATACTAAGGAGTAACATGTATGCAATTATGCCTGATCCTATAGTTAAGAAAAAACTAATGCAAAATGAGTTGGGCAAAAGACAAGAAAAATGGATGGCGATATTACAAGAGTTTGATTTCGAGATTCCACCCATGAAGTTGGTGAGAGGATTGGATTGAAAAAGATGATAGCTAGAAATGGGATAGGAAATGAGAATAAATTTAGGTTTGATGAAAAAGTTAGCACAAAAGATCAACAAAAGAAGATTATAGTATCTCAAGTTGATATTGATAAAGGTATAATAATAGAGGTTTGGTATTAGGATATTATTTACTATATTTTACAAAATAAATAACCTAATTAGATGAATAGCTCCCACTACAAAGGTCTCAAGATGAAGTGTGAATCTTACATGTTGCAAAATAGAAAATTGTATAAAAGGAACTATGTAGGAATCTATGTAAAGTGTTTGGGATGACAAGAAGTAAAAGAGGTTTTAGAGTAGTTTCATGATAAGTATGGAATAGGACATGGATTAGAAGAAGCTATGGCCCAAATGATTTTAAGATTAGGTTATTTTTGGCCTAAAAACTTCAAGGATACTTTTGAACATGTGCATACTTACCATATTTTTCAAACTAGTGCTAATAGAGAGAGACATTTGACAATGCCATTACAACCATTTTTTGAGATATGCCCTTTTGCAAAGTGGGAGATGGAATTTATTGCTCTAGTAATCCCATCATTGTTGACAGGACATACATTTATTCTCACAACTACAGATTATTGCATGCATTGGACAGAAGCTAAGAATTTTAGAAATTGCATAGAAAAGGTGGTTATAGACTTCTTAGAAGAACACATTGTTACCAAATTTGAGATGCCATTCTTTCTAGTTTGTGATAATGGATTAGCCTTTGCATCAATATTCCTTACCTAGTGGGTGCTAGATAATCAAGTTATAATCAAGTTCTCTTCAAATTACTATTCAGAAGGAAATGGTGTGGCTAAGTCTACAAATAAGAACTTGATTATGGTAATAAGATGTTTGTTTAAGAAAAATCCCAAAGATTGGCATACTCAACTCAAATATGCTTTATGGAAATATTGATTTAGGGTTAAGAATGTTTTGGGAACATCCCCATACTTGCTTGTCTATGGACAAGAGCTAGTATTCCTACTTAACCTCATGATTCCAATTTTGAAATTCACAAATGGCTATGCTAAAGATGTTGATAGGGTTCAGATTAGACTTATGAATCTCTGAGAGATGGATGAGAAATGGAAAACTAATTTAGAGCATATGGAAAAACATTAGGCTATTGTTAAAAGGTGGTTTGACAAGTGAGCCACAATCAAATATTTTAGAATATTTGACCTTGTTCTTTTGTGAGACAAGGAAAAAGAAAAATTGGGTAGCCACACTAAGTTTCAATGCTTTTGGATTGGCCCTTATCAAATTGTAGAGATTTTGGGAGAAAATACTTTTAGTTTGAGTTCCCTATAAGAAGAATTGGTTCCATTTCTAATGTAGAAGCATCTTGGGTTTCCTTGTAATCCTACACTTTCATTCATTCTACCAATTTTTGTTGAGTTCTAGTTACTACTGAGCATTTAGTTGATGTTGAGTTCTTTGTTTCTGCCAAGTTATTCCTTTGGTTACCAAGTCATCTATTGGTTTTCGAGTAATCATTTGGTTTTTGAGTGATCCTTTGGATATCGAGTTCTCCATGGTTGTCAACTATTGGAGGATGCAGAGTGCGTAGTTACTGCCAAGTGACTCTTTGGATGCCAAGCTCATGTGGTTGCTGAGTGCCAATATTTTGTGGAGTCTTCATTTGCCAAGTTATCTATGTCTAGTTCTAGTTTGGGCCAACCTTGCTTGTATTTAATTTCATTATAGGTAGTTAATATCTGATGTGAGCCAAGTTTGGCTATGCATTCATTTAATGTAAGATTTAATTTTGTGATTTTTGGTTGCACAAGTATTTAAGGAAGTCTAGGATTGAGTTTTAGGTAGAACTTAGAGGATTGGGAGTAGGAAGCTATGTGTATAGAAAACCAAATCCGAAGTTGGATCATGGTTGTGAAGGTATTTTGTATTTGGCCGTAATCTAGAAGGCCTTATAGTTGGGCATGTATACTAATTATCTGATGAATCAATAAGTTTTGTTTCACCTCTCTCTCCTTTGGTGGTTGTTCTCTTGGTTGTGTTTCTTTTGTGTAACTCTTGCAGGTAGATTCAATAGCTGGGAGTGCCTTTCACCCTAGTTAATTTGTTCTTCCTTACATCAATTGGTATCAAAGTCAAGTTTCATCCTTATAGTGATTGGATTGTAGGTTGTAGATCTATAGATTTGATCTATAACTTGCAGTGGGTTATGATCTTGCAAAAACCTAATTTGTAAAGATGGTTTGAGGTAGAGGAAATGTTGATAATGTAATATTAGATACATTGAGACAAATTATAGCCAAATTAGATGCTGTAGAGACAACCCAAAGGAGAGGAACACATCTTGATGATGTAAGTGATGATGAAGAAATGGTACCAAGCCCTAATCTAGAACCTGAAGAAGATCAAGATGATGCAAGGTTGTTGAGAGTATTGTCTAGAGAAAATTCAAAGCCTACTATAGAAGTTATTCCTTATTGTGGAAAACTAGACACCAATGTTGTGTTGGATTGGATCTCTAATATGGAGAAGTTCTTTGAGTATGAGAACACTCATGATAATAGGAATGTGAATATCATAGTTACAATTTGAAACATCATGCCTCACTATGGTGGAAGTATTTGCAAATGTTGGGTGATGCGACGCGCTCCCCTACCCACAGGTGGTTAATTATGTGGTGTTCCATGTTCACTAAAAGTCATGGCTTTTGGTGTGACGGCAAATGGGCCCTACAATTGGTTATTAGTGTTTGGTTTGGATATGCATGATGACTTGTTGGTGAAGGTTGAAATCATGGCATGGGATGTGTGGATTCATGCTTGTTCACATAGTTTTCTCGGTTGTGGCTATGGCCATGAAGGCTTCCATGGTTGTATGGAAATGGTATTTTTGCTGAATAATACATGATGATGGATGCTTTTGGAGGCTGGGTTTTTCCCTCAATGAGGGTTTCCTAGGGTATATCTTGTGTCACAATTTTGTGGGTATGTTGTCTATTCTCTTGCATGTGGATTTTAATTCCGTGTTTATTTTAGATCTATTATGGGTTATGTGGAAACGGTTATATTTTTTATAGCCAAGTTTCCTTACAAGTGGTATCAGAGCTATGGTTTTATTATTGTAACCCTAGATTGAATCCATGGGAATGCATGAGAGGATAAAAGAAAGGGCAAGATATATGAATGATTTATTGCAGATCTGAGAGTTTTGGATTTGCTATTATGATGGGATGTTAAAAGATTTGGGCATGTGAAATTGTTGGACAAAAAGATTTTTTCGGATGTTTCATTTAAATGAAGGTTTTGGGGGGTAGCTTGCAGAAATGACCTCCTAGGTAAAAACAAACCTCACCATTGGATCCGGGTCAACATTTCCATAAATTTTGATATATAATATGCCCTAGTTTGGCCATGTTCAGAGGAAATGAAAGAGTTTTTTAGTTTCAGCCCATGATGGCCGTCAAATTTAATCCCGTCGGAATTTTCGTCACTGAAAAAATAAAAAATGAAAAATCGTACTGAAAATGGTAAAAAGACTGTCTAAGTAAAATGGCCATAACTTTCTCTCAGAATATCGGATTTTAGAGTTCTTACAGGCGTTGGAAAGCTAATTCAGAGCACTACAACATGGTGTAGGTTTGGTTCTATGATTTTGATATTTTGTTAGGTTTTGAGATCTCTAAAGTCAGATGTTATTTATTTTGAGCACGGATTAGGGCATAACTTGGGCATACGGAGTTGGATTTTGGACTTTGAGTAGTCAATGGAAAGCTCTTGGAGAGCTCTACACATTGGTTCAGATTTGGTGCAGATTTGACATGATTTATTTATTGATATATTTATCTGAACATTTTATAGATATATTTTGACTATGGTAACTTGTGAGTTTATGGCATTGGAGATTTAAGATTTGATGTCATTTTATACTCAGTTCATATTGGTCTCATGATGATATGGTTATCAGAGCCTGGTTTTGGCTTGGTCATGGGTTGAAATCTCCCCGGTGCCTTCTCGACCCGCGTAAGCACCTGGTATGCGCGTCGAGGGGGAGATTGTTGGGTGATGCGACGTGCTCCCCTACCCATAGGTGGTTAATTATGTGGTGTTCCATGTTCACTAAAAGTCATGGCTTTTGGTGTGACGGAAAATGGGCCCTACAGCAAATTGATAGTCAAAGGAGAGGAAAGGAGAATATCAAAACTTGGGTGAAGATGATAAACAAAGTAAAGAACAAATTCCTCCCTGTTGATTAGCAAGTTAGCTTGTTGAGAAAGATCTAAAATTTTAGATAAAGAGACATGAGTGTGAAGGAGTATACTGAGGAATTCTATATATTGGAAATCATATTTAGACATGTGGATGATGATGTTGAGAAAATTGCAAGACACATAAATGGATTGGGATTTGGAATTCAAGATGAAATAAGTTTTGTGAAGTTGGAGAGTGTGGAAGAAGCATATCAATATGTGTTGAAAGTTGAGGAGATCTTGAAAAAGAAGCATGAACAAATAAAAAGAGGTAGAGGTGGTAGATTCTAGAGAAGAAAAGGTAGATCTTATGGAGAAGGTGGTAGATCTGACAATTTTGTGCAAGATAAGGGAAAATCTAAATGGAAGAATGATGACAAGGGAAAGACTAAGTGGAAAGGTGGTAGTTCTTACCAAGGAGGTATTTGTTCTTACTAAGGAAGAGGTAATTCTTATTCTAGAGGTGGTTTTCATGGTAATTGTTTTAGATGTGGTAAAGAGGGACATATATCTTTTGAATGTAGAACCTTTGAAAGTAGAAAAGGTAACAAAAATGCTATGATTCAAGGAGATGATGAGGGTTCAGCAAGTGGACTTGAGGCTACTGAAAATATGATGGTGAGAAGAACCTTATGTAATAAGGGAAGTGATGAGGAACCTATTTTAAGGAGAAGTGTTTTCAAGACAAGATGTAAGATGGATGAAAAATGTTGCAAGGTAATCATTAATAGTGGAAGTTCTAAAAATTTGACATTAGAAGAGTTGATTACAAAGTTTCAATTATAGAAGTTGAAGCATCCTAAACCCTATCATGTTTCATGGATCAAAGATGAGCATAAGATATTGGTAAGTGATCAATGCCTTGTGAAGTTCAAGATTGGACATTACTTTGATGAAGTTTTGTGTGATATTATGCCTAGGGATTGTTGTCATAATTTTTTTGGTAGACCATGGTAATATTATAGATATGCTATACATGATGGAAGATCAAATCACTATACTCTTTGGGTGAATGAAAATAAGCAAGTATTGTTGCATTTGATTGAAAGTCTAGATGAAGTTAATTGGACTACTATGAAAATTTGCATGGTTAATGGGAAATAATTTGAAAAGGAAATGCAAAAGAATCAAGTTTTTTTTGCTATAATTCCAAGGAGACCAAGTTGTGTCAATAGTAATTGAGTGCCATAAAAAAAATGTTAGCTAAGTACTAGTTAGTAGTGATTGAGTGATAACTGGTAGTACTGATAAAGTACTAAAAGAAATTGCAAAATTACTAAAGGAATATAAAGAGATTGTTGTATAGGATATGTTTGATGGTTTACCTCCAATGAGAAGTATAAGTCATTGTATGGATCTAATTCCTAGACCTAGTTTTCCAAATAAAGCACCATATAGATTAACACCTCCAAAGAATGAAGAACTTAACAGACAAGTCCATGAATTATTGGAGAAAGGTTTGATTAGACAAAGCTTGAGTCTATGTGCTATACCTACTATATTAACACCTAAGAAAAATGGAGAATAGAGAATTTGTACTGATTCCAAAGCTATCAACAAGATCATAGTGAAATATAGGTTTCCTATGCCAAGTATGGATGACATAATGGATTGTTTGTGTAGAGAAAAGTATTTAACAAAGATTGATTTGAAAAGTGGCTATCATCAAATTAGAATTAGAGAAGGTGATTAATGGAAAATTAGTTTCAAGACAAAAGATCATTTGTATGAATGGTTGGTTATGCCATTTGGTTTGACTAATGCACCTCGTACTTTCATGAGATTGATGAATGAAGTTCTAAAAAGATTTTTGGGTAAGTTTGTGATTATTTATTTGGATGACATTTTGATATTTAGTAAGACTAAGGAAGAAAATCTTGAGCATGTTAGACAAGTATTACAGAGATTGAAAGAGGAGAAGTTGACGATTAATTTGAAAAAGTGTTCTTTTATGCAAGAGGAGATTGTGTATTTAGGATTTGTGATTTTAGCTAATGGTTTGAAGATGGATCCTGAGAAGATTAAAGTAATTTTGGAAAGACCTACACTTGAGAATGTGGGTGAGGTAAGGTCATTTCATGGTTTGGCTAGTTTCTATAGGAACTTTATAAAAAAACTTAATTCTATTTGTAATGCTATGACTAAGATAATGAGAGGAGATAAAAAGGAATTCAAGTGGACACATGGAGTTGATAATAGTTTTGAGACTTTAAAATAAAAAATTGTTGAGTTTCCTATATTAGATTTGCATGATTTCAATAAAGTATTTCAATTTGACTATGATTCTAGTGGTAGTGTAATAGGAGTTGTATTGAGTCAAGAAGGAAACCTAATTTCTTTCTTTAGTGAAAAGTTGAATGATGCTAAATGGAAGTATTATGTGTATGATCAAGGATTTAATGCTATTGTTCAAGACTTGAAGAAGTGGAGACATTATTTGATTTCTAAGGAGTTTGTGTTGATCATAAAGCTTTACAATACTTGGGAAGTCAACATAAATTGAATTAGAGACATATGAAGTGGGTTGAGTATTTGCAAAGTTTCACATTTTTTTATCAAGAATATGAGTGGATTTACTGATAGAGTTTCTAATGCATTGAGCAGAAGACATTCTTTATTGACTGAGATGAAGAGTTAAGTTCTTGGTTTTGGTGAAATGAAAGAGTTGTATGATACTAACCCTAATTTTTTTGAGGCATGGAGAGAGTCTAGAGCATAAAATATGATAGATAAGTAAGTATGATGAATATTTCATTCAAGTAGGTATGTTGTTCAAAGGTATTTAGTTATGTATTCCTATAAGTTTTATGAGAGTTAATTTGATTAAAGAAAAACATAGTGGTGGATTGGCTGGACATTTTGGAATTGACAAAACATTGATTTTGCTAAAGGAAAAGTATTACTGACTACAAATATATAAGGATGTTTAAAAATTTGTAAAGAGTTGTGGAGTTTGTCAAGTTTCAGAGGGAGAAACTCAAAATACTAGTTTGTATACACCTATTGTTATTCCTAAGAAACCTTGGAATGACATCAATATGGATTTTATTTTTGGATTGCGTAAGACAATGAAGGGGTATGATTCTATATTTGTTGTTGTGGATGGATTTTTTAAAATGGCTCATTTCATACCATATAAGAACACATCAGACACTAAGCATGTTTTTGAACTTTTCTTCAAAGAGATTGTGAGATTGCATGGATTGCCAAGGATTATTATTTATGACAGAGATAGTAAGTTTGTTGGTTATTTTTGAAAGACTTTGTGGAAGAAGATGGGTACTAAATCAATGTTTAGTTCTACATTCCATCCATAGATAGATGGATAGATAGAGGTTGTGAATAGAATCTTGGGTAATTTTCTGAGATGTTTAGTTGCGAATAAGCGAAGTAATTAGGATATGGTATTGGCACAAGATGAGTTTGCATATAATAATTCTATGAATAGGAGTACAGGGAAGACATCTTTTGTGATTGTTACTAAAATGTAGCCTAGAGGAGTATTAGGTTTGAGGGATGTTGTTGATGAAGAAAATAGAAGTGCTGTGGGGGAAGCATTTTATGATTTTATGGAGTTTTTGCATAAGGAAGCGAAGTTGAGGTTGGAACAAAGTAATTAGAAGTATAAGAAGAATGCTGATAAGTCTAGAAGACATCATATTTTTCAATTTGGTGATAAGGTGATGGTTCATTTGAAGAAAGGAAGATTTCTTGTTGGAACATATAGTAAGCTAAAGATGAAAAAGTTTGGACCTTGTAAAATCTTGATCAAGAAGATTGATAGTTGTAATGCTTATGAAGTTGAGTTGCCTGATGACATGGATATATCTCCTATATTCAATGTTGTTGATCTAGATATAAGTATCATGAGTTAGATGATAAAAAATTTGTATCAAAAGATTATCCTTACAAGTAGATTGAAGAAGTTGACCAGATATTGAATCAAAGAGTTGATAAGAGCACAAGAGGAAAAGATTACTATGAGTATCTAGTGAAGTAGAAGAATAGACCAGTTGAAGATGCTATATGGATTTCTCAATCTAAGTTGGATTCAGCTTAGGTTGTGACACTTGTATGATTCAAAAGAATCATTTCTTCCAACCCTGGTTGTTTGTTGCAAGAGCATCTTGGGTTTCCTTGTAATTTTACACTTTTATTCATTCTTCTAGTTATTGTCGAGTTTCAGTTATTGCCGACCATTTAGTTGATGTCAAGTTCTTTGTTGCTATTGAGTGATTCCGTGGTTGCCAAGTGATCCTTTGGTTTCTAAGTAATCCTTTGATTGACCAGTGATCCTTTGGATGTTGAGTCCTCTCTAGTTGCCAAGCGTTGGAGGATGTCGAGTATGTAGTTGTTGCCAAGTGACTCTTTAGATGTTGACCTTGTGTGGTTATCGAGTGCTAGTATTTCATGGAGTCTTCATTTGCCGAGTTATCTGTGTTTGGTGCTAGTTTGGTCTAACCTTGCTTGTATTTAATTTCATTATAGGTAGTTTATATCTTATGTGAGCTGACTTGTGGCTATGCATGCCTTTAATGTAAGGATTTATTTTTTGATAGGCTGAGTTGTGGCCTCACAAGTATTTAAGGAAGTCTAGGATTGAGTTTTGGGTAGAACTTAGAGGATTGGGAGTAGGAAGCTATGTGTATAGAAAATTGAATTTGAAGTTGGATTGTGGTTGTGAAGGTATTTTTTATTTGGCCATAACCTAGAAGACCTTATAGTTGGGCATGTGTACTAATTATCTGATGAATCAATAAATTTTGTTTCACCTCTCTCTCCTTTGGTGGTTGTTCTCTTTGTTGTGTTTCCACTATGTAACCCTATAGGTGGATTTGATAGCTAGGAGTGCCTTTGGCCCTAGTTACTTCATTCTTCCTTGCATTAGTTTCCCATCAATGACCAATTCTTGAAACATTACTTCAACCTTAAAAGTGAAAAAAAATCATCTTTTTTCATGTGTGTTTAATTTCTACATGTGTATTTGCTTTTAGTTGTATGTTTAATTTGTGCAAGGGTATTTTATTTTAGTCACATGTTTAATTTTAGTTGTGTTTTTCTTTCAAAGTTGTATTAGTTTGAGGGTTAGGTGTAATCAAGATTAAATCTTGACACATTTCATAAAGCATTTTTTGGTTTTGACTTTTGGGAAGAGGTATTTCTTTGTCAAAGCATTCAAATGATTTTGTTTCTTGTACCAACTAAAGAATAGATGTTACTTGCAGTTATTGAGGACTTTTAGTCTTGAATTTAGAATTGTAGATCAACAATTCTTAACACTTTATAAATTTAAAGATTGACTATCTCAGTGTTTTCAAAACAAGGTCAATGGTAGAAAGGGATAGTCTAAACCCTATCGGTTCAAACAAAAGCTCTTTTTCAAAGAATTTCTAAGATTACTATTTGGTGTGAGAGTGTTCAAAAGTTCTTAAAAGAGGAACACAGGGGATGTCAAATAAAGCATGAATCTGAGAAATGACATCAATTCTTGGCTACATAGTGTAAGTGTGGTTAGGGTACATAAAGAAAATTAAAAAAAAGAAAAGGTAGTGTTAAGAATGAAAGATTCTAAAAGGGTTTAAGAAAGGTAATTTGACAAGTAGGGATATACACTTCAAATTGGTTATCCATTATCAAAACAATTACTTCATGGAAGAATAAAATGGTAAAATGTGAGCTACATGAACCAAAATTTAGAAGATTACCTAAGACCTCAAATGAAAATTGATAACCCATTAAGAGCCCTTAGAATAGATTCTCTCATCTGGTTAGATAAGTGATTGATAAATAGGTTTTGCGAGGATTCTTGATGAATGGATAGGAATGGTGAAAGATTGTCTCCATATTGTTAGAAGCTCATGATAGACTACATTCTAAGATGTTGAAGAAATGAATACATTTAACAAACACTAAACTTGGAGATTCAAGATTACGAGGTTTTGACTATGAAGTAACTCAGAATACACTTGAACTATTTAGGATTTAGTTGGTATTTGACACATGTTAGAAGAATGTTTGTTGATAAAGAAATGCCTTTGTCATTTCTTCACTTTTTTTGGGTCTTTTTTTTTGCAATTTCACAATGCACACCCCATTTCTTCTAGAAATGGGGACCCCCTAGTTAATATTTTCTTTTCTAGACCCCTAGCCTGGGTCTAACTCATTTTTAAGGCTCTACCTAGAGTTTGCATCATGCTTGGTCTTCTGCCTAAAAAACCATGTGTTATATTTTAGGAAATTGAAAATAAAGGTGATTAATGTGTGAAGGAGTGCACTAGCACACCTAGCACACATGCACACCTCTCAAAGGTGCACTAGTGTGCTAAATGCACTAGTGCACATGCATCCCCTTTGGATGTGTGCACTTGTACATGTGTGCATGACCATGAGTCTATAAATATCTAGGGACATTACCCTCCCACTTCACTCATTATTTTCTTCAAGCCTCCATGAGAACACCTCTATACCCTTAGAGGTGTGCTAACTATGCCCACCTACACACACCAAATAGACACTAAGTTAACAAAAGAAAAGTGAACACATGCACAGTTATCACATGTATACAAGTGCACACCATTATTCACCTTTAATAACTTAAAATACTACACTTAACTCTACTAAGAGAAAGGTGCACACATGCGCACCTTGTCAAGGTGTGCATGTGTGCACCATTTTTGACCCTTACCTTTGTAACACAAGTTAAACCCTCTTATTACATGATATGTAGCATGTGCATACTAGTGCACATCAACATGTGCACACTCCATAATTGTTCACACCTACATAAGTGCACCATTACACATTTAATAATCTTTTAAAGGTTTATTTAGTGCACCTAGTGCACCTATAAATGTGTGCAAGGTGCATTAAACTACATATAAAGACTTTTAGGGTATTTAATTAGTTTTTCTAGGGTTTAGGGTTTTGGGTCTAATTATTTGATAATTATGGTTTGGTAGGGGTTGAATTTCAACTTCTAGATTAATGTGTTTTTTTGTGTAGATAAAATGGCTTTCTCACCATCCTCCCTCATAGAGTAGAGTGGTCCAAAATCATTTGTCTTCAAATTTCAAGGTGCACTAAAGAAATCACACTTCCAAGATGGACATTCATAAATTATAGATATAGAATTGGACATATAGACTAGAATTCATTCCTAGTACTTTGCAACAAGACTAAGGAGAGGTCCCTAATAGTCTCAGCACTTGTGAGATTAGGTTTGGTTAATGTGGCCTCACATAACAAATCAGTGCAATCTTTGAAGCTTGTCATGGCCATGGTAGAGAGCTATGTGTCAGAAGAAAGAGTTGTGAAGAGCATAATGGGGGAGATAGTCCTAGAATTAAGATTGAGGAACATTAAGAAAGTCTTTCATCTCCAAAGATTGGATCAATATGTTAAAATTACTTATCACCAAGTAGAAAGATGGTACATGGATAACTATTAGTGTAAATAATTAGTTAATATTATACTTTACTTAAGTTTACTTAGATTAATACATTATTTTATTATTTATTAGTTAGACACCTAGGAGTATGTGTACTCATATGAGTTATCTTGTTGACAACACAAGAGTTTGCATATTTATCTAAGTTTTCGTGTAGACAACATAGTTGTTTGCACTCTAATTAAGCAAATGGTGTCTACAACATCTTTTTATGTGACACACCTATGTAAGCTTATCCTCTCATCATCACACTAACTTTTGTGCTCAATGGAGGATAATCCACTATTGGTGGACATGTGCTTAGTTGTGAGGCTTATCATTTCACTAACTCTTAGTCATTCTAGAGGCTTTTATTTATAGTTTCTCTTAGTGTGTGTGTACATCAATTCATTTTCATATTATTATTTTGATCATAATTTATTGGTTCATATTTTCCTAGTGCTTGAGCTTCTTGATCTTGGGTGATTTTTCCCTAAGGAAAATTCTTACATGGTATCAAAGCTAAGGGACCTTCTCTTCACATAGCCATTAGATACCTTTTTTGCTTCACCTCTTGGAGGACCTTGATTTAGATCTAGAGTATCGTAGTCATTGGGAGCATCTAGAGCCAAAGCAAACCTCACCATTTCATTCAAAAGTACCAATTCGATGAAATTTGACTATAAATTTTCCTACCCTATGCCATAGTCAAATCTAAGGCAAATATTTTTTTGCAAATCGGAACATGAAGGCCTAATTTTTGAAATTGGTATGATCTCTTCAAATCTATGCAATTAATTCTTAGATCTACATTTTTCATTTGCTTCTCCTTTTGGATCTGCAATTTCTTTTTGAATTTGTAGTCTATTTTTGAAATTCTATGAAAAGAATTGGCCTTTTAGGCCAATAGGAGATATTTTTTGTAGGTAAAGATTGGAGCTTGCTGGTGCAAATTAGATATTGGCATCACATTTAGAAGGTCAAATAACCCCCAAATTGAATTTTGTTTCATCAAAATTAGACATCTAAGTTGAAATTTAGAGTCATTTTATTTTTGGAGGTGCAACTAAGATGATTTAAGAAAAATAATTACAGAGGTGATTTTAAAATAGCACTATCTCCCTCATATAGACTCCTTTTTTCGAGTAATTTTTTTGTTTTGGGGTAGAATTTTGTGATCTACACATTGGTGTAGCATGTTTGAGATCTATATTCCTGAATTTTTTTGCAAATCACAAATCTCAATTTTTGCAACCTCCAAGGCTTAGTTCGATTCATCGGGACACTTTTTAGGTTCTATTTTTTTGAAAGTGCTTAATTTTTTTTCTACTTTCTAGATCTACAATCAGACTATAGATTTCTATGGATAGAAATACCACTTTTAGAAATAGGTTCTTTTTTGCATTGTATTACTTTGATTAGACTTCAAAATTGTTGTATATCTGAGCTATATTGCTAAGTACCAAATTTGAACTCCAAGAGAAGGTTGTAAACAAAAAAAATTAGAAGCCCACTTTTGCCCATTTTGACAAGTGGCCTATTGTAAATGCACTACATATAAAGTGCCAAAAGAATCACTCTTGGGGGGGTTTTTGATTGAGTGAATAGGGGGTGTGTCTCTTATTCTCTTATGTCTCTCTTTCTCTCTTGTGCTCTTTTAATTTTTGCATCATGGGTTCACCTAAAACTGCACTTTTAACTTCACACAATTGTACTACATGGAAATATATTGTATGGAGTAGCCTAATGGAAAAGGGTTTAAATCTATATGTTGATGGTACAATTGTAAATCCCACTAATGCTAATGTACAAGTTGATTGGTAAGTTAAAGACAACTAGGCTTTAGGAATTATTAGGAGTTGTGTTCATAGAGATCTCTTTTTCCACATTTCGAACTTTAAGGATGCCAAGGGTGCTCGGGAGAAACTTGAAGTTTTGTATGGTAAGGTGGATGAGGAAAAAGGATTCCAAATTGAGGATGATCTACTTCTATTGGATCCTAAGAATTTTGACACAATTAAGACTATGTCAACCAAGCCAAAGAATTGAGAGCACTACTTAAGGATTGCGGTAATCCCATGAAGGATGATATATTGATTCATTACATCCTAAAGAGTCTACCTTAAGAGTATGCATCTTTTTTTTTGAGTTGAAAAACTCACATGTTAACCATGGGAAATGCCTTCACTAAGCCTTCATTTGATGCATTTGCAAAAATGTTGATGTTGGAACAACATAAGTTGATAGATAGGAAATTCTCAATTCATTCAAGTCTACAACATTGGTGGCTAGTAATGAAAACAAAACAAATCAAGGTGGAAAAAGTTTCACTAACAACAAGAAAAAGCAATGGAATCCAAAATCACAATTAGAGACACAAAAATCTTCCTCCTCACAACAAGGCAATTCTTCTTCAAACAAGAAGGGGAAAAAAAACAAGAAAGATAAACTATTTTGTGCATAGTGAAAGAAACCAAATCATGATGAGCATCATTGCAAGACTAAGAGAATAGATGAGTTGGAAAAATTACTTAGGAAGAACAAAATCAATGTGCCAAATTCTTCCAAGGATTCAAATCCATCCACTTCAAAGGGAAAAGGGCAAGCATTTATGGAAAGTTCAAGTTCTATAGAGGACTAAATTCTTGACTCAGGTGCCTCACATCATATGGGTTCTTCAAAAGGACACTTTTCTTCATTGAAGCAGTCTAAGGTACTTCAAAAGTTTGTAGGGAATGATACACAAGTGGAATTTGAAGGGAAAGGACAATTTGAGATGGAAAATGGAGAGTTTGAAGATGTTCTCTATGTTCTTAACCTTAGCACTAATCTCCTTTCAATTTACCAAGTCACTCACTATGGAAGTGGCAATAAAGTTGAGTTCCTTCTTGATTCAGTAATTATGCAAAATCTTAAGGATGATTCATTGGTTGTAGTGGGTAAAGTTAATCATGTTACAAGGCTTTATTATTTCTCTCACTTTATGCCTAAGTCTCCTTCACATGCCTTGTTGTTACATTCACAACCACAAAGTCAAATATGGCATGAGCAATATGGAAATCTTGGCTTTTGCTATCTTCATCAACTTAGCTCAAAAAATATGGTAAAAGGTCTACCTACAATCAAATTTTCTATAGGTGAATGTTCAACTTGTTCAATGGATATGCATCTAGAAGAGAAGTTTGACAAAGGGAAGTCTTGGAGAGCATCAATTGTTCTTGATTTGGTTCACACTGTTCTAGCAGGCCTATTTTTAGTGACATCAGTTAGCAAGGGTTGCTATATCCTCACTTTCATTGACAAATTTCATGCTACACATGGGTATACTTTCTTAATCAAAAGAATAAAGTGTTTGATAAGTTTCTAGCCTTCAAGAGTCATGTTGAGAAGCAATCAAGTAAAGCCATCAAGGTTCTTCATATGGATAATGAAAGTAGATATGTGAATTCAAGACTTAGAGACTTTTGTGAACTTGAGGGCATTTTTCTTCAAAATCCTTTAGCATTTAGTGCACAAAAGATAAGTGTTGCAGCAATGAGGATTAGAAGTCTTACATCAATGGAAAGTTGTATGATAAGGGCTAATTCTCATGATCCATCACTTGAAGTCAAATCTATAAGTAGTGCCAAGCACATCCTTAATATATCTCCTCATAATATCTTAGATGGAATGATTCCTTTTGAGGCATGGTGCAAAAGAAAACTAGTTGTGAAACACTTCAAAGTTTTTGGTTGTCCAACATGGGCACACATATCTTCAAAGGAATGCAAGGCACCAACACCAAGGCCTTGTACTTTAATTGGATATGATGATAGTGTTAAGGCATATAGACTTATGGATCCTAAGAATCATGAGATATTCATAAAGAGAAATGTTCACTTTGAGGAAATTTCACCAAGCTTATCCTCAAATCCTCTCCATACTTCATAGATTGTGGAAACTAATAGTGACAATAGTGATAGTGATTCAACATGGTTCACTTGTGGGGCATCCTATTGATAGATGTAGGACAAAGTCACAACATCAAAAAATTCCACATGTATACATTGCTACTATGATAGGTCCATGTAATTCAACATAGTTGGGTGCACCTTGTCTTCCAATTCTAGCATCAGGGGATGACTACATGACAAATGTTTTAGGTTTTTTTGTGGAGTCCTTCACAGTAGATTTGGGAGACATTATTAATGATATACATCTTCTCTTTGATTAATAATATCCTTCTTCAATTGTTGTGAGGGAACACTTTGACCCTCTTTTCCATTCTCTACATGGTTAGTCTTACAAGGTTGATATGATTGTGGATCCTTATGTACAATAGTTGCAGAAGGTATCTTTATCGTTTGAGGAGACAATTGGTTCTTTGGGATATGTTCTACATCCATCCTTGCTAGATCTAAACTTGTTCTTTTTAGTAGTGTTGGAAGGGGTGACCGATAGTATTAACACAAAGATAGTTGAGAAATTTTTAGAGACACCATTCATCTTTAGGATTCTTTCTACACATTGGAAAATCATCCATATGTAACTATGATATTGTTTCTTCCTAAAAGTAGGAACATTATTCAGCAATCATGGATCAACTTCTACATTCATCTTGGAGCAACTATTACTAATCAACATTCAACATTTGGGGGGAGATTGCCTTGTCTCCTTTCTTCTTCTTTTTCTTCTCTCTTATGGGGTGGGGGGGACCTTTTCCTCTTATGGGATTGTGTTATACTCATACTTCTCTATTGTATAAACATGATGTATGTTGTAATGGGGGGTCTTAATTACTCCATCTATCCATGCATCTTGTTTTTTCATCTCTCTTTTTGGGGGAGGGTTTTTCCCATGAGGTTTTCCCTCTTTCTCCATTTTCGAAGAGATTGCATTACATTTGTACATGGATACCTAACATGGCCTACTAGTTGGAACCCATATGCATTTTCATTATAGCTTTCATAAGCTTAAATGCATTCCCCTAAGTTGCACTTAAGGGGGGTGTTATTGTAAATAATTAATTATTATTACATTTCACTTAAGTTTACTTAGGTTAATATATTATTTTATTATTTATTAGTTAGACACCTACAAGTATGCATACTCATATGAGTTTTCTTGTTGACAACATAGGAGTTATCAATGCTAATTTAGGACATAGTGTCTACAACATCTTTTTACATGACATACCTATGTAAGCTTATCCTCTCATCATTGAACTAACTTCTATGCTCAATGAAGGATAATCCACTCTTGGTGGACATGTGCTTAGTTGTGAGGCTTATAATTTCACTAACTCCTAGTCATTCTAGAGGACTTTATATACAAGCTCTCCTAGTGTGTATGTAAATCAATTCATTTTCATATTTTTATTTTGATCATACTTTATTGGTCCATATTGTGCTAGTGTTTGAGCTTCTTGATCTTGGGTGATTTTTCCCTAAAAAAAATTCTTACAATAATGAGTAGAAGGCTGCAAAAATCATACAATCATCATTCTTGATTGATAGAATGTTAGTGGGACAAAGAGTAGGCTCTATAGACATGATGAGAGGATACATGAAGGATGAAATTAGTTACTCCATTGTGTTTTTGAGTAGGGTTATGGGTCTACCAGTAGTTGGGCACCTGAACATTTGGATGATACATTTCATCGAGACAATCAAAACAACTAAACTGCCAATTGATTGGGCTACAATACTAAGTGAAAAATTAGATGAACAACCAGTAGGAGTAAAGGCTTACCTTGAGTTTTATATGACATCATACTTGGTGTATTTATTGGAGGTAAGGACTACTGACTACCCAATATTTTTCAAGAGGGGAAGCATGCAAGATGCTAACACCTAGCCTTATGTGGTATATCCCAAAGTGGTAAAAAAGAGCTCTCAGATCAAAGAAAATAATATAAAATAGTGAATGATGCCTTCATTTTTGCAATCATCTAGTTTTTTAAGGGTGATTATGCCAAGAGGATATAAGTAGAGGAATTAGCAATGATTACAGAGATAGGTGCCTACTACATCTAGTTCAAGACATTCACCTACCTAAGGGTATCAAGTACAACTATGAATCCAAAGGAACTCCCGAGATATCCATCGGATAAACTCATTTTACTATAGATTGTGAGACAACTCACATCTATATATGACATAGTGAGGAAACAACATAAGAAGTCCTAGGTATGACCCATCACTATAGGTCCATTTGAAGTTAACTAGAAACAAGATATCATGACCTTTGATGTAGAATGGGATCAATATCTCTTGGAATATTACAACTCCCCTCATCCATATTTTTACAATATTGGCAAATTTAAACTTCTAGTAGGAAAACAATTTGTTCATGAAGATGCAATAGAAGATTATTAGATGAACATGATAGATTAGTTGAAATACTTTAGAATAACTAGGGGGGTGAATTAGTTATCTAAGGTCTAGATGTATAAATAAAACTTTCCACAACTTAGTGAACCCATAAAAAATTCATATCCATGCATGCATCTATAAGATTATGCAATCACTAAAACTTGTAGGTTACTATCAAATCAACTTGTAGAAATGTAAAGCATGACACATAATAGATTCATCAACACACTTGACATAATGATTTACATGGAAACCTAGTTTGGTTAAAACCACTAGTAACATGCTACTCATTTTCACTCTTCTGAAGTGATGACCTATGAAAGGCCAACCCTATTAAAGGTTACAATACACACTATTAAATGTGACTTGGTTAAGGGATTTCAATCACCCTATTAGAAGTGAGCCTTGTTAGAGGACTTTGGGCCATTCACTTTGAATGCCACCCTATTAATAGATTTACAAATGAATATTAGGTCAGCTTTAATCCAAAGGATTTACCCTAAACTAATAAAATTGTTAGAGAGTAATAGTAGAGCTTTGATCCGATACAAATTACAATTTCTCTTAAAAATTACAGATCTTTATTCAGTCCTCAATTCTACTTGGCCTTCATACTTTGCATCTATGAGAGCATGTTCAACCTTCAAGAATTCATCTCCTTAAGCCTTATTACATAACATTCCATTGTAGACTCTTCTCTTAGGTCACTTGATGAAGCAAAACCCTTAACTCCTTCTCTTCCTTCGGTCCTCACACATGACAATTTTGCTTCATGACTAAATATTCCTATGAATAGGAAATTAATATATTTTCCCACTTATTTTCCATCATCCAAATTAGGGTTCAGATGGGTTAGGTAGGATACAATCTATCTACCCCATATCTCATATCTCTTCTAGAAACTTCTCCTAGAATCCATTTGAATTTGTCTAAAAATAGTCTCTTTCAAATTTTGTGTCGCTAGCTCATCAACCTTATCTTCCACCTGGTTTACAAAATTCAAGAAAACAAACTTGTGAGCTCAGATTTAGTGAATCTTTGATGTTTAAAATAATGAAACAACTTGGCATTATCAACCTTCTAATGCTTGACACATACTATTTTGTTTGACATCCTCTATAAAATCACTCGGCATCAACTAAAGTTTACTGATGCTTGATATCGACTAAACTTTACTTGGCATCAACTATTTTGTTTGAAATCTACTAGAACTTCCTTTTACTCAGCTGCAACTAACTTTTTTCTTAGCTTGCACTAACTTTTCTTGGCCCCTACTATCCACTTGGTCAAGCTTGGCAGAAATTTTATATGTAACTTGTTCTTCTAAGCTTTCTTAGTATAGCCAACATTTGTAACCTTAAGTAGATTATCAATACACCATGTCATCACTATCTTAATTAATCCTTGTACTTCATTACATAATCATAACTCAACCTTTCCTCTAGGTGCTTTTGTTACATCTTATTGATCAAATCCTCTTCATCAATCAACTAAGTGATAGTACTTGAATCTTATAAGTAGTTGTCTTACCTACAAATAGCAAGTTTGACATCAATGACAAAATAATGATTGAAACACATAGTCTTCTTCAAAAATCTCCCTCTTTCAATAATCTCTCTCAATAATGATCTTTTCAATTAGATCTCAACAAGATCAATATGATATCCAAATTAAGGATTATTGTACGATGACTCTATATCTGGCAGGAAACACCTTAAAGATGATCTCACTAAAGGTTGTCCAACAAGACACTTGAGATGTCTTGGATCCCTTGTACAATCATGACAAGATATTTGATAGGCCAATCATGAATGTAGAGGTTAGTAGGGAAGGGAATGACGATATCAATCACAAGGTGAGAAATATAATCCAATTGATAATTGAGCTTCATAGTGAAGAATAGAGATTAGGACCTACTTGTTCACATATCTATTCCTCCTCCACATGCTGAGACTAATGATTTGACTCTTAAGGACTATCATATTATAGAAGTCCTATTAGGAAACCAGAAAGGTGTAGAGATAATAGAGGCTAATTTGAACTTGTTGCATAACATTCATTCTAATGTAGAGAAACTGGTAGCTATAGTAGAGTAGGATTTTGGGCTTATGGATGAGGTACATACCTGGAGAAAATACCTTCAAACACTCCAAACAATAAAAGGTCAAAGGTATCATACACTCATGGAAGTGTATACAATTGATGAAATTGATGAACTTGAGGATTGGACTAAAAAGGTAGCTTCTATAAATAAGGTTATAGAAGAACTTCATAAAGATATTTAGAAGTTAAAAGGCCAATATTAAGAGAAAATTTTGGATGCAGATAGGTGTTATGATGTTGTTTTCCTTGAGATTTATGAAGATGAGTTGAAGAAAAATCTCAAGTCAATGAAAGAAGTGGTTGAAAAATTATGAAGAACTTTCAAGGATGCTTCATTTGATGAAGATATTAGGCAAGCATTCAAGATTGGAGAGGTATTGTTGAAACTTGATAGTAGACTTGATAGTTTTTCATAAACTTGAATGGATATCGATAACTATTGGCAAACAATTAGGCATAAATGTGAGGAATTAAATTTACTAGAAGCTTACCAAGTGATGAAAATTATAGAGAAATTCAAGAGAAAACATCCAAACATCACTCTAGTATAAATGGGGAGAAAACCCAGAAGCTAGAAATTCACTTTTGATGCTTGGATTTTTTTTGGATTTTTGAACCTATCACTAAGGTGTGTTGCTACAAAGATATGCAAGGTGCACTAAAATTTTGAAGAAGTTAGAGGTACGTTGACAGTTAACTGCCAGTTTCAAATTTAGAGATTTCCATGCACTAGAAACACATTTTGACTATAGTTTGACTCCTAAAAACATTTAGAGAAGGCCACAATTCTATTTTTAGAGCTTCCAATAACTCTTAAATCCTCTTACATATTCATCGTATTCACTGCTAATATCTTGTACATAATTAGATTTTTTTGATTAGTTTTAAGCACATATTTGCATAAAGTGGTCTCTCACTCTCAACACAAATTGAAGATATGATTTCTTATACATTTTGGAATGTAATATGTATTCTAGGCTATTATTTTGATGCAATAATATATGTTTTTTTTGCTCTCATTTATTCTTTTGGAGTGTGTTATTTTTGTGGATTCTTGTTCATGATAATAATGGAGCCAATAGTTTTTTTATGTTTATTTGATCATGTGATATTTTTGTTCTATTATTTGTCACGTGTTGAAGAATTATATCGATGTACAAAGTTGGAGATGAGATCACCCTATTGTTCCTAAATAGCTTCTCATCTCACATGAGCATAGTTTCCATGGCCTTATGATTTGATAAGAAGTGAAAAATCTTTCAGTTTTACTAAATTCCCATTGATGATTTCATTAGTGGATTTGAGGAAGTGCTACTCCTACTTTCATTGATTTCCTACCCAATATTTTCAACTATTTAACTTATAGATGTGTTGTTATTATGGTTCATGTCTATTAGGAATTTACCTTTTATGCTATTTGATTTATCTCTTTTTACCTTATCTTTGTTATTTACTTTTCTAACCCTTGGTTATATTAGGAATTCATATAGTTTCATTGTTAGATTGCATTTATTAAAAAAACATAAAATACCAAAAATATATCTCTTCTTGTGGTTAATTTTGAAACAACAAGCAGATTGATCATCTTATATAGAATTGGTTCAAACTAGAAAAGGCCTCCTTGTGAACAAACACATTTATCTTTAACTAAGTAGATTCTAGTAGGTTGCAAGATCGCCTATAACCTTAGAGCTGATCCTAGATTGACTTTTCAAGAGAGGAATTCAAAAGGATTCATGTCCTTAAGCATTGTACAAAATGGTAGCTCAACACAATATTATTGATAGATGTTTATAGTGTAGTACTTGAATAATAGATAGCTCCACCTAATTAATAACAATCTTTTGTGCTACCCACTCCAAAACTTTATTTTCAAATTTTTTCTCACCTCTCTACAATAGTTTTCCTTGACCATTTAATTCTTCATTGAACTTGTAGAAAATTTCATCTAACTATGCTAGAATAGGTTGTTTCCCATCAACCTCAATATTCAGAGCATCAAAAAATATACTCTTTATATCCTTAAGGACTTGATTAATCTTTTTTCTCTCTCCTCTAAGCTTCTTTTTCTTAGCCCTTTTCTTCCAAAGTTCTCTAATGGTATCCATCTCTTTTGGAGTGAGGGTACAAATATCCCAATTTAGAATAACAATGTCCTCATACAAATCAATTTCCTCTTCTTTACCCTTTTCTATATGAATAGTAGAATGAACAATTTCTTTTCCCTTATTCAAAACTTCAATGCATAGTTGAGACTAATTCTCAAGTTTCATTGTAGTAGCCATGGTAGAAACAACAGTTGAAAAAGTAGGAATAGCACCAAAGGTACTAATAGTAGAAATAACATTGACAATAGGAATACCTTAATGTTTCTTGATCAAGCCCAATGCTGATAAGTCTTTCTTCTTAGTAGATTAAGTGCTAGGAACTTTGGTCATTGAAATACTCAACGAAGAAATTCTTGAGATTGGTTGTGTGCTTGGTGTTGCAGATTTGACCTCAACCAACTTGGTAGAAACCTTCTTTGAGCTTGATTGTACTAAGACTTTGCTCAAAGAGTGAGGAAAGAAAGTCATAAATTCTACTACAATCTTTTTTACATCACATTCTTCAATACTTTATATTTTTGGAAGACTTCTTCTAGTGGCTTCTTGACCTTCCTCCTCATCATCAAGATTGACATCATTTATCTCATCATCTCAAATTTCTACTTCTTCTTCTAGATCATATATTTCATCATCTTTTTCATCTACTTGCACAAAAAAGTCACTAGGCTTGTGTAGTCCATAGATATTTTTCCATGTGGTAGTGCTAGACTTCACCATAGATTCAATGCCCTTTAACAATATTAGACATGTATTGAATTTGAATGTGATATTCTTCTCATTTTCTTTCAAAGATTCCTTTACCTCTTTCACACTAAGACTCAACATAAGTTGTCTCAAGGTTTTTTTATTAATGTCTTTAGCAACTTTCATTATACTATCCCATTCAAGTTTGACTTCTTTCAAAAGTACATCAAGAACTTGTTGTGTCAGCTCATCAGGTGAATACTTCCACTTACCCAATTTTTCCGCAAGGGCATTCTCAATTTTCTTTTTCTCTTCTTTACTCCTAGTCTCATACTTAAGAAACTTAAAACATGTCATACCTATTCCTTGTTCCATTTTCTTCAATCTTTCTTGAAGAGTAGGGACAGACCTTTGACAAATAATCTATTTAGCTTTATCCTCTTTGCCCAACTTTAGTTTCTTTTTAGATTTGGCAGATCTCCTTGTAAACACAATAGGGGAAGAATTGGAAAGTTTGGTTATTATAACATTCCTTTTCTTCTTTAGAGGCTTCTCTTCCTCAAATTATGTTTCCTCTACATCCTTCTCTTCATCTTCATATGCTATATCATCTCCTTTTCCCTCAGTAAGCATGGGAGGAGAGTTTGATTGCTTAGTGTTCTTCATTATTTTCTTAATCCTTTTCCTTCTTCTACTCATTACTTGGGATAACTTGATCTCAAGCTCAATTCTGACCTTAGCCTCTTCATAAGTACCAAAATATGTTTCCTTAGGATCCACAAGCTCATTCAATAGAGCTTCAATACCATCTTTAGTATAATCAACGTTAACCTCATATTCCACAATTTTAACCCATGCCACTCTAGGCCTTATTGCTTGAATGTTAATCTTGTCACAGTCAACCATAAAACAAATATCTTGATCATAATCCTCTACTAGTTTCCTAGGTATCCTAAATCTACTTTATATCTTCTCCTTGAATGTATCAAAATAATTATCCATAATACTGTCAAATTATTCTCCCATATCTTCTATAAATTCATTGATTTGGTACAATACTAGAGTATCTTTCTTCCATACTATAGTTCCTTTAGAAGGGAAAAACTTCTAAATATAGAAAAATAAACATGTCAAGAGAGAACCAAACTTGCATAGATTTTTATTTGATACTTAGTTTCTATCCATATTGTTGCTCAATTTATTTAGCAATAGCTCGACAAGGTAGAAAGACAAATTTTTCTTTACCACCTTGTATGCCAGGTTGACTGCATCACGTGACACATTGTTCAATGAACTTGAGCTATAGATTTTGTGAGCTATCACATGGATGCCAAAATCCAATTCTATGTCAGTCACACCACTTAGTTTCATGTCTCTTCCATCCCATTTAGCAAGAGTTATTTTTGCCAATTCAACCTGGCCTAGGGTTTTTGTAGTTTTAGATTTATTCAACATGGGCAATCAAGTAATCTTGTGTATCATATTCTTGAATATCAAAATAGAATGATCTAACCATAACTTAATGTTATTAACATAGCTCAAGATGAGTGATAAGCTTAGTGTTAAGTCACTAATAGACAAATTAGCCTTAATGTCAATAGAATTCACACAATATATTTTGTATGGCTGAAGGAGAGCTATAAAAAATTGTAAAACCTTAAGAGGTTCAACCAAAGATGAGGATTTTTCCCTTATTACACAAGTGAATTGATAATGTAGGAATTTCTCTTTCAAAAATAGTGCATAGACAAGGGAAGGGGACTGACAATTCATAAGTTCAATTATCACCACAGTTACCTTAGTGAGCTTTCTCTTCAACTACTCTACTTTGTTCTCCTTCTCCAAGAGATCTTGATAATGATTATCAATTACCTAGTTTAACTATTTCTTTTTCTAATTCCATTGTTCTCATTCCAATGTCAATTAGTTAGACAATTGAAAGATAACAAAGAATAAGGATACAGAGGTTGAGGTTCCTAACTTGGTATGCATAACAAGGTTTCCTTGAACTATGCTTGAAACATCAATTTCATGTTTAAGTTAAATTTCAACCCCTTTAGGGTGTATTTATTTTACCTCTATTTATTTAGGTTTGTTAAGATGGTTAGCAGCTAAGGCCAATACATCTAGACCTTGCTTCAGTATTTGCTTTGCTACTTCATTTACAAAACTTAGATCAACCCCAAAATTTGTTTCATAAAATATTCTATTTAATGCTATAGGAGGAAAATCTATAATTTCTTCTTCTATAAGGAATTATTCCTTTATCATATCATCATTTTCAAACATATAGTTTTGTTCATCCGAACAAGAATAATCAATTAACACATGCTCTTCATGTTTTGTAGTTTTGGAAGGTTGCTCTACTTCAACCCTAGATGTCAAATTTAGAAAGCCTTGTTAATCATTAGCCTCATCTATTTCTTGTTGCAAGGGATCAAATAATTTAAAATTAACTAGAGAGCTAGACTATGGTTCAATAATAGGAAGATTTTGTTTTGGTCTAGGGCTTCTTCTTACTGGGGTCTCCTTTGCTTTCTCAAGATTTTTCTTCTTCCTAGAGATGGGGGAAACTATAGGATCATTTTCTCATATCTTTTGGCAAGACCTAGAGGGTTTTTCACTTTCTTTGTACTTCTTCCTCAGAGAGGTTATAGTTTTCATAAGAGAAGGTGTAATCTCTAGTTCAACAAATTTAACTTTCTTTTTTCCTTTAGCTTGGCATGACTTGGACATAGAGACTCTAGAAGAACCCTCAAGGTTTTTAGACCTAAATAACTTCTAGATTTTTTAGAGGAAGATGTTGAACCTATTTCCTTAATTACCTTCTCAGTCCCATGTTTAGTAAAAATTCATTTTCCCATTCTTTGTCCTATAGGGCTTAGGATTTGATGTTCAAATTTTCCAAACAGAAAATTTTCCCATGATATTCTCATTTCTCTTAATGTATTTTCCACTATTAGCTTAATCAGACAATGGTGAGAGAAAAAATTAAGCTTTTGGTGTAGGAGCACCCACAATAAGTGATGAATCATCAAATTCATAGGAACATATAGAATAGGTTATAACTATCATTTAGGCATCCAAACCAAATTATAAGACCTAGTTCCAAGATTGGCATATTATAAGCCCTTGGTCAACTATGGTCAAAGATGCTTAAAGGGCCTAGAAACTTAGGAATTTGCATACTTTCTTGTTTTTACATAGTTTTTTCTTATTTGGATTAGTTAGATTAGTTTTTGTGGCATTTTGCATATAGTTTGCAAAAATTGCAAGAAAATACAAAATTGCTCAAAAGTTGTCAAGCAATTTTTTGCAACTTTTTGCAAACTAATGCAAAACCAATCTAAATGGCCACAAATAGGTTTGTTTTGTGACTATTTCAAGGCCTATAATAATCCATTTCATGTGGGTGATAGGAAAGGATATGTACTTATACATTTTGAATCCATAAAATTACCATTTTTCCTTGAATCTGATTAATGTAACACAATGTACGGACCTGTATGAACTTTCTAGGGGTTGAGATCCAAATTTTTGGATTTGTGAATGAGTTATATTTATAATAAATTTTATTTAATTCTCCAACTATCACCAAACTCTAGATATTCATATTTTTACACATGTAGGTTTGAATAAGTTACTAACCTAGGGTTTCAAACATTTTTGGTCATAACCAGGGATTTCACAATGGGAATCTAATGGGAATTACTTAAATCCTGGTATTTTCCATTTATTTTAATATTATTTTGGTTTTACACTTGCACTTGTAGGGAACCATTAGATATTTGATGCCCTAGGCATGCAAGACCCATGTGCATGCTAGGAAATGAATGCAACAACTCACATAACTCACTTCAGAGTTGGCATCAAGGATTGAATTTGGGTTTGTGACTTATTTATGTTTTCCCTCTCATATTCCCATTTTTATTTTTCATATTGGAAATCTATAACATGTACCTCCTTTGTTAATGGAGACCTAATAGGCCTAATTTCCTAGGTAAGATATTAAACAAAACCCTATTTTTTATTTCATCCAACTTTGATGCTTTTGTATTTTTGATAAATTCCAAAAGGTTTTCCCATTCTATGATTTTTTCCCTAGGTTGTGTAGAGTTATTTACAACTAAGTTAATTTTTCATCAAAAAGGGCTACTAGTGTTTTAATTGGTTTTATAAAGCAAGTATGTGCTAAAAGTTACATAGTTTGATTTTAACCATTGAACCATTCCATTTATGACCTAAATATACCATTCCCTTGTTTATGAGTCTCCCCTAGTCATTTCATGAGTCTTAGGAGTTTTTTTACAAAAATTGGTCAAATAGTGCATTGTGAGCAACTTGTGATAAGTTGTCTTATTTGTAGGATTCCCTTGTGATTGGGGTTTCCTTGTTTGTATGAGTGGTTGTGATAACCTAACATCATCCTTGAAGCACTTTTAATTGGTGCTTTCACTTTTGATCATCATACCATCTATTTGGTTGATAGAACCTTAGAAAAGAGCATCTTAGGACTAGTTGATCACTATTTGATCTAACCCACTAGGCTCCATTGCATCAAGTGGTATTATAGCATGGGTCTTACTAAAGAAGAAGAAGAAATATATACAAGGATAACCAATGCTAAAATAGCAAAGATAATGAGAGAAAAAATGGAAACTAATGATGCTCTAGCAAAGAGGTTGAAGGAACTTGAAAGCAAGTTGGACAAAAATAAAGAGGCACAATCTGAAGAAGATGATAATATTGAGGTTGAAGACCTTGAGGAAAATGGTGAAGTTCTTGCAGAACAAAGACCTTTTTTTAATGCTCTCAAGTCCATGGAGAAGAGAACCTAGAGGGAAAATTGGAATTTCAAACTTTCAATGGCAAGATGAATGCTAATGTGGCCTTGGATTGGATTGAAGCCCTAACTAGTTTCTTTGAGTGTGAGTACATACCGTAGAAGTAAAGTATAAATATGGAAAAGTCCAAGTTGAAGGGAACAGCCCTAACTTGGTGGAACTTCATCTAGATTGAGAGGGTGAAGAAAGGAAGAAGCATGATTTCTTCTTGGGATAGAATGGTGGCACTAGTCAAAGAAACATACATGCCTAAAGACTATGGGTTACAACTCCATAGGAGAAAAAAAAGTTTGAAACAAAAGAATCTAGATGTTAGTATAGAGGATATCTCGAAGCCATGTATAAAAACCAACACAATAGAGGATGAGGAAAAAAAAAATTGCAAGGTATATGAATGGCCTTAACGTACACATCCAAAAGGACTTAGCCTTCACACTCCCACTTTAGTGAATAAGTTCTATCAATTAGTAATTAAAGTGGAAGAGAAATGGAAAAGGAGGAAGGATTAAGGCAAAGGAAAAGAAAAAAAAAGAACTTCAAGCCCAAGAAAAATTCTTGGAACAAGGGGAAAATTAGTGGAAACAAAAGGACCAGGGAGGACAAAGTTCCAAAGAGAACTATAGAGGAGAAAGATCTTTCAAAAGGGGTAGAGGAACCTCTCACATGTTATAACTACAATCAAGTAGGACACCATGCGAGAAAGTTCCCTAAGAAGAGGAATAAAAATCAAGGGGAGAGGAGAACTCAACATGTTGAAGAAGAGAAACTTGACTATAGGGACCTTGAACTTGAGGAAGGAGCATGTTTGATGATGAGACAAGCATTTTTGGAAATTCCTCACACCCAAGCACCACCCCAAAGAAAGAATCTATTCAGGACAAAGATCAAGTGCCAAGGAAAGGTATTTAACTTGTTGATTGATTCAAGCCCAACTAAAAATATTGTTTCTTCTAAGATGGTATAAAATCTTAAACTACCTAAGAAACCCCACCCCTTTCTGTATCATGTCTCTTAGCTAAAAGGGTGTCAGAAAACCCTGGTAATTGAACACGCATGGGTAGATTTTTCCTTAGCAAAATTTAAGGATAAAGGACTTTGTGATGCTATTGAAATGGATGCCCCTCATGTACTCCTAGGAAGGCCTTGGCAATATGATGTTGATGTCATCCACCATTTCAAAAAGAACACCTATTCCATAACAAGAAATGGTGTAACCTTCACCACGAAGCCCATGCCTGATATTAAAAAAAGGTCCACTATTGTAACCATAGGGGAGAAAGAAATGATAAAAGCTTTGAAAGAACCTAATGCCTAAGAGTTCATATTATTTTCTAAACCAAAGGAAAACATAACCTCAAAGGATAAAGATCCTATACCATAGGAGATAAAAGACCTGCAACAAAAGTATAGTCATATCACTATTACTAACCTTCCCACAATCCCCCCTCCCATCAAAGACATCAATCATGAAATTGACTTGATACCTGGCCCCTCTCTACCTAACAAGGAACCTTATAAGATGACACCAACCCAACATGTAGAAATTTCCAAGCAAGTAAATGATTTGCATAATAAAAGGCCAAATACAAAGAAGCCTAAGCCCTTGTGTTGTTCCATCTATCCTTGCTCCCAAAAAGGATGGAAAATGGAGGTTGTATACTGATAGTAGGGTTATCGAAAAGATAAAAATAAGATGTAGATTCCCCATGCCTAGAATTGAGGATCTATTGGATCAACTAGGAGGTACTTGCTACTTCATCAAGATAAAAACTAAAAAACTTAAAATGAGCAGAATGTAGAAATATTTTTTTCCCCTCATAGGTAAAGTATCTTATAATATATACATGGAACAATTTCTATAGGGTTCTGGCAATGACAATCTATTTGTACCTTGTTTCTTTTTGATATCCAAAGGTGGGTCTAAATGCAATGTGAATTGAGCTTTGGTTGGTGTTGGGTGAAAATTCTCTGTGAATTACTCTCCATATTGTAGCAATATCATAACTTTGGATGAAATTTCTTTTGTGAATGACATGCTTACTCCTTTTACCATGGCTTCATTACGCCTTAATGTGCTAAAAAAATGAGCAACCACCTCATCATCCTAGCTAGTGAGTCTTTGGATGCAGTCAAGCCATCCCTTAGCTTGAAATAGTGCTTTGCATGCTTGATCCTCCAATAAAACATTATGAATAGTAGGTTCATGATGAACCAAACCTCCACCCATTTTCTCACAGTATCTAATACAATGACTCAATAATTCATAGCAAGGGTTTTCAACAAAGAAAAAGTTGACACAAGGAGACAAAAATCAACATTTGCAAGAGAAAATTCAAAAGATATAGAAGTTTAACATGTTGATTTGATCAATAATTCCAAATCTTGAGGTTCGTTTTCCATAAAAAAAATCTTATACTTATGTACCATCTAGCTTAGAAAAATATGTGCAAAATAAATAATGATGCATTAAGAGTTGTCACATCATAAGTAGAATATTGGAAAATAAATAGCACATGACAATATAATCATACATACATACATACATACATACATACATACATACATACATACATACATACATACATACATACATACATACATATATATATATATATATATATATATATATATATATATATATATATATATATATATGTTTCCCCTCAAATTAATTGGGCATTTGGTCCCACAATTGCACATGTGACAAGAGTGCTTCCAATAAAGTAAAAAAACAATGAAAAGTTATCTTGGATAGTATGTATTAACTTGGCAAATTGGTGATTACAACATGTTGTCATCCAACAGTGAATTACAATGAGGTGGAAATATAATGATGGGGTGAAATGGTGAGACAAGAGGGTGAGATGAGATGGAATAGTGAGGTAGATTTTATTATGAAGAATGTACTTTCAAAAGAAAGTATTTGTTATAAATTGATAGGAACACTTAAAGAGAAGAACTAGTGTGAGTAAAAATCTCAAGACTAGATGCTATAGGAGACTCTTCATTATCAATGGAGTGAAACTGTTGTATGAATTGTTCTTTACTTTGAGGCTTATGATATAACTTAAGCCATTGTCCATTGACAAGCAATTTGAAACACATAGGATCAACTCTGGATAATTGAACTGCACCATTTAGAAAGATAAAAATAATTTTATAAGGTCTTAACCATCTTGTTTGAAATTTTCTAGGTGTATGTTGATACCTGGAGTCATAAAGTAGGGCCCAATCACTAATTGAAAATTTATTTTCTTCGATGAACTCATCATGCCACTATTTCCTTTACTATTGAATAATTTCTATGTTATGTAAAGTAGATTCCCTCCATTCATCTAATCTATTAAGTATCAAAATGTGCTCCTATTGGGTAGAACTATGATCCAAATTGAGTTCCAATGTTGTATGTAAGGATTTATGCTCAAATGCTGCAAGCATCATTACCAATTTTCCATAGACAAGTTGAAATAGATTGAATCTAATTGTTGTTTTCCATGTGGTTTTGTAAGTCCACAGTACTTCAACCAATTTTGTAGCCCAATCATTCTTATGTACTGACATTGTTTTAGTAAGGATTTCTTTTTGCTCTCTATTAGTGACCTCCACCTAGCTATTGGCTTGAGGATGATAGGGGGATGATTTTCCATCTTGAATTTTATATTCCTCCATCATAGTAGTGCTAAGATGGGAGGTGAATCAAGGAACTTGATTAGATACCAATCCTCTTGGAACACCAAATAAAGTAAAAAAGAATCCATATAATAATTTTGAACATTATTATCCTATGGGTGCTTCATTGGTTGGGCTTCAACCCACTTAGTAACATAATTAGTATAAACTAGAAAGTAGCATTTACCTTGTGAAGTAGGTTCTATAGGTCCAACAAAGTCTATCCACCATTTGTCAAAGGGTGTCACAATGACTTGGGGATGTAGAGGCATCTCATCTAATTTTGTAGGTCTTCCCATGCATTGGCATTTATCACATTTTCTTGTACATTTTGTTGCATCTTTGTGAAGTGTTGGCTAGTAGTATCCTATAGTAAATATTTTAAAAGTTGATCTTAGCTACAAAGTGACCTCCACAAGTTTTTTCATGACATATCCTAAGAATATCACATGTTTCTTCCTCCCTAACACATCTTAATATTACTTGATCAAGCAAAGTGTAAAACATCAGTCCAACAATCCAAGAGAAATTAAAACTTTTCTTTGCTAATAACTTCTACTTAGGAGAAAAATGTACTAGTGTCCTTCCCATGGTTAGATAATTTGCAATATCAACATACCATTGATTCTATGCTAATAATAAGTGTAATACCCCAAAATTGGCTTATGGCCATCTCAACCAATTTTGTTCTATTCTGATCAACCCTAAAGTCCTATTTCACTAGGTAATTCTCATTTTGATAGTTGCTACTTTACATAATTGTCAAATGTAGAAAACCTCAATCTGCATTCATCATACTCTCTATTTAATTTCCAAAGTATTGACTCGTATTAGTCACATTAAACCTATTGATTAAGATTTAATTTAATTTAAAGTATTTATACTTTAGTTAAATTAAATTATGTCCTAAGACTAATGTACTAGAGAATTAAAATGTTTAATTTAATAATTATGCCCACTTTAATTAATTGAATGTGATTATTCAATTAAATGAAAAATGAATTTATGAGCTCATATCTCACTTATAAAATTAAATAAATTCTCTCTTCAGTTCTAAATGGAAACTCTGAGTAAACTATCTCTGGCATTGGAATCAATATAGTTAACTTGATCTCACACCTTATGACAAGTTCAGTTAACTAATCATCACACTCAGATCTGAAACAATTAACTCCACTTGCATAAGGAAGTTTCCATGTTGACTAAATCTTTGCTTCAATCCTGATCGTCGACCCGAGTTGATCTCACCCATTGATGGATTCTAGGAATTCTATTTGAGAGACTCAAAATTCTTCATTATGAGGTTGAAACAAATTGCTATGAATTGTTGCTAAATTGCATACTCATCTAAGCTTATTTTATTTCTATAGACTTTTATTTCTTAGCATAATATCATTTAGATTTAATATTGGATACATTTAGTTAATCTTATTTCATATGCTAACTTAATTGCATAATCATTTTAGATTACTTGCATATTCATATAGATTAATCATTTTTAAAACCTTCATTCTAGAATGGCCTGATTACCTATACCTCAAATCTGAGAGCATAAGTGGGTAAAATCCACCTAGATAGAAGGAAATAGGTCATCTTGCAAGACTCCTCTTGGGTGAACAATCTCATGTTCATTCCATGATGAATCCACATACAAGGACCATGTTGAAGTGTGTGTGTTAAACAAGGGCCACATTTACACATATACATTTCTGGCACCCACTGTGGGGCCAAGAAAATTAATTTCGCTGGCCTCATCTACATTTTATTTTGTTATTTTAGCATTTTGTCTGTATTGTTTTGTACAGATTCTCAAATTTTTCGTGTTAGAAATTCCATTTTTGTGCGAAGATTTGAAAGGTTTTGCATGAGTTTGAAAATGTTCTTGCGTGAAAAGGTGCCTAATTGTGTAAGTCTTTGTGCAACACCTCATTTTCTTGCATGAGACGGTGAAAGATTTTGCACGAATCTGTGCAAGATTTTATGCAAAATTCCACAAGAGCAAGTTTAATTTTATCACTTTTCAGCATCTTGTTTGTTTAATTTTTCTAACATGTTTTTCTCTAAATCTTTATTATTTTGTTTCTGTGGTTTTCTACACCTTAATTGTTGTCTATAGGATGTTTTTCAAAGATTCCTTACAAAAACCACTTAAAAATAGACTAATTGTTTGCTTGCAAGATAATTGTCGAAGATACATTTGACAAAGACTACTTTTAAAACCCAAAAAATAGTGTGTTTTCTTTCTTGCTTTCAAAACATAGACTAATTAAGGCTTGTGAACTTCCTAGGGTGCAAGATAGAAGAATAGGGGATTATGCTCTTCATCACTTAGAGGTCATGACCAAGGGTGAATTAGAAACCTAGATGCTTCTGAAAGATGACATTTCGAAGAGGGCAAGTAGCTTGGTGGTTCTCTAGTACGAGTCCTTTTCTATGAAGGGATGATGGTTTCAATTTAGAGAATCAAAATCATTAGAAAGGAAAAGTCTGGATTGATTAAGCTAAGTCAATAAATTAACTTGTTCTGTGTGTTTGTGTATGGAAATAAGATAAAGGATTATGCTCTTTCCCCTTGGGGGAAATAAAAAATTGGGACCCTTAAATCCAGACCACTAGTTTGAGTCAATCCTTTAGAGGGCCTGTTGAAGTGATCCAACCTCTTAGAATGACCCAAGTAAGCACACTCCTTTTGTCAAAGATTCCAACTCACTCTAATAAAGAAGCTTTATAGAGAAAAAGACTCCAAAGTTGGATTAATTTTCTCTTCTTCACTCTTGATATCGCATATCAAGGAGAGGCTCTGTCTATTGCACTGGTCAGCATTGACTCTAGTCTTGCTAAGAAAGTGTGTGCACTTTCAAATGCTAGTGTGGGCTACTAGCCTCAACTCCACTTGCAAAGCCACTGAGGATTAATTTGAATAGAAACCAAGTAAAACCTCTTAGTTAGAAGCTACCCAGTTCACCTCCGAAAGGAGGCATAATCTTTGTGCAAGGAGGGGGAAGAATCTCTCCTATAGAACTCACCATAGGCATGCTACTAGACATTTTAAGGTGATATACATTCTTGTCCCCTACCACAAGGGCACTCATTTAGCATATACTATTGAGTCTTTTGAATATACCAAAAAAAAAGGTACCCTCTAGGGGGTGACACAGCTGTGTAAAGTACATGCATGCGCATAAAATGTGAAACAAAGGTTTTTCCTTCTCTACCATTTTCTATTTCTAGGGATAAAGTGTGTTTTTTATTGAGTATTCAACATGTCCAAACCTGATAAAACAAACTAAAGTTCAAGACTCCCTCATCCCTTTGAGTTGCTTTGCCCTCAGTTGGATTGTATTTGACTACGGATTGCTTCCCAATGTCTTGTTTAAAAACACTTTACCTTGGTTGAAACTTAAACACTATCCAAACAATTTTCAGATTTAACCTTGCTATCTATCCAACAAATCAGTCCAACTAGTCTATCCAATCTAACCAAATAGTTAAGAAGTCTCTTCAAAATCCAATGCTATTGTCAATCTAGTCCTAATTTTTATGCACAGTCTTGCATTTCTTCCCATGAGAGCTTACCTTTTCGTGAGAGCCAATTTAGGTCTTCATGTGAGAACTTGTGTATGCCCACACAAGATCTTGCCAGCTACCTTTATTGGTCTTGTCACTTCTTTGCATGAGCTATAGAAACTCTTTGTGCAAATTTAAATTGTTGTTCTGAGTCTTCACATGGCCTAGCAAACTTTCTTGCATGGTCCCTAAAGAATCTTCGTGTGAGACCTTGTTCTAAAACTGTCAAATTAGCTTATTTGACCAATTTGCAATCTATGTTTAGTCTATTTCCTACATTGAGTTTTCCCTTCTATATCTGTACATAGTCTCAAATAGTGGCATTTAGCTTAACTGAAGATTTGTGATCCACACTTTGACTAGTCTCGTCCTTTAATTCTCTAGATTCTTGTTCTTTAATGCTTGTCATACTCTGCATTATGATAGTCATAACATTTAGCTATTCTAGCCTTCAAATCAAACTACTCATGCCTCATTATACAACATTCTTGTCTTGCCTTATTGAGACTAAGCTTTATTGTGGTCCTTGACCAGGTTCTTGCTTCTTGTCCTTGTCTATGACTATCACAACAAGGAGTGGAAATGTGTTTTATCCTCTTAGACTTAGATGAGGTCATGCTATGGGTCATAATTGTGACAAAGGTCACCTACCTTTTGTTACACAATCTGCATCCAATTTATCTAGTGAGGCATCTTCACGATCTCCCTCACCCATCAGGTCACCTTGAGTCCAGTGAACATTTTCCATAAACCTACAAAAAACTAGGAATCCTTTGTATCAAGATGATCCTAAGACTAGCAGAGGTCATGTATCCCCAAAAACATGTTGGAATTACTTTTTAAAGGATCTTTTGAATCACAACATACTGAAACTAAACATGTCCCTACAATGACTGATCGTGAACTTGAATGTAGTAGTCACAGTAGACATCAAGAACCACCTAGAAATGACAAATAGAAAGAGAAAGACCATGACATCGATGAGGAATAGGAAGAGGTGGAAATACTCCTTGAACACATAGCAAAATGTCAAAGAGACAAAAAATTTCAAAAGGTCATGGGAATTCTACTCAATGAAGAGAAAGAAAAGTATTTTCTCAAACTTGCCCAAGAGGGAGCTAGGCTGCCTTCTCATTCCAATGTAGAAACCATCATCACACCTAAAGAGGAAACTGAGACTTCCAAACTCCAAAAATAACTAAAAATTATGCAAGACCAACTAGCTTAGATGATGCATGAGAAAGAGAAACCTGCCAAAACATACACATTAGATGCTCTTTGTCCATTCCCATTTGACAAGAGCATAAACATGCCTCCTTTCCCACATGGCATAGAGCTGCCTAAGTATGACAAGTACTTTGGCACCGCTGATCTCAAAGATCACTTGCGGGAATTTGGCACCTTTTCTATGGAGTTATACATGACCAGACATACCTCATGTGTTTGTTCCCCAAAAGTCTAGGTGGTCAAGCTTTAGAGTGGTTTTCACAATTACCTCCTAGTATCAAGACATTTGATGAAATTGCCAACTTATTTGTCCAATAGTATTCTCATAACATTCAACAACCTATCACATTCAAGATCTATGCAACCTTAAGTAGAAAGTTGGACAACCTTTTCCCACATTCCTCCAATGGTGGAGACAACTATACACTAAATATTCACACAAGATTCCAAAAATAGAAAAGCTTGACATCTTCACTAATAATCTCCTACTTGATTTTGGGTATAGATTCCAACTTCAAGGTCCATGTACCTTTGAAGATATGATCACATAGGCTATCTGTATTAAGGAATTTATGGTCAAGAAAGGTGAACTCACTCTTTAGGACACAAAACAAGGTTCCACCTCCAACAAGGATAAAACCAAATATGTCAATAAGAATCGAGAAATTGTACATGATGGGGTTGTTGACAATGTCACTCCTAAACCTGCTAGGGTGACATTTAATCTCACAGATGGTCTCAATGTGACCAAAACTGTTGAGAAGCCTCCTCTTGACAACAAGACATCCAAGAACAAATAGAGAAACTCATGGGCCACATGCCCTACACGAGAGTATAAACCCTTGGGTGAACCTTTGGATGTGGTTTACAAAACATTGATTCAACACAAGCTTATTTCACCATTGGACAACCCTTATCCCTATGATCTGCAACCATGTCCACCATGGTGGAATGAAACCTCATTCTATGAGTATCACCAAAATAAAGGGGCACAAAACTAGCAACTGCATAAACTTACACCACAAAGTCCAAGACATGATTGATGCTGGTGAACTTGTAGTAGATGGACATAACAAGAATTTGGATCACAAGGCATTCAAAGAGCCTTTCCTAGCCTATGAGAAAGGAGAGACTTCAAAATCAAAGCCCAAAAATAAGGTCAACTATGCATACTCCAATGATGACAATGTGATCAACATGGTTGAACCTGTGGATTTTGAATACTATGATGTCATTACCATTAAGGTCAAACAAGATAATGATAAACCTAAGACATCATTTGTCTTGAGGGTCCTACTTCCAACACATTGGATAACACATCTTCACAACACTATGCTAATGCTATTACTTGCTCTTGCACCAAGTTGGTGCTCAAAGGTCCTACACCTTCTATTCTCAATCTTAAGAAACATAAAGAAAAAGCCCTTGCTGGTCTATCTGGCAAAGGTGCAAATCTCACAATGAACTCAATAGTTACTAGTTATAGTGTTCTTGAACAACTAAAATGAACTAATGCTTAAATCTCTATCTTTGAGCTGCTTAAAATCTCGCCTGCTCATAGGAAAATTTTGGAGAAAGCCCTTGCTGAGGCAAATGTTCCCCAAGATCTTGATCTTGAGTGATTTCAATCCATGGTAGGTCACCTAACTTCACATTATCTTATGAGCTTCTCTAAGGAGGATGATAACTCATTGAGTCACCCACACAATCAACCTCTACACATTGAGGGTATGATACATCAGACATGTGTTTCTCAATTACTCATCAATAATGGTGTTGGCATAAACATTGTCTCTACTGCTTTGCTTAGACAGTTGAATTATTTTGAGGACTCTATTGATCCTCGATGCAAGATCACTATCAAAGTTTATGCCAAAGTTGAATGAAAGTCTCTAGGTTTTGTGGTCTTACCCATTCACATTAGTTCTATAGAAAGGGATGTCACTTGTCAGGTGCTTGACATTCCATTGGCTTATAACATTCAGTTAGGATGGCCATGGATACATGAGATGCATGTTGCACCATCCACATATCACCAATGCATCAAATTCTCGTTTCATGGCTCTAAAGTTACTATTCTTGCCACTACTAGCTATGTTTGCAATATGTTCAAAGCTGCTGAAACTTTTGTCCCTACTAGCAGAGAATCCACTAATTATCATGACAATAAGCTGAAACAAATTGAGTAGTCATTCAAACTAAAAGAAACTAGCATGGGAGAGTATCATATTGAACCAATTTTGTCATTAACATCTCTTCTAGAGTCTCCTCATCATTATGGGAGACCATCAGAGGCAAAGAATTAATTTGTGCTGACACCTCAAACCAAGTATAATGGTACTTTTGTCAAGGCTATAGTTCCCCTAGAGGATGAAAGTGAAAATAGAGCTATTGCTGCATGGCTTTATAGAGAAGAGACTCCAGTAGACTTAATAGAGCAAGCTTGAGAAATCACTCCTGAGAAATATGGGCTTGGTCTTAGGCTCATGAAGCATTTTGGCTACAAAGGAACTGGCCCTATTGGGTGCAATAACAATGGCCTAATTGATCCTATTAAGGTAACAGCTTGAAGCCATAGTGATACAACTAGTCTAGGATTTAAGAAGGTTCCTTTCCATTTGGGAGCTAACAAATTCATACTAGAACCTGAGAGTTCATCTAGAAATGAGTCACAAGTCAAGTCAGATACTCAAGAGGAACAATCTAATGATGAGGATCCCTATCCTTATCCTATTCCTCATGATCTCACTAAATTATTTGTTGAGCTAGATGAATTTGTGCCATGTGTTAGCACTGTGGATGATATTAGTGATTCTTTTGAAGACAATACTGATAAACCCAAATGTCATTTAGAAAAGGGAGAGTCTAGTCAGTCATTTCATATTGAGTAACTATGTAAGAATCTAGATGATGAAGGCAAGTATGTCCCTATCACTATTGGGGAGTTCTATAGTCTCTCACTATGTAGCATTGATTCTAAGGAATATGAGTTTGACTCTCTTTCAGAGGTGACTACTGATAAAGACATTGACCAAGTTCATGTCTATGAAAACCAAATTGAAGTGGGTGAAATGCCTAGGGTTAGGTCGAATGGATCTGATCTAACTCCTGTCCTAGAGTTGTCAATTGCTGATGTTAGTACTCAGAGGCATTTAAACATACCTATGGACGAAGTCACTGTAGGTCTTGAATTGCTGGTCCAAGCACTTAATGACTATACCATGAATGCAATTGAACCTGTCACTACTCTTTCACTCATACATCTTGAGCTTATAGACTAGAACTCTGATGCATCTAGTGAAGTTCCCACATTCTAGAATGATTATGATCTTGCTTGCTACCTAAACATTGGTGAACCTGTAATGTCTTCCACCAATGAATAGAGCATCAACATGACTGAAGTTAACATCAAATATCTTAGTCATACAATTAAAAAGAAAAAATGCAAAAGATTTGATGGTGAAAACCACATTGCGGTAGTGTTGGAACCCAAAAAATAAAAAATAAAAGATGTATCCAAGGGTGAAAACCTCTCTAAGGCACCCGTAGATGAGATATTTGATTCACTTCCAAGTCATTTTCAAGAGAGATCATCAGTGTTGATAGAGCCAACATAGCCAATCAACCTGGGTATAGAAGAACATCCTCATATGATACATTTGGCACAATCGTTGTCTTCTAAAGAAAAGGAAGAGTTCATTGCCTTTTTTTGAGAGAAGAAGATAAATTTTTCTTGGAAATGTTTTGACATGCCAGGACTGGATCCTAATCTTATCATGCATCACTTCAAAAAAGGCATCCTCATGTTGCATTGCTCATTAAAGTAGAATTGGAGAAACTTTTGAAGGCAAGTAATGAAGGGGCATTGCTGGATTCAATGGATTTCAAAGATCTAGCCAAACAAATGGTTATTTTAATAGCCAGTTGGGATCAGTCTTAGTTTAATAGTTATTTTAATGATGTCATGGTTAGGTGGAGTCTTAGATTTTAAATGGTTGTTTTAATGATGTAATTAGCTAGGTAGAAGTAAGTATTTGAGATATAATAAATAAAAGTTTGCAATTGTTTAATGAGTTTAGAACTTTCTCTAATCGATCATCCAAAACCAGTAGAGTTTAGTGATTTTAGAGAAGTTAATAGTTAGTTTTAAAATATAGTTACCAAGTTATCTTGTTTTACAAAAAACTTTATATATACAATGTAAGAACCCGAGAGAGGATATAAAAGAATGAGAGGGAAGATGTAATCGGAGATTGAATAATGGGAAGAATGAAATTTCTATTAAAGAGCTTCTGTTATTCACTTTTCTCATTTGTAATTATCTATTCTAAGTTTCAATATTGATTATGTTTTGTAAGAGGCATTAAAACTTTTTGTGATCTACATTTGCCATTGATTCTGAGAACTCTATTATGATTAATGCTTGATAATAGTTTTTGTAGAGGAAGCAATTAATTGTTGAATCAAGTTTTATTCATATCTTTTCAAAAAATATTAGGCTATTGATGGTTACTCAAATTTTTAATACATTGATTTATTTTGTATCAATGAATACCATTAGGAGTTCATTCAAATTATCTTGTAAGGCTATAAAAGTCATTAAAATCATAGTGATCTATGAGGTCCTGAAAAAAGTTAAGTATGGTAAAACCACTCAAATATATCAAAATAGAGTGGAAATAGTTTAATTGGAGTCTTAAATTCATATTTATCATATTTCAAGGGTTAGGAAAAGTTTGAATTCATTTGGATAATTATTGTAAAAGTTTTTCAAAAGTTGCCAAAATTGTAATTACAACTTTTACAACTTGGTGACAACTTTTTAAAAGTTGGTTTAAAGATGTTAATAGGTAGTTTTTGGTTGGTTGGTGAGTTTAATGTGATTCAAAATTATATATATTTGATCTCCAAAATACGAAATTTTAAGATTGAGAAGTTGGAGGAAGGATTTGCAATGAAAGAAAACTTATTTTGATGTTGTATATTCAATTTTCTAGTTATTTTTTCCTGCAATGTCTCTGATGTATTAGTTGAAGAAAACTCATTTTGAATGATAAAAATCCAAAAATTATATTTTCAGAACGTTATATGAGTTAGCTTTTTTTTTTAAATTTTTTTTTGACAATTTGCACTATGTTTGGAAGAAGTTATAGCCATTTTAGTGAAGACTGGTCAGATTCTATCATATAATGAACAACATTGAGGAAATTGCAATAAATTTTATTTCCTTTCTTGTATTTGGATATAACTTAGAGAAAATGTTGGAAACTCACTATTATTGAATCTCACAAAAAGGATTGGTTTTATTCTTTCATTGATGGAATTTATTAATGATTGATTGAGGGTTTAAAATCTGACCTAGTTGAGAAATTATTCTTAAAAGACACAACATTCTTGCATTCATTTCAATGGTTGGAAAAGGTGATAAATGTGAATCCATACATATAATTTCAAATTTTTGTGGAAGGCCCATATAGCACACTTCTATTGTATTGATTTGGTTTTGAGCAATATCTTTCATTGGGGTGAATACATGTACGAGATATTGGCAACAAATTTTCTTGTAGGAGGCACCTTACCACCATGAAACTGGAAGTCTCGAAAGAAAGCTAATTCAAAGGGACTTGAATTATTTTTTCCTAGGGAGTATGATTCAGGGGCATTGCTAGATTCAATGAATTTCAAAGATCTAGCCAAAAGAATGGTTATTTTAATAGCCAGTTGGGATAAGTCTTAGTTTAATAGTTATTTTAATGATGTCATGGTTAGGTGGAGTCTTAGGTTTTAAATGGTTATTTTAATGATGTAATTGGCTAGGTAGAAGTACGTATGTAAGATATAATAAATAAAAGTTTGTAGTTGTTTAACAATTTTAGAACTTTCTCTAATCGGTCATCCAAAACTGTTAGAGTTTAGTGGTTTAGAGAAGTTAATAGTTAGTTTTAAAATATAGTTATTGGGTTATCTTGTTTTACAAAAACTTTATATATATGATGTAAGAACCCAAGAAGGGATATAAAAGAATGAGAGGGAATATGTAATTGTAGATTGAATAATGGGAAGAATGAAATTTCTATTAAAGAGCTTTGGTTATTCAATTTTCTCATTCATAATTCTCTATTTTGAGTTTCAATACTGATTATGTTTTGTAAGAGGCATTAAATTTTTTTGTGATCTACATTTGCCATTGATTCAAAGAACTTTTTTATGATTAATTCCTAATAACAATTTTTGTAGAGGAAGCAATTAACTATTGAATCGAGTTTTATTCACATCTTTTCAAAAAAAATTAGGTTGCTGATGGTTTCTCAGATTTTTAATACATTGATTTGTTTTATATCAATGAATATCATTTTGAAGTTTGATGGTTTATGGTATTCAGTATTTGCAAATTGAAATTGATAATATCAAACTAGTTTTGGTTTATGGAATCAAATTTATTGAAGTTTAAATGTTGTTGAAAATCAGGTTTTGTGAATATGAAGATTCAAATTTTATTTAGAAATCAGTTTGGGGACAGTTCCGAGTGGAATGGTGGGACAACTTTATCCGAGTGAGAAAGCATATTGAAATGGTTTAAAAAACCATTACATGAGCCTCAGACTGGTTTTGAATCATCAATTTTATGAGAACTAGATATTTATATGTTTGTCAAACCATGCAGATTAGTGAAAGGTTGGTGACAACAACCATGGAAAAATAGGATTGAGAGGAAGAATGTGTTCGTAGTGGAGTTCAGAGAGATACAAATAATATTGAATATCATTTGCTAAAGTGCCAGGCATAGTTTTTTTAATTTTGTTCAATGATTGGTTTATTCTTTGTAGAATAAGAAGGTAACCAAATGCTATTAGTTTTGTAATAGTCAAGAAAACTTTGAGCAACATGGTTACATTGGTAATCCATTGATAGTAGATAGAAGGTAAAGCCACATGGTTATGAAGTTAATGAGATGAATGATTAATCAATTCTTCAAATTAAAGAAATAGTTATTGTTATTCATTGTGGAAAATTTTGAGTCTTTGATTAGTGTATACAAAGAAGAACTTTGCATATTTTTTGAATGTTTTAATGGTGATCTAAGAAAGTTTTAAAAGATATGCAGATTTGAATCATCTATTGATGTCTCTTTACATCAACAAGATTCATCTGTGCAATTGATTACATCAAATGGATATCTAATATTGTTCCAGTCTCTAAGCACAATAAATCTATCAAAGTTTGTATTGACTTTTGTGATCTCAACTTGGCATGTACCAAGGATGATTTTCCACTTCCCAACATTGATATGATAGTGGACATGATGACAGGCTATGAGATGAACTCACTAATGGATGGGTTTTCTAGTTACAATCAGATAAAAATTGCACTAGAAGACCAAGAGAAAACTACTTTCACATGTGCATGGGGAACCTTTTGCTGGAATGTAATGCCATTCAATTTGAAAAATGCTAGTGTAACTTACCAAAGAGTAGTAACTACAATTTTCCATGACATGATGCATAAGACCATGGAGGACTACATGGATGATACTTTGGTCAAAAGTGCTAAATGTAATACTCATCTGCAAGATTTGGGACCCATCCTAGATCACATGGGAAAGTTCAATCTTTGGCTCAACCTTAAGAAATGTGCATTTGGTGTCACATCAGGAAAGTTGCTAGGATACATCATGTCTACAAAAGGAATTGAAGTGGATCCAAAGAAAGTACAAGCAATAATGGATATGCTACCACCTCAAAACATTAGCCAGATGAGAGGTCTACAATGAAGACTCCAATCTATTTGTAGGTTTATCTCATAGTTGGCAGATAGATCACAACCCTTCACAAAGACTTTACATAAGGGTGTGAAATTCAATTAGAGCCAGGATTGTGAGTAAAGCTTAACACAAATCAAACAATATCTTGTGAATCTACCAATCTTGATGCCTCGTATCCATGTGAAGCCTTTTCTTTTTGTACATTTCAACAACTAAAACATCTTTGGGAACCCAATTGGCTCAGGAAGACAATGACAACAAAGAGAGAGATATTTACTAGTTGAGTCGCACACTGATCTCTTATGAGAGGAACTACAACATCATTGAGAAAGCTTGCTTGATAGTCATCTTTGCTTGCCAAAAGTTGAGACACTACATGCTTTCCCACACTACATGGCTCATGGCTAAAATAGATCCACTAAAGTACTTGCTCAACAAGGTAGCTCTCACAGGAAGATTGGCTAAGTGGGTTATGATACGCAGTGAGTTTGACATTCAATATGTTGAACAAAAAGCTATCAAGGGATAGGAAATTGTAGGTCAGTTGGCTAATGCACCTATGCAGAGTCTCCGACCAATGAATATTGATTTCCTTGATGATTCAATCCTGGCACTCATACACCAAACATGGGTTATGTTCTTGAATGGGTCCTTCACACAATAGGGATCTAGTGTTGGATTACTCTTCATAACACCATAGAGATATTCATTGCTCAAAGCATACAAGATTTTGTTCCCTTGCACAAATAACATTGCTAAATATGAGGCTTTAATCAATGGCATGAAAATTGCAGCTAAATAGAGAGTGGATCAGTTAGACATCTTTGGTGACTCTCAGCTTGTAATCAACTAGGTTAATGATGTGTGTCAAAAAAAGGATGAGAAATTAATTCCTTACAAATGCATGGTTGATGACTTAAAGAAGTATTTTTCACACATCACCTTCTGCAAGTTCCACAAGTAGAAAATAAAGTAGCTGATGCTATGGCTACTTTGGTCTGCTTCCTACAAATGTTTGCAAATGATCTTTGACATGAGTTCTTGGTGGAAGCGTTACGCTACCCAGCCTATGACACCCTTGATTCCAGGATGATCTATTCTATTGTGGGGTAGGATTCATCTCACTACCATCACATATATTCCTATCTCCATAATCAAACCATTCTAGAAGGTCTAACCTAGAATGAGAAACATTATCTAATCCGTAATGCTTCACAGTATGTCATTATTGCTAATGATCTATATAGGAGAGGTCTTGATGGAACACTACTTAGGTGCTTAGAATCCAAAGAGTCTAAACATGCATTAATTGATATTCATGAGGGCATTTGTGGATCCCACTCAAATGGCTTGATGCTATCTCATAAACTCCTTAGAGCTGGTTACTATTGGCCTAAAATGAAGCAAGAAGCTATCAAGTACACTAGGTCCTGCAAGTAGTGTTAGCTTAATGGGAATTGGATCCATGCTCTAGCTAGAGAACTAATTCCCTCCACTACAACATGGCCATTTCAACAATGGGCCTTTGACTTGGTGGGTCAGATTCACTCAACCTCTTCTAATGGACATAAGTTCATTATCATAGCTATAACTTACTTCACAAAGTGGGTAGAGGTAGTACCTCTCATAGTTGCTAATCAAAAAATTGTAGCTCTTTCTATCACAAACTACATCATCTATAGGTATGGTGTACCATCCTTAATCATTACTGACAATGGAGGAAAATTCAAAAACAAAGACCTCAAGGAATTATACAAGAAATTCAAAATCACACAACATTGGTCTTCCATCCTTTACCCCTAGGGTAATGGTCAGGTTGAGGCATCCAATAAGGTGATTCTCAAAATCCTTTATTGCATTGTTAGAAAATTTGGGAGAGATTGGCACCTCCAAATTAATCCATCTTTGTGGGCATATAGAACAAGCATTCAGACTCCAATAGGTATGACACCTTTTTCTTTGGTGTATGGAGCAGATGTTGTGCTTCCAATCGAGGTCGAGATTCTTACCTTGAGAATCTCTATGAAAGGTCTTATTACTGATGAAGGTTATAGTATAGCTAAGCTTTAAGAGCTAGTGTTACTAGATGAACATCAAAAAGTGGCATGTGATCATCTGCAAGCCTATCAAAAATGAATGTTAAGAAGCTACAATTAGAAAGTCAAGCCACATGACTTCTAGTTGGGTGATCTTATCTTCAGAGAAAACCCTAAGAATCAATAGTAGTGAGTCCAAAAAGGGGAATTTGAACCAAACTAGCTTAGTCCTTACATCATTACAGTAGTATATGGATCTGGCACCTACTAGCTTTCCACAACTAAAGGAGAAGTGCTCAAGGAACTTGTCAACACTCTCCACTTGAAGTAGTTTTATAGTTGATCTGATATCAATAGCTCTTTGTACATATCTATATGTCCTGAAAAAATCATAAAAATCATAAAAATTCTTGAAAAAAAATTGTTACCCTAGTGAAAACCTAGCAATAGGTGCCTTGGTAATACCAAAAAATTTGAAAAGCCAAAAAGAAAAAAATACAAAAAAATAAAAAATAATAAAATAATAAAATACAAAAAAATACAAAAATACAAAAATACAAAAAAATTGAAAAACAAAAAAAGTGCCATTGGGGAAAACTTGGAAACAAGAATCATGGTAGCAAAAAAATGAAAGCTCTATCAAGAAGGTGAAAACTTGGCAAATAGGCACCTCTTGTTCCCAATGCTCCATCTTGCAGCACATCTTTTGGCTTTTTGTGTAGTTGTTTTACTATTTTTCCTAGTTTCTACTCATGTATCCATGGATTTAGTCTTCTCACAACTCGGGGACATTCCCCTTTAGTGTCAATCTTTTTAAGATTCTCCTCATAAAATCTCTTTCACGATAGTCACCAATCATTATAGTTGTGTCTACCTACTGTCACTCTTTTCAAAATTCTCCTCATAGAATCTCTTTCACAATAGTCACCAGTCATTCCGGTTGTGTTTGGCTATTGTTGCTAGTGTCACTCTTTTGAAGATTCTCCTCCTAGAATATCTTTTGTGATAGTCACCAGTCATTTTGGCTATGTCTGCCTACTATTGCCAGTGTCACTCTTTTTGAGATTATTCTCCTAGAATCTCTTTCATGATAGTCACCACTCATTCTGGCTATGTCTACCTACTATTGCCAGTATCACTCTTTGTCAAGATTTGCCTCATCAAATCTATTTTGCAATAGTCACCAATTGTTTCAACTGTGTCTGCCTACTATTGCTCAAGTCATGTTTCAAGATTCCTCTATGGAAGATCTCTCTTGCATCAGTCACTAGTCATCTTGGCTATGTTTGTCTACTATCGCTCAATCCTCTTAGGTTCTTCACCTTGAAGATTCCTCTTTGACCTTGGTCACCAGTCATTCTAACTACGTCTGCCTATTGTTGTCACCCTACTAAAGAGATTTATTTCAAACATGTTATAGACATTGATACTTGATATCAATTCCATGACACAAAAATGAACTCAAAATGACATACCTTTTTGAATATGCTGAGCTTTTTCTTTGTTTTCTTTGTTTTCACTTTATCATGTCTCCTCGAGTAACTCGATGATGTAATTTTTGACTAGAGAAGTAATGGATGGGAGCATGATCTTTTCTTTGATTTTTGTCTACAATTTAGTCCCAATTAGTTGACAAATTCCTATAAGAGGGGTGTCCACTATAAGAGCCTCCATCTTGTATTGGATGGTTGGGTATACCTCCACTCCTTTTGTACAAATACATCAATAATGTTGGTTCTTCTCCTTATCTATTGGAGTGAACTCTTCATGCTATAGTAAATACTAATACGCATCCTACTAAGTGAATGTATGGGTCACTATGAGTATACCTAGAATACTTCTGCCTCAGGTTACGAATGCAAGGGTCATTGCGGACAGAATACTTACTAAATACTTAGCATAAGATGGATCTCTAGTGTGCTTGATGTGTCTATCATGCAAGCAACATTCTAGTCATCCTAACATTTATGTTTTGATGCTTATGTTAACTTGCTATAGTAAAAGGGAGAAATGTTCTAGTCATTCTAGGTTCTTGTGCCTTGAATGCTTACATTTAATCCTGACAAACTTATAACATATGTCCTATTCATATTCCCATAATTGCAATGCTAGTGGAAATTGTATGACATATGAGATTTCATCCTATGCTTAGTGATGATAAATGGTCGAGGCTTGGTAATCAGACCTAGGGTTGCATTTAACATAGTCTTGCATTGCATACTTCACTTGCATAAGCACACGATTCAATTGCAACTCTATTTCCATCCTTCATGATGAGGGATTGTGGATCTCTTCATGCATATCATAATTCTCCATGGTTGCACAAGTAGTTGATTCTTTGGTTCATATTCTTGCACTCCTTGAGGGGGCACCTGTCACTATCAAGCAAAAACATGGAACACTACATGAGATGTCAGTTCATTTCCATATGCATTGCATCCATATACTCATATTATCTACACTACATAATTGCCTCATATCAAATCAAACATGCATCTATAAAATCACATTTTCATCTCATAATCGTAAGCATACAAACATCTCATGTACATCAAAGGAAAAGACAAACATTGAAAATGACATAAATACAAGGCTACTCAACTCAAAATCTCATATATATGTATCTCCAAAATGTGTTAGTACAAAAGAATGAGCACTACTCGAGCACTATTGGTCAAAAATGATACAAAATGGTGTTGGCAAACCAATTGATACATAGCCAAAATCAAAATTGAGGGTAAGAGCATCATATAGGTAGTTATGTCATGCACCATCACCTCCAACGAGAAGAGGGGGAGGAGGTGGCATATTTGGTCTAGCTAGAGGATGTGCACCACCAGAATCTCAGGCATACTATGAAAATAGAGGAACCCACTAAGCCTCATTGGGCACAACTATAGAGTATGCTACAAAGTAATAAGTCACTCAAGCCATCTACAATCAGAGACCTCATCCTTCATCACCTCCACTGTCTACTCAACAACCTGCACTCGATCTCGTAATTGCTAAATCTCTAGATCTCGCTCTGTGATCTATGCATCTCTCATAGCTACCTATATTTGTAGCTCTCCTATTTGCTAAGATTCCTACCATATCCACTCCCTCTATCGTCAAAATGCCTCTTGGGATCCTATGGTAGGCTGCTCCTACATCTCCTCATCGAGCATCTTGGGTGCCTGCTTTGTAGGTGCCTACTCCTCCGCCCTCAGTCTCTATCACCTCCTCTGCTCTTTTCCACTACCTCCTACACCTGGGTTTGAACCCATCTATCATGTAGGGATTTGCACCTACCTGACTCTCTACCACACCTCTAGTAGTGGGCCCTATGGAGCCTACTACTAGGGAGCCTACTACTGGTGAGCCTACTCTTGGGGAACCTGCTACTGCTGTGCTGGTGCCTGCTAAGGAGCTATTACTACTCCCCTAAAGGGATCTGTGAATTGTGGGATGAAGTGACTAATGAAATATGCCTAATATGATGTCATTACCCCTATATTTGCTACCTCTAGAAGGTATTCCTACTGTGCCACAACTAGGTTACGCACATCGATCATTAATCTCCCTGCATCCAACCTCACTGGCCATCCTCATGTTAGGTCCTTCATGAATTATGCATAGGCTTAAAACTCCTAGGAGATATCTTGTTGTCTCCCATACTTCCTCCACATCCTCATAATGGAAAACTTCTCAATAATCTGTGTGGTCCTCCCCACCATTGGCCATGAACAAAACATCCATCTTAGCTCCCTAGGAGCATCATCCCAATCCTCTGTCTCTCACTAGGGTTGCCATAGAATGGAGACCAGGTCATCAAGATGGGCCCTCTAGTGCTTTGTCTTACCTAGGCCTACCTAGGTAATTTGCTCCCTATATTTGCAAATGTAAGGCTCTATGGGCTCCTGAGCATCCTAAAAAATAGGTTGTGTGACTAGAAGGTGCTCCCATGACTAGATCTAGATAAAATATACACCATAAGCCATAATCTTTTTCTTGTGATATACTATCTTGTGCATCTCATAGAACATATGGGTGAGCATGCACTAGCCCCATCCAAATCTCTCTAGAGAATCAAACATGCATTGTAACATAGCTACCCAGTTGCACTCTAAACCATGTTGTCCTCTATCTAGTACCAAGAAATAGCTGATGAATATGGCCAAAATTGAGGCTAACTTGTGTGTCTTCCCATGTGTATGGATGAGCTCATCCTAGGTGATGGCCTGTCCAATTGCTAGCTACCTCTGGAAAATGGTACACAAAGCCTCTGTACCTACCCAGGGCACTGCGTCATATGATACTCTTGACCCATGGAAGGGTATCCATAGAATCCTATATATATCCTCGAGAGTGATCGTCATCTCTTCTTGTGGCAAGTGGAAAGTGTTTATTTTTGAATGGAAATGCTCCACCAAGGTAGTCAACAAGCCATGATTCACCAGTAATGTTGGGATCTAGCAAAGAGAAGTGAGCCCCAATTTGTCAATATGAGCCATGTCGACTGCATCTAGACTCTACGACAAAGCCCCATATGGTGGATAATGTGATTTGAATGAAATGTCACCAAATACCTCCTACACACATGAACAATAAAAATGGGCAAATAGTCAGTACTCACTCAAAAAACCAAAAAAATGACAAAATCAATGAAAAATCAAAGCTAAAACAATAAAAATGCATTTTTTTTCTTCCACTACTATTATAGATTTTCATGTGAAGATGTATTTCCTTGAATGAGAAGTCATTTCTTCATGTGAGATTGTGCATCTTCACATGAGAAATCAAGTCCTCACACAAAGAGATATGAACCCATTCGAGCAATCAAAACCCTGTGCAAAAAGAGACTCTCTTGCATAAAGAAACAAGTTTTTGCATGAAAGGTGACAACCACTCAAGTGAAATTCTCGCACTCTTTGCATGAGAAGTGAGTATCTCCCACACAAGAATCCCCACTGATGCACATAAAGAAACATCGGGTTACTCAATCTTCGTGCAAGAAGTGACCGCCTTCGTGCGAGAAAGGATAGTCTAACATGAAAAGCAATTGTGACTTCCTAAAACATGATAAAACATATAATAAATTCTCTCAAAAAGTGTGAAAATGAAAGTATGAAGGATGGTTATTGATCACTCACTGGAGGTCCATAGTCCATTGCCCAGTTGTGTCATCGAGAGTGCTCAAAATGATGATATCTCATGTTCATTGCCATCTTCCTATTAGGGCTCTTATTCACTAAAGACAAAAGGTTCAAATGATTTGAAAATGACCCCATTGGGCCCTTACATAGGGTTTGACCTAATTTTTCAAAGTGCTATGATTTGCTCAAAAATCACCCCTTGGCTAATTTGACCATTTTGAATCCATTTTCGGGATTGAATTTGAAATTTGACACACCTAAGCAGCTCAAAAATGTGTTTTAAAATTTTGGGACCGACGCAATTGAATGCTTGTGCAGTCCACATTTTTTTGATACTTTGTGATTCTTGGAATCTTTTCAACTCAAAATTCTTCATTTTTTCAAAATTTATTTTGAAAAAAGTCAATTCTAGTCAACTCTTGGTCAAACTTGGTCTTCTAGACCTTGAAATCATGCTAAATTGATTCTAAATTTTCTTCTGATCATTCTGATCTCTTCTACACTTTGCTACATCTTGTATGTCCTCTATATTTCTCAACATACTCCTTACACCATATTTCTAGTGTGTCATCTTTCGATTTCATTGTTGAGGGGCAGGATGATTACATCATTGAACCAGAATTCCAAATCAATCTAAATCTTTATTGCTTAGGGCATCTCATTCCCATATTATGTCCTTATCACTTGGGGAATCTCATTGCTAGGGGCATGTTTTTCTCCTCTTTCTGGCATCTTTGTCATCTATTTCATCTTATCATCAGTTGATTATAGGTATCGGGACAATCTAAACCTCAACTCTTGAGGATCAAGCCTCATTCTAGGGATGATTCTATGATTCACAATTTGATCTTGCTATCTTTTATCAATTTTAGGTATCTAGATGTTCTATCAAGATCCTTAAAGATTAAGCTCCATTTTGGAGACAATCTTTTAAATGCTTATCAATTTTAGGTATTTAGATGTTCTATTTGGATACTTAAAGATTAAGCTTCGTTCTAGATATAGTCTTTTAAATTCTATCAATTTTAGGTATCTAGGTGTTCTATCTACATCCTTAAAGATTAAGCTCCATTCTAGAGACAATCTTTTAAATGCTTATCAACTCTTAGGTATCTAGATGTTCTATCTGGATCCTTAAAGGTTAAACTTTGTTTTGATGGAAACCTTTAGAATGCTTATTAGTTTAGGTATCTAAGTTTTCTACTTGGATTCCTTAGGACTAAGCTTCATTCTAGAGATGGTCCTTAAAAGCTTATCAATTGGTCTCCATGACATCAACTTTGGAACCAATCTTATTTCCTTATCTGTGCATTACACTTTCTGATTTTCTTTGAGTTGAACATATTGATCATACATTCATTCAAAGAGGGGAAAAATGCAATACCCAAAAATTGGCTCATTTCCATCTCAACCAATTCTAGTCTATTATGGTCAACCCTAAAGTCCTATTTCATTAGGCAATTCTCATTGTGATTGTGGCTACTTGACTTAATTGTCAAATATAGAAAACCTCAATCTGCATTCATCATATTCTCTATTTAATTCCCAAAGTATTGACTCATATTAGTCACATTAAACCTACTAATTAAGATTTAATTTAATTTAAAGTATTTATACTTTAGTTAAATTAAATTATATCCTAAGACTAATGTACTAGGGAATTAAAATGTTTAATTTAATAATTATGCCCACTTTAATTAATTTAATGTGATGATTCAATTAAATGAAAAAGGCATTTATGAGCTCATATCTCACTTATTAAATAAAATAAATCCTCTCTTCAATTATAAATGGAAACTTTGAGTAAACTATCTCTCGAATTGGAATCAATCTAGTTAACTTGATCTCACACCCTATGACAAGTTTAGTTAACTACTTATCACACTCAAATCTGAAACAATTAACTCCACTTGCACAAGGAATTTTCCATCTTCACTAAATCTTTTCTTCAATCTTGACCATCGACCCAAGTTGATCTCACCCATTGATGGATTCTAGGAATTCTATTTAAGAGACTCAAAATTCTTCATTATGAGTTGAATCAAATTGCTATCGAATTGCTACTAAATTCCATACTCATCTAAGCTTATTTTATTTCTATAAACTTTCATTTCTTAGCTTGATATCATTTAGATTTAATATTGCATACATTTAGTTAATCTTATTTCATATGCTAATAACTTAATCACATAATCATTTTAGATTACTTGCATATTCATATAGATTAATCATTTTTAAAAGCTTTATTCTAGAATGGTTTGTTTACTTGTACCTCAAATCTGAGAGCATAAGTAGGTAAAATCTACTTAGATAGAAGGCAATAGGTCATCTTCTAGGACTCCTCTTGGGTGAACAATCTCATGTTCATTCCAGGATGAATCCGCATACAAGGACTGTGTTGAAGTGTGTGTGCTAAATAGAGGCCACATTTACACATATACAATAAGAAAAGACGTTAATCTAAAAAACTATCTTTAATGACTATAGGATTCTTAGACAAATGTAAATAGGATAAGAAAATTAGCTACTATATTGGCTTTGCCTAGTTTGTCCATAATTGTGATATCAAATCCTTGCATTAGTAGTAACCATCTAGCTAACCTCCCTAATATGGTAGGTTTATTCATGAAGCATTTAATAGTGGAATAGTTAGTATGGAAAAATATTTCTTAATCAGTAATATAATGTCTAAACTTATTTAGTGCATAAATAACTATAAGCATCTCCTTTTGGTTATTGTATAATTAAACTCATCTCCTTGCAAATTTTTATCGATGAAATAAATGGCATGCTCCACCATTCCTATCTATCTGAGGACTTCCCCAATGGCATACTCAAATGCATCAGCATGAATGTGCAATGACAATCCCCAATTGGGTCCTCTCAATATTGGTGCTATTGTAAGAACCTCCTTAAGCTACAAGAAGGACTTGTTACATGTAGATTCCCAAGAATAGTCAGATTCTTTCTTAAATAAATTTTAAAGAGGTGTTGCAATTTGGCTAAAATGCTTAATGAATCTCTTATAATACCCTGCATGTCCCAAGGAACTTCTTACATCCTTTTTTTTTAATGTGGTAGGAAAAATACTAATCACTACAATCTTTGTCGGATCCACCTGGATACCTTGTGATGAAATGAAATGACCTAAGACAACACCTTCCTCCATCATCATGAAACACTTTTCACTATTAAGGGAAATATTGTACTATTGACATCTCTTGAGGAATTTTTTTAAATTTATTTTAGCTTCTGCAAAAGTAGTCCCATTGGGAGTAAAATCACCCATATATATTTCTATACATTCAACAAGTATGTCTAAAAAAATACTGATTACAACTCTTTGGAATGTAGTTGGAGAATTAAATAAGCCAAAAGGTAAGACATAGTATGAAAAATTTCCCCATGGGGTGAAACCCACTGACTGTCAGAGATTGGATAGATAAAAACATCATTTAATAGCTTTTGCAATTCATTCTTTACTATATCCCTTAAAATAGGATTAGTCCTTCTTTGAGGTAGTTTGACAAGTTTATATTCAACACCAATATAGATCCTATGAGTAAAAATTTTGGTATCTGGACTTCACGTCTATTTAATCCCAAGAAAATGGTTGTTGGTTCTCTTGAAACACTTTAAGTATGCATTCCTGGTATATAGATGAAAAAACACTACTAATATTCAGTTCTTTTCTTGGGCTTATTGCAACCTTTTTCACTTTCTCCATCATGGATAATTGAGAAACTAGATTTGAATGAATCTCATGTAGATTTAATGAGTGAAGGAATTAGATGGATACTAAATATTGATGATCATTCAGAGGTGGTAAAATAGTTTCCAAGATATAGTCCTTTTGGGAATACTCTCGAGAATTGATTCCATATTCATTGGTGACAATTAAGGAGATAACTTTATCATCTTCTTGAGAGGTTACAAATGGATCCCTAGTTATCAGCATAAGGTAAAGAAGTGAATTATGTCCTAATTCTTTATCCCCAAAATTAGGCCATACTTCTCAATCACCTTGCAATAGGGGTTGAGTAAAGGAATATAGTGTCAAATTTTTGGTATGCAATCCATTAGATATTGTCATCTTACCCAACTTGTAGGCTATATAATCATCAATAGTAGCTAACCAAGGTCTTCCTAGGATGAGAGGATATCCACCCATATTGGCTTTTGGGGAAAGAACAATAAAGTCTATAGGATATTCCCAAGAATTTAGTGAAACTATAACATCCTCTATCATTCCATCTGGCTTGATAGTAGAACTATCAACAAGCTGTAAGATAGTTGGTGTTTCCCTAAGGTGAATCATTAGATTAATGGATGCACCTAAATCAACCAAGGTATTTTGTACTTGAATTCCATGAATATTAATAGTTACCACAAGACTACTAGGATCAAAGTATTTAGGATTCACCAACTTTTCTAACGTAAGGTCTGATAGTTTTCTTAGGACATGAATAGTTTTAGGATCTTTTCTTTTTCTCCTTGGTTATCTTATGCAATTTTTTTTTATGGCCTTATTGTAAACATGGACTTATTTTATAGCATCTAGCAATGGAATCTTAATAGTTATATGCTCCATCAAGTTAAGTAAATCTATTATAGCTTGGTTGTGCACAGTCACAATTGAGTCTATAATCCATTGAGGGAATGGTGGATCTTCTACCATAGGAGAGGTGGGTTGTATAGAAAAATATTCCTTTTAGATAGAGGACTCCTAAACCTTTGTGATTATAGCTTTTTGAGATGATGGAAGAGTGGTTCGTCACCTTAAATGGATTTCATTCAAAGAGATAAAATAACTTTGTTGCTAAGTCAGTAGCTTGTTATTGTAAGGATTTGGATTAGGCTAGGCTAGTAGTTGGGTCAGGTTAGGTTGATTATTATTAGCTATAGGAGGAGGCATTATTTCCTATTTCTAAGATGGTGGCATTAAGGCTTTTTTATTAGATTGGGTTGACCATTTTTGAGGTTGTTTCCAACCTTACTAAGGTTGAGGCCAACCTTACTGGGGTTGGTACCAACTTTGTTGAGGTTATGCCAACTAGTATTACTAGTAAAGCCGTGAGGGCCACTATTTTGATAGTTTTTCCATTGACTATTATTAACAAATTTTTGAAGAGGATCTTGTGGCATACCTAGTCTTTGAGCCCATGGTCTTCATTTAAAAACATAGAGCACCTCTCCATTTTCATCAAAAACCTTAAATTCTATGAGCATTGATTGTGGCTCTAGGCTTGCAATAGTTTGGTATTTGTAGTTCCTCTTCCTTTCTCTACAGTGTGGAAAATACTCAGCTATCATATAGTCATCTTCTTCCTTCTTCTTTCTCACTTTCATGCTATCGAGATGATTAGCTACATCATTTATGATATCTTGCTTCACATCAAACAATAGATTAGACAACTCCACCTTTGATATTCCTAAACCATTAGACTTACTAGGCATGGCCTTGAGTCCTCTACCCTTCTTCATAGGATCTCTTGAGTAGTTCTAGAATATATTTTTTGTATCATTGTAGTTCCTTTGAGTAATGTCTCCTCTTTCCATAAGGTCTAAAGCTTCTATACTTGCATCACTTACACCTTTTAGAAAAAGATGTTTTTGAGATTCCTTGAGACATAGTCCTCTTAGGTCTCATCTTCATTTTGTGACATCTTGAAGATGTCATCTCCCTTCATATCATGACCCCTATAATACTCTTTGTATTTAGCAAGAAAAATAATTTTCATTGTATCTCAATCTCTTATAGTATTAGCACCTAATCCCATAAACCATCTTAGAGCAGCGTCCTTTAGAGTAAATGAAAATAATTTCAGCTTTTGGGCATCAGTTGTATAATCATAAATCCTATGGAGTATGTTAAATTCAAAAAGGAAGCTTTTAGGATCTTCTATAATAAGGCCATCAAACTTGGGAAGTGTAGAAGTAGGTATATTCTTCAAGTTATCATTATCATCCAAGTTTAGGATAGGGAAAGGAAATGTAGGTTGAGCCATCCTTGGAGGTGGAACAACTTGCTGGAATGGATAGAAAATAAGGGCTAATGGATTTTCTAGATACTTAGGTGTAGAAAGTGGTGGTAATTGGTCCTCTACATCAACAAATGAATTTTCAAACAATTCTTCTTCTTCTTCAATCTCAACTTGGGGTTCCTCAGCTACAATATTAAAGATATCTTCTAGTTCAAATTGAGAATTTGGGGGAAGACTCTCCCAAGGTGATCTCTTATACTATGCATAAAAATGCATGAGCTAAACTAAAGAAATGATTTCAAACATGAATTAAGTTGAAACCATCCCTCCCAATGGTGCCAAAAAAGGTTGGTTAGTATAATGACTCTATATCTAAGGATTGGACACCCTCTTTACATTAGTTCTACATAAGGTCAGCACCAATTAATATAGTATAATTTCATAACGAGATCATTAAATTATCAACCAGGGAATGTAAATTTGAAATGATACTTGCAAAGTATATGCTCTAATTCTCTTGACTTGTCATTGCTAGAATAGAAATTAAGCTAGGAAACAAAATAGAAATTTATCCTACATTTAGAAATGAAATTACAAACATGAAATTTAATTTTTTACTTATGCTACAAGAAATAATCAATAGGTTTGCTACCATATGGCTATAGGAACAACAAAGCTCTAAAACTTTTACTTCTATGGAATGAAAAATTAATCTCTATGTAGCTATAAATTAAATTTACCTCTTGTGTGGGCCCCCATAGAAAAATGAATAATGAATGGCTCAAAGAATAAGAACCATAATGATTGATTTCATTCATAAGCATTTCATAAGTACATGAACTATAGGAAACAAAGTTATATTGATCTTATTTGTTGGATTACAAAAAAGTGTCTTACTAATTACTCTTCTTTCATGAAATCTATACTTCCAACTTATTTAACATACTAACACACAATAGAACTCCTAATATATAGGGTCCTTCAACATTAGGAATACGATAAGATAGACATCACATAACATCATTCAATTTAGAAATAAGGTGTGTTGTGCTTGCACACAAACTCTAGAATCTATGGCTTCTAGATCCATTCCATGATGATTTCCAACTATCTTGACCTAACATCTACTAATAAGTAATAACTAAAAGGTCATTTGACCATAATGAGTTCAAAATAATCAATTGATTCCTTATCAATGTCTTTAACCAATAAAACATATAAAACATGAACTAAATAAGCCTTAGACTAGACTCATTACTTAGCAAGAAAAATATGTTATGTAAATTTCATAAAGCTTTGTATGGTTTGAAACAAGCTCCTAGAGCATGGTAGATTGCATGCATCCTTGGTGACAATTGGTTTTGCAAAAATAAATGACAACATCAATTTGTATTTGAAGAGTGAATCTGAGAGAAAGAAATTGTTAGCTGAATTTTTTGTGGATGACATCATATTTGGAGAAAAATATAAATTATCTAAATCATTTGCTGATGAAAAAAAGAAAGAGTTTGAGATGTCTATGTTTAGAGAGATAAAGTTCTTTCTTGGCCTTCATGTATATCAAATGAAGAAAGGTATCTATATTACACAATCAAAATATATTAAGGAAATACTAAAAAAATAAATTGGTATGGAAGACTCAAGACCAATTGGAACTCCTATGGCTACTAGACATGAAATTTCAAAGAGTAATGTTTCTAAAGAGGTGAACTAAACATTTTATAGGTTAATGATTTGAAAACTACAATATGTAGTTCATAGAAGACCTACCATTGCACTAGCACTTGGAATAGTTGCAAGATTTTATACTATTCCTAAAGAGAATCACATGATGGCTATGAAAAGGATACTAAGATATTTGAAAGGAATAGAGGATTATGACCCATGGTATAAGAATAATGATAAAATTTAGATGAATGTGTATACTAATGAAAATTAGGTTAGAATTGTTGATGACAAAAAAAGAACAAGTAGAGACACTTTCTTTCTTGGAAAGAGACTAATTTCCTAGATAATCAATAAGTAGAAAATTTCTCCATCTACATGAGAAGCTGAATATGTTATTTTAGCAATAAATTATTCTAACATTATTTGGATCAAGAAATTTTTAAAAGGTATGAAGGAAGAGATTATCGATGCTATAAATATTTCAAAGAATCCTATGATGCATACTAAGAAAAAACATACCAAGATCAAGTATCATTACTTGAGAGAATCAATTCAAGAAAAAGAAGTGAGGCCTGAATATGTGGACACAAAGGAACAAATACATGACATATTTACTAAGGCATTACCTAAAAAAGTACATGAGTACTTGAGAGACAAGTTAGGGTTCATACCCCTCTCTAAATTTAACTAAGGTGAGATGTGGTATCACATTAAATGTTATTATCAGAATATCATATACATTGATGTAGAAGATCACACTTTAGAACCCCCCTAAAAGTGTGAAATGATGTGAAGAAATGATTTTGAAGATGAACTTGATGTAGAGGGAGAAAATATACAAGAAATATCAATGATATCTACATGAAGAAGATGTATGATAGTGTACCTGATGTTTCTATGGTGAGTGAGATGTCTTTTGGCATTGTTGTCAAAGTGAGAGAGATGATAATGATGATTGTAGATAATAATGAAGACTGTAGGAAACTACCATACAAAAAGATGAAAATAAATAGGGAGATGAAGACTATTGTTAATGAAGACATAAAGAAAAAGGAAGATGATAAAGACTATAGAAAATTATGGAAGATCATATGAAGAACATTGGAGATAGTTGTTATCATTGAAGATGACTAAATGAGAATTAGAATTAAACTAAGAAGATCTACCTATTGATGACAAAGGGAGAAATGCAATACAATTGAACACTTAAGGTGTTGTGTTATTTTTGGATTGCATGGTAAGTTGAGGGTGTTTCCATCAATTCCAAAGAGGGATATTGTTGGAGATACAATTGCTAAGAGATTAATTGGAACAATTATTATATTTTCATTGATGTCAAACCTATTGGTAAGACAAGTGTCAAACCTACTAGAGAGACATTCACTAATAGTGTAGAGTGGCATATCATTTGATTGATGAAGAGGATTTGAAAAGAAGAGGTCATGAGATGACCTAAAAAAAGGTTGAGTTGAGATGTGTAAGTGATATGGAATTACAATGGTCATTTGATAAGTTAGTACTTGACAAGATAATTTAATGTTTAATCAATATATGAAGTGAAAGTGATAGGGGGATCAAGTTTATAGTTGCAACAAGTCATAATGATAAGCTTGATTGAGTATCAGTATTGCACAGTCACTAAAAGTGTTGAAGTAAAAGATTAAGGAACTTAGGCATTGTTGAGCATAGTAGTGTTGGCTAAGTATTTGTACTGGCTAAGTGATAGAGATTACCAAGTGATAGTATTGACCAAGTTGAATAGTGATTAGTAAGTTAGACAATGTAGTAATGAATGCATGATGTAATGATGACTAAGTAGAAGAACATAGTGATGGCCAAGTGAAAAAAAAAGAATATTTTATGAAAGAATAAATATTTGTGGATGACAGTTGAAATCTTGGAATAAGAAAAATGTATTGGTGATAAGGATTGATGAGTTTTATTATTTAATGCACGGAAAGGATTATTTGACCAATTAAAGGCTAATATTTGAGAAGATTTTTTGAGAAGTGTTGAGAAGAGAAGAAGAACAAGAAGATGGAAAGATTCATTGAATGTTTTGGATTTGATCATAAACCCTAAGATCTATGATTATAATTAAGTGGAAAAAGATCAAAGCTACCTATTCAAGGAGGTATCATATATGTTTTAGATTGTTATTGGATTGGAAATTTATGAAGACAAGTGGTGAAAAAAATTGCAAGGAGAAGTGAAGATTTTTTGATGTGAAGGATTGCTTGAAGTGTTACTAAGTATATTTGAGATGATGAGAATGATGGAGTCTAGTCAATGAGCCAAAGTTGAGCCAAATATAGAACTAAATTTTCAAAGTGAGTTGTATTTTATCATATCAAAGTTTCAATGTCACTTTCTAACCATGTGGTAGTTGTAAAATCCTTTTGATAAGGTTGACCTAGTAGTCATTTGTAAATTCTAATCAAGGTGACACTCTAATGGAATGTTCTTAAGTCCTCTAACAAGGCTACTCCTAATAATGTGATTAGATCCTTAAATAGGGTTGGCTCCTAATAGAGCTTACTTCAGAAGTGTGAAAAAGTGGTAGCATATTATTGGTGGTTTTTCCCAAACTAAGTTTCCACGTTAAATCTTGGGGTCAAACATTATGTGGATTTTTTTTTGTGTTTATGATACTTATTATTTTAACTTTATGTTTATTTCTGAATATGATAATTTTTTGCAATTCAACACATGTAGAACATAGAGCTATAATGAAATGAATAAGTTGGACTACAATGAATAGTTTTAATTAGTGATTTATTGGGTTAAGTTTGTTGAAGTTTTAAGTGTTTGATTTATACATATGGACCTAGGTATAGCTGATTCATCCCCCCCATTTATTCTAAATATTCTAATACTATTACCTATTATATGATTCTTAGAATCATTCAACCTAACATACCTTTTATTTAGAGGATTTTCATACATATCCAATTCTTAATCTTCTTCTTCATTCATTGATTTATCCTCATCATGTAGAATTTTAGGAAATTTTAATTATTGGTTATATGGTGAATTTTGTGTTCCTATTTTGCATTGATATTCTCATAATCTAAATTATACTCACAAGATCTAACTTAGTTTTTATTTCTTTTATCATTTCTAACATCAACACTCTCAACTATCTTCCTAAATATCTTATTGTAATGTTTGTATGATTTTATTTACTAGAATAACCAAGAAATATTCCTTCATCACTCCTAGTATCAAACTTTCATAAATCATCTCTATTAATAGAGAATTATCTTCTAACAATTTGGAAGTTAGCAGGAATATTACCATATCATAACTCATAAGGGGACTTGTCATTTCCATCCCAGATTTGTACCTAGTTCAATGTGCATTTTGTAGTCTTAACTACCTCTCTGCAATAGATTAGTGAAATTTTTGCTTCAATAATCATTTTACTATGTTCTAAGATAGATTTATTTCCTCTCTATTTAATATCATTTTTTCTAGTGTCCAAAGAGCATATGTTTACCTTCTTATCTCATGTTCCTCATAAAAAGTATTAAATTATTATGAAGTTAATTCACCACCATGATAAAATCTCAAACATTTAAGATTTAGACATATTTATATCTCAATTATAGCCTTAAATAATTTAAGCTCATCCATGATTCATATTTTCATTTTAGAAAAATAACCCACATCATCCTTGAGTAGTGATCAACAAAAAATATAAAATACCTTTAACCATAATAACTCTTATTTCTATATGGTCCACAGAAATAAGTATGCACAAGATCTAATAAATCATTTCCATATTTTTTCCTTCTTGAAAGTAGATCTAATTTTCTTACTCATATGGAATACAAAAACATACATCATTAGGCATCATCAATTTGGGTAGATCTATGACTACTCTAGTAGAACTGACCTTCTCAGTGTTATCAAAATTCACATGACATAGCCTCTTATCCCATAACTTATTCTCATCAATTTGAACAATCAAACATATTCTATGAGTGTTATTCAAATGAAAAAGGTTAACTTAAGTCATTGTACCTAATGCAACAAAATACTAAATTCCCTTGATTTTGCACCTATTATTTTTTAATCATCGACCATATTAGTGACCAACTAGTTGTCCAACACAAAAAAGATTATACTTTATACCTTTGAGATATAATAAATAATTAGTATTATTCTTACTATGAAGAGTAATATAACATAGTTATTAGATCAAACAAGGAGTGTTATCTCCAAATCTAACTACATTACCATCATACTTTTCAAAACAAACAAACTTTCTTTTGTCCCTAGTCATATGATGTGAGAAACAATTAACAATAATTTTTTCATTCTTCCTATCAATATGTGCAACCAAGGCTCTTTCTTCATTCATGAGAGGATCTTCTTTCTTAATAGAAATGAATCCCATTCATCATTTGTTGTAGGTTCTTTCTTTGATTCATCAGCTTTTACAACTTCATCAACAATATAGAAACACTTTATCTGATATTTAGGATGGAACTTCTTTGGTTTATGCTTGGGAACTCTGTCATGAAATTTGATGAAAAATGATGAATCTTGTTACATGAAAAAAATTTCAAGGGTAATTTTCCTTCTTACTTATCATCTCTTTTAGGTACTCTCTTCAAAAATAGGGCCTCAAGTTCAATGCACTTTCTTTTCTCTTATTCTATCTCTTCCCATTCCTTAGCATATCTAGATCCATACTGTTTTTTATATTAAGAAAAATAAGAATTAAACGTAGATGCTACTTTGAGAATATTGTCACCAAATTTACCTAGTTCAAAACCATACAACTTACCAACCAATGTATCTCTTGTCATAGGGGTCATGGTCCTGATCTCTTTAATGGAAATTTTTTTTTAATCATCAAGAGGAAAAGATCTGAGAAACTTTGAAATAATCTCAAATTAATCCAATTTTTTACCAACACATTTGATTCCACAAATAAACTCATCAATCTTCTAAATGTAGGATGTGATTTTTTAATCTGTGCTCAAGGATTTATATTTTTCTTTAGGACCTTGTAAAATTTCTTGCTTCACACTTTATATCCCTCATATAGGGTGACTCACTTTTCCATACTTCATGAGAAGCATCTAAATCCAAACATTTATGTGTTTAATCTGAGATAATGCACTTAACAAGGCTTCCTTATCTCTCATGTTGAATTCAAATTTCTTTTTCTCATCAACAATGACAATAGAAAAATATGTAGGTATAGTATTTATCAGTTATATTCTAGTAGTCTTCTATAATTCATATATCAGATAGGTCTCTATCCAACCTTTCCATATTTTGTAGTTGGTTCCTTAAAATCTCAAATTTTCCTTCCTCAAAGTTTTCATCCTAGATCTCCTGAAGTGATTATGGTTCCCAAAGAGGACTTCACTCGAATACCAATTGTTAGAAATTAGGCAATACACACAACTAAGGGGGGTGAACAATTGTGTCCTTAAAACCAAAAACTTAACCAAAATCAAATATTTAACCTTTTAATATGAATTTAAATCATGAAAAAAATGGTCCATAAAATATGTGAATATATGACAATAATATTGTTGATGTGGAAAACCTATTAGGAAAAACACTACAATGGGGATGAAACCCATAAAATGGTGTACTTTGTTAGAAGTATTATACCATGTTAGTGTTAGAAATAATAGTTCACCAATATAACTAAGAGGGGGGAGGTGAATTAGTTATATACATATTTAAAACATTTATCCTCTTTAAAAAAAAAACAGCCATAACGAGATGCACATAAACAATTACACCAGATATGTTGACTATGGAAACCCTTGATCAGAGGGAAAACCTTGGTGGGAATGATGCCCACAAGATGATGTACTAATATGAATATTCCTTATTATAGGACGGACCTTGTTAGGAGTCTTATGAGAAAATTTAGTACAAAGAGTCCATGTTACAAGACTTTGAATCCCTATTAGGAGATTCCAACCCTATTAGGAGTTGTGGAAGGCAAGTGAACCCACTATTCAAATAGCTTTAGAATTAGATCAATGAACCTACTATCCAATTGACCTTGATACTATTCCTTTTAGAATAATAGATGTAAAACAAGGTTTACTTCTTCCTTTGTCCAATACATCAGACTACTTCTCCTTCTAACCATGCAATTAGATCTAGAACTCTATACTTAGTAACAATAACCCTTGAGGTCACTTACACAAATTAGTAAGTTACTATACTCTACTACTTAATAAATTTCAAATCTCATCACACACTTAATACTTTGAACATGAAAAACATCTTTCTTTTATATCATGCTCAATAATAAATCTTTGATTCGACTTCTCACTTAATTAAAATACATTAACTAAATGAATACACATTTAATTAATATTGTTGGCTCATAATTATTGAAAAACATTAAAAGGTGCAACTTCCATCATGCACACTTTTTTATTTCATCAATGGCTAGTATAATATCCCCAGTTAACTGCACAAGCCTTCACTATATTTGTGACAAATTGTAACAATCACCAAATAGGAACTACTTTCCTAATAATCTATTTCCATATAGTTCTATGTATATTGATCATATCTTTCATACACTATCAAATTAGGTTATGTGCACTTTCCCTTGTAAGAAATGCATACTGTAGTATGTACTAGAAACTACACATCATCAGATAACTAATATAATGTTCTTAATACAAAAATCATAGTCTTCTACTCTATCAGTCTTCTACAAACTTATTACTATTTTGTCATCAATGACAACCATAGTCATGAATACATCACATCAATGTTCTGCAATGCTCCCCCATAGCATCAAAATTCATGCTAACAATCTCTCCCTTTGGCATTGACAGCAACATAGATTAAAAACATCTAAGTTCCAAGAATATCATCATGCTTTGGTTTCTTCCCAATTGAATTAAATAGAATTTTTTTCATTTTATTTTCTCCCCCATTGACATCAATTTCAAAGATAATACACAAATGGTTCAATTTATAACTTATTAGCATGACCACAAGTAGGTCTGTTGGTTTACACCTTTTGTATATAAATCCATAAACAATTCAACTATCTAGAAATACTATTGCATGTTAATTACCAATTACCTAGAGTCCTTTGTTGACTCTATTCATCATAGATACTCCCCATTTGAGGAAGCATCAACATTCAATCCAGTCTAACAATGGTGCTATGCACCTTGGACTAATGCACTTTTTGCATCTTCTATTTAGAAGTAGGTAGGGGCATAACCCTAAGCATATCTCTTAGGTACTCAAATGTGTCCTTTGGTGGGGCCTTTGTGAAAATGTCTACAATCTATTCCTTAGTGTTCATATATTCTAGTCTAATTTCTTTCTCTGCAATTTTTTCTCGCAACACATGATACTTTATAGAGATGTGCTTAATCTTAGAGTGCAAAAAAAATTCTTAGACATGCTTACTATACTTGTGTGACCACAGTAAATGATAATAGGTTCTTTGAATGTAATTCCAATATCCTTCATCATCTTCTTCATCTGTATAACTTCACTATAGTTGTTTTTTGCTGCAACATATTCTATCTCTATAATACTTTATTTAGTGCAATCTTGTTTCTTGTTGAGCCAAGAAACTAGTCTTCCACCAAGAAAGAATGCTCCTCCACTAGTTCCTTTTCTATCATCCACATCTCCAACCAAATCACATTAGTATAAGTGAAAAGACTAAAATCATTACTTATGTCATACCAAATCCCATAATCAGATGTCCCTTTCAGATATCTAAATATGCTTTTTATTGCTGCATAGTGATAGTGTTTAGGATCATCTTGAAATCTTGCCACAATTCCAACCACATTAGCTATATTTGGTCTACTATGAGTTAGATACTATAATCCTCCAATCATATATTTTTACTTCTTTTGTTCAACTATAGGTGTCTCATCCTTGCTTGATAACTTGTGACCAGTTACCATAGGAGTTGCAATAGGTTTACAATTTTCTAGTCCAAATCTTTTCAGAAAATATTTCAAATACTTGGTTTGTGAAATAAAGATACCTTCTTCATTTTGAACAATTTTCAATCCTAAGAAAAAATTCATTTCTCCTATCATACTCATCTCAAATTCATTCTTCATATCTTCTAAGAATTTTTTACTTGCTTAACCATTTCCTCCAAAAATGATATCATCAACAAATATAATGATTATGAACAAACCATTTTCTATTTCTTTCAAGTACAAGTTTCTATCTACTATTCCTTTAGCAAATCCAAGTTTTGATAAGTATTTATCTAACCTTGCATACAAAGTTCTAGGTGCTTCCTTTAATCCATACAAGGCTTTCTTTAATCTGCAAACCATATCCTTCTCTACTGTCAAAGGAAAACCTTTAGGTTGCTGAATATAAAATTCTTCTTCAAGTTCTCTATTCAAGAATGCTGACTTAACATCCATTTGATATACCTTAAAAAAATTATTTTCTGCATATGCCAAGAAAATTCTAACTACTTCCATTCTTGATATAGCTGCATTTGTTTCCTCATAGTCAATTCCTTCTTGCTGACAATAGCCATTGCATACTAGTCTTCCTTTGTTTCTTATTACTTCTCCTTGTTCATTCATTTTATTTCTGAATACCCACTTTGTGTCAATCATATTTTTTTCCTTGGTTCTAGGAACTAATTACCACGTTTGATTCTTTGTTATCTATTGAAGTTCTTCTTCCATTGCTTTTATCCAATGATCATCCTTGATTGCTTCATCTATGTTCTTTGGTTCTACTTGAGATATTAGGCATAAATCTTCATTGATTTTGCTTCTTGTCATTACTCTTTTTTCTTTACTTCCTATTATCTAATCAGTAGGATTATTTCTTATCACATTCTTATTTGGAGTAGGAGTTTCTACTTCAACTATTATTTTAGGTATTGTGCTTTGTTCTTCTCTTACTTCTTCAACTTACACATTATTTTGCAAGTCATTGTTAGTCTTGATAAATAATTCATTACATATGTTAGTCATCCTAGAATAATTATCTTCATTAGAGTTATAATCCATCATCTTCAATTTAGTGCCAAACTTTTCATCTATTCTCACATTTACACACTCTACTATAGTTTTTGTTCTATAGTTGAAACATCTATAAGTTTTACTTTTTAATGAATAGCCAAGAAATATACCTTCATTGCTCCTTGGATCAAACTTATTGATAGCATCATCTCTTTTGATGTAGCATTTGCTTCCAAATATTTTGAAATATTTGACTGATGGTGAGTATCCAAACCATAACTCATAAGGTGTTTACTCCATACCTTTTTTAATTTGTTCTCTGTTTAGTGTGTATACTATTGTATTGACTGCTTCTCCAAAAAGTATTTGGTATGTCATTCTTGAATAATGTAGCTCTTGCTACTTCAATAATTGATCCATTTCTTCTTTTAGTAATCCCATTCTACTTAGGTGAATGAGGTGAAGATAGTTGTCTCCTGATTCCATGCTCTTTGCAGTAAATATTGAATTCTCTAGAAGTGAATTCTCCTCCTCTATCAGATCTTAAGCTCTTGATTTTAACTCTAGATTCATTCTCTACTTTGTTCTTGAATATCTTGAATTTATCAAATGTCTCTAATCTTTCTTTAAGGAAAGCTACCCACATCATTTTGGTAAAATCATCAACAAAAATCATAAAATACCTCTCTCCATAGAATCCTCTTGTTCTTGTGGGACCACTCAACTATGTATGAACCAATTCCAGCTTTTTTGTAGTACCAAACTTCTTGCTAGGAAATGAAACTTTCTTCTGCTTAGCCAAGATACATTCCTTACAAACAATGGAAATGGTCTTAGTGATCTTAGGTAAATCTCTCACAACAAGCATATTACTAGCTTTCACAATGTTATCAAAGTCTATGTGACAAAATCTTCCGTACCATAACCAACTATTATCAAGTTTAGCTACTAAACATGTTATTTAAGTGGTGTTTAGCTGAAATACATTATATCTAGTTCTTGTGCTAGTACCAAAAAATTTTCCTTCCTTGTACTTGATGATACATGTGTCATTACCAAACTATAATTGGTAACCTTTGTCCATAAGTTGTCCAACACTTAAAAAGTTATGTTTCAATCCATCAAAAAAATAAATATCATTAGTATTTTCTTTACCATCAAGTGTGATAGATATAATTCCTATAATGTGACAGGTTGCATTGTTCCCTACTTTGACAATTGCTCCATTATGGTTTCTGAATTTGAAATTTTTTCTCATATCAGTAGTCATGTGATGTGAATAACCACTATCAATGATCCAATATTTCCTTTCAACTTGTGAAATCAGCACACTTTCTTCTTTGATCTCTCTATCAAGATCATCCTCCTTTATAGCTATGAATCCTAATTCATCTTCACTTTTGTTTTGATCAGATTCTTCTTCTTCTTCTTCATTAGCATATAAGAAAATTCTAGGTCTTCTAGATTTGAATCTTCTCTAATACTTCCTTTCTCTTTTAGGATGCTTAGATGACCATATTCATTACATTTATAACATTTAAAGATATTCCCACCATCTTTTTCTGTTTCCACAAGAAGAGCCACTCCTTCCTAGATCTTTTCCTCAATAGACTTGTTGCTACTAGCAATGTCTCCTTGTGCTTTTGTGTTCCTTTCTAGACCAGGTTTAATATTTAATGCACTAAATGCTATCTCAACTTTTGTTAATTCTCCATATTGTTTTAGATTGAATTCTACATCTTCCAATCTACCAAGCAATGTTTCTTTGGTGAAATTTTTAGTACAAGGAATCATCAATTGAATCATCTATGTCATTTTCTTGAAAGGTGGTGTTAGAATTTTCAAGATCTTCCATATTACTTCATCATTAGATTTCTTTCCACCATGAGATGTGATTCCTACAACAATCTCAGATATTTTACCAATATAGCTTCTTATAGATTCATCTTCCATCATTCGAGCATTTTGGAATGCACAATGCAAATTTTGTAATCTAACTCTTTTTGCATGTGTATCACCCTCATAATTAACCTCTAATGTTTTCCAAATTTCATGAGATGTTTTGAGTTGTTTTTATATTTCTTCTCTTTCCCTTATGTTGCGCATAAATACTTTTCTTTGCTTCTTGGTACAAATTTCAAGATTGTCTTATTCCACAATATTTTTAGATTCCATGGTTACTAGCCAATATCTAGGACCCATGCACAAAAGATGTGTCTTCATCTTATCCTTCCAATTTTTGTAATCGGTGCCATCAAATCTTAGACTTTCCCTTCTAAACATGTTTTCCATGGATCTCCCAAAATTGTTAAACTTTTTCTTCAAGGACCTAATGCTCTGATACCAATTGTTAGAAACAATAGTCCACCAATATAACTGAGAGCGGGGGGGGGGGGGGAGTGAATTAGTTACATAAACATTTAAAACATTTATCCTCTTTAAAAAAATCAACAACCATAAAGAGTTGCACATAAACAATTACACTAGATATATTGACTAGGGAAACCCTTGTTTAGAGGGACAACCCCAGTGGGAATGATGCCCACAAGATGATGTACTAATATGAATATTCCTTGTTAGAGGATGCACCTTGTTAGGAGTTTTACTACAATATTTAGTACAAAGAGTCCCTATTAGGAGACTTTGAATCCTTGTTAGGAGATTCCAACCCTATTAGGAGTTGTGGAAGGCAACTAAAACCACTATTCAAATAGCTTTAGGATCAGATTAATGAATCCACTATCCAATTGACCTTGGTACTATTCATTTCAAAATAATAGATGTAAAATAAGCTTTACTTCTTCTTCTATCTAGTACATCAGACTTCTTCTCCTTCTGACCATGCAATCAGATTTGGAACTTTGTACTTAGTAATAATAACCCTGGAGGTTACTTACATGCATTAGTAAGTTACTCTGCTTTGCTGCTTAATAATTCACAAATATCATCACACACTCAATAATTTAAACATGGAAAACATCTTTCCTTTATATCATGCTCAAGAAAAAATCTTTGAGTTAGCTTCTCACTTAATTAAAATATGTTAACTAAATGAATACACATTTAATTAATACTTTTGGCTCACATTTATAAACAAACTTTCAAATGTGTGACTTCCATACATGCACACTTTTTGACATTATCAATGGTTGGTATACTATCTCTGGTTAATTGTGCAATCCTTCACTATATTCTTTCCTAACATTCTATTTCCATATGATTCTCTATAGATTGGCCATATCTTCCATACATAGTCAAATTAGGTTTTTCACACTTGCCCTTGTAACAAATACACACTATAGTATGCATTGGAAATTGTGCATCATCAGATAAGTAATATAATGTTCTTAATACAAAAATCACACTCTGCTACTCTATCATTCTTTTACAAACTTATTACTATATTTTCATCAATGATAAACATAATCATGAATACATCACATCAATATTGTACAATGCTTCCCATAGCATCAGCATTCATGCTAATAGTTAGGATTATTGCAAAGAGGAAGACACATGAATTTAGGTACACTTCATAGAATTCTCTACTCAAATACAAATAAGGGAAATAAATCCAAGTATTATATGAGGGCTACATCCTAAAGATTCATTAAAAAAGGCACATACAACAATCCACTGCAAACAATAATCCAATAATCATGAACTAATTGATATGATCTTTCTTATGCAAATATATCACTAATAAGGTAAACACCAAATATATACCTTATTTATAGAGTCCAATCATACTTCTTCACACATCTCCCATACACCCACATTCATCACATCATTAGAAATGTATTTTGCATCATTACATTTATACAATTCATTAACCTTGTATCTATAAGTTCCTCCTACCATATAAATTACAAATATTTAATAAAATGTAGCAAAATAAACCCAACTAATTCAAATTATGTCAACTAAGGCATAGTAAGGATATAAATGAACATCCTCAAGTTCATTCTAGATCCATGAACCTCTCCTTGAAGTTGATGACATGTTACACTAAAAGGTCAGTCAAGAACAATAAGAAATACCAACACACCACAAAAAATAATTCAATTTGATCACACCAATTAATGTGATCCAACAAAATGAACATGAAATGATATATGAATATTGACAAGTAATATAAAATACCATAGCAATAACCAAATTAACCATGTCATTTGATTCATCAATATTTTTGCATTAGCCATCAAGAGCACTAAACAATCTTCTCTATTATTAAATAAAAAAACCTTTCCAACAACCAAATCATGATCCACTCAAGATAGGGGCACAAATGCGTGTCCCAAACCACCATATTAGTGTTAGAGAAAATAATTATTATTTATTCTTTTACTTACATTTAATTATGTTAATGCATTTATTTATTAGTTGTAGTCTAGGAGTTGTTGACAACACAGGAGTTTGTTCCTATCTAAGTCATACTTATCTCCTCACCTTGATCAAGGACATTCCACCTTTTGTGGATGTATGCTTAGTTGTCATTCTTATCTCCTAGCATCTTCTAGCTTGTTCTAGAAGTCTCCTTAAGGCATTTATGTTTAGGCTGTCTCATTGTATTTCATATCTCATTTTCAAGGCATATTGTATAGCAATACATTTTCTTTGTTTGCAATATCTTGTCATAGGTATTGCTTGCCAAGGATACATAAGAGTAGAAGCTGAAGTTGATATCTAATTCCTCCTCTCAACACTCTATTAGTCCATCCTCTTCTTCTAAGAAGGAGAAAAAGAAGACTGAGACTCCTACCTATTCCTATTGTCAGAAGGGACCTCATGATGAGTCACATTATTTTCAAATGAGATTTGATGGCTATGAGAAACAAATTGTGGATTTTCAAGCTCTTCTTTAGAAGAGAACTATTTCCTCTCCATCTTCTTCTACTTCACAAGGGTTTGGCTTTCCATGTTCTTCCATGTCTTCAACATCTACATCTACATAAAGGGGGGGTTATTTTATTGTTTATAATGCTTCCTTGGTTTGATGGTTTGATAGTGTGAGCTATGTATTTAGTATCTAATCCTATATACTAGGCAATTATAGTGGCTGGCTACCTATGCATTTTGGTGAGATGGATCATCTACCATACAGACACACTCAGTTCATGCCTTCTATTTTCTATGGAGGTTATTTAGATTAGTGGTTTCTTTTTTATAGAGTTTGTGGCTTCTTCATGCTTCAATGATGCTCTTCATGATCTTCTCTTTGTTCCTATTTTCTAGGACATTCCTCTAGTTGGAGGCTTCTTTAGTCCTTCAATAGATTTTCTTACCTCTTTTTGGGGGAGGGATTTTTCCATGTAGTTTTCTCTCTTTCCCTATTTTTCAGAGGTTGCATTTCTTTGCATTGTAAATGGGTACCTAACATGGCCTAGTTGTTGAGACCCATTCCGTATTTCATCTTAGCTTTTGTAAGCTTAAGTGCATTTCCCTAAGTTGCACTTAAGGGGGGGTGTTAGAGTAAATCATTATTATTTACATTTTTACTTAAGCTTACTTAGGTTAATGTATTTATTTATTAGTTGTAGATTAGGTGTTTTTGACAACATAGGAGTTCAGATGCCTGTCATCTCACCCCATTGACATTAAGGGGGGTTATTCTATTGTTTCTAATGTTTCCTTGGTTTGATGGTTTGATAGTGTGAGCTATGTATTTAGTATTTGATCCTATATACTAGGTGATTTTAGTGGCTGGCTACTTATGCATTTTGGTGAGATGGATCATCTACCATATAGACATGCTCAATTCGTGCCTTCTATTTTCCATGGAGGTTCTTTAGATTAGCAGTTTCTATTTTATAGAGTTTATGGATTCTTCATGCTTCAGTGATGCTCTTCATGATTTTTTCTTTGTTCCTATTTTATGGGACATTCCTCTAGTTGGAGGCTTCTTCAATCCTTCACTAGATTTTCTTACCTCTTTTTGGGGGAGGGTTTTTCCCATGTGGTTTTCTCTCTTTCCCCATTTTTAGAGGTTGCATTTCTTTACATTGTACATGGATACTTAACATGGCCTCATTGTCAAGACCCATTCTGCATTTTATCTTAGCTGTTGTAAGCTTAAGTGCATTCCCCTAAATTGCATTTAAGGGGGGGTGTTAGAGTAAATAATTATTATTTACTCTTTTTTGTAAGTTTACTTAGGTTAATGCATTTATTTATTAGTTGTAGACTAGGAGTTGCTGGCAACATGAGAGTTTGTTCCTATCTAAGTCATACTTATCCTCTCACCTTGATCAAGGATGTCCCACGTTTTGTGGATGTATTCTTAGTTGTCATTATTATCTCCTAGCACTTTCTAGCACTTTCTAAGATTTTTCTAAAGCTTCCTAGAGGCTTTTATAAATAGGCTCTCCCTTTTTAGTTTTGTACAAAAATTTCATTTTTCTCATTTTTGCAATATAATTTCTCTTTGTTGCTTCAAGCTCTTGTTCCTTCCTTCTTTGATTTCTCTTCAGTAGGTTATTTTTATGCAGGTGATCTTGGTGCACTATAAAGTTAGCTTTCATCAACTTCTACCAACTTTACAGTGCACCAAAATCACTTGCATGTAAATAACCTACTGAAGAGAAACTGAAGAAGGAACAAGAGCTTGAAGCAACAAAGAGAAATTATATTGCAAGAATGAGAAAAATGAAATTGTTGTACAAAAATAAAAAGGGAGAGCCTATTTATAAAGGCCTCTAGGAAGTTTGTAGAACAAGCTTAGAAAGTGCTAGAAAGTGCTAGGAGATAAGAATGACAACTAAGCATACACCCATAAAAGGTGGGACATCCTTGATCAAGGTGAGAGGATAACTATGCCTTAGATAGGAACAAACTCCCATGTTGTCAACAACTCCTAGTCTACAACTAATAAATAAATACATTAATCTAAGTAAACTTAAGTAAAAAGAGTAAATAATAATTATTAACTCTAACACCCCCCTTAAGTGCAATTATGGGAATGCACTTAAGCTTACAACAACTAAGATGAAATGCAGAATGGGTCCTAGCAACAGGGCCATGTTAGGTACCCATGTACAATGAAAAGAAATGTAACCTCTAAAAATAGGGAAAGAGAGAAAATGACATGGGAAAAACCCTCCCCCAAAAATGGGTAAGAAAATCTAGTGAAGGATTGAAGAAGCCTCCAACTAGAGGAATGTCCCAAAAAATAAGAACAAAGAGAAAATTGTGAAGAGCATCACTAAAGCATGAAGAAGCTAAAAACTCTATAAAAAATAAACTACTAATCTAAAGAACCTCCATTGAAAATAGAAGGCATGAATTGAGTGTTTCTATATGGTAGATGATCTATCTCATCAAAATGTATAGGTAGCCAACCACTGCAATTTCCTAGTATATAGGATCAAATACTAAATATATAGCTCACACTATTGAACCATCAAACCAAGGAAGCATTAGAAACAATAGAATAACCCCGCCCCCTCCCCCTTTGATGTAGATGTAGATGTCAAAGATGTGGAAGAACATAGAAAGGTAGACCCCTATGAGGTAGAAGAGGATGGAGAGGAAATAGCGCTCTTCTAAAGAAGAGCTTGTAAATCTATAATTAGTTTCATAGCCATCAAATCTCTTTTGAAAATAATGTGACTCATCATGAGGTTCCTTCTGACAATAGGAATAGGTAGGAGTCTTAGTCTTCTTTTTCTCCTTTTTAGAAGAAGAGGATGGACCAATAGAGTGTTGAGAGGAGGAATTAAATATCTGCTTAGAATGTCCACTATAGAATCTACAATAGGTGCACTTGGAGGCTCGACAAATGGAGCTAGAGGATCAAGTAGAGTAGAAGAAGAATCCTATTGAAGAGAAAAGACCTCAATTTGATGTGGTGTGGTAGTCAAAATAGGGATCTTAGGAATAATACAAAGGTTCAAATATACTAATTGCACCACACAATGCTCTTGCAAAAGAGAAATAGTGTGCTCCGACAATGGAGATGGTGGACCAAAGTGTGAGAAGGTGTAGAGATGAGAAAAAGGATTAACTACCCCTATAGCAATAAGACCTCCTATTACATGATCCTGAATGAAGACTGAATCAATAGAGAACTCAATTGTCTTCCTTGATCCACTACATGTAATCTAAGAAATCAATAGAAGGTTTGCAGATAGAGATGAAACATACAATACATCATTGAATATACCATCTTGGATGTGAACTAAACCTTTCCCATAGACTGGTAGGGTAGTGTTATTCCCCATGAGGATATGAGGAATGAGAGAAGCCTCAATAATGGAGAAGACATTTTGAGAAGATGCCATATGGTGAGAAGCACATAAATTGAGTATCCAAGGAACCTATGAAGGAGATGTAATGGAAGACTATAATGCATGACCCTTTCCAAGATATGATGTAGATGTTGAAGAGGTAGAAGAAGCTTGAAATGAAGACCCTTATGAGGTAGAAGAGGATGGAGAGGAAATAGTGCTCTTCTGAAGGAGAGCTTGCAAATTAGCAATCCATTTCTCATAGGCATCAAATCTTTTCTGGAAACAAGGTGACTCATCATGAGATCCCTTCTAACAATAGGACTAGGTAGGAGTCTCAATCTTCTTTTTCTCCTCCTTCTTAGAAGATTATGAACTAGTAGAGTGCTAAGAAGAGGAATCAGATATCTACTTCAACTTTTTCTCCTATGTATCCTTGGCAAGCAAGGCCTGTGACTATGAACTTGCAAGTGAATCCATCTAAGTGATCTTGGACTATTCCCATGTCAATAAATCAAAAAATATCTCAAAACAAGGCATCTAATGTCTATTACCCAAGACATCCATAGTGGAGTAAAAAGTGGAAGAGAAGATCTGATACTGCCCTCACAACTTTGAGAGTATCAAAAAGATACTCTCATCATCTATTTTGTTTTTCCCACATCCCTGTAAAATTGTGAACAGATATTTGAACTTCAGCAAGAAGTCTTCAAAAGTGAGAAAGCTATCTAGTGACAATTAAGTCAACTCTACATCAAGCTAAAGTGCCCAAAACTCATTCACTATGCGAAACAAAGTCTGACATTTGGTCCAATAAGCCATGGAGTGGTCAAACCATCCAAGTGAAGTAATAGACTATCTAAAATGTTTAGGGAAATCAATCTCATGGCCTCATACATTTTGGTTTTGTATTGAAGAAACTCAAAAGTGCACTACAAAATAGGTTGGTTCTCATCCAGACATGACCATAGACCTTGTGACATGAGAAGTCTAGTCATTTGTGCTTTCTAGGTGTGATAATTGTGTGGCATGAGTCGGGTCATAGAAGGATCTAACATTGAGAGAAGAAGATGGAAGTAGAAGGGTCTTATTCTAAATTAAATTATAAAGAATAAAATACACCCCCCCTCCCCCCCCCCCCCCCCACAACTGATAATGATATCCCTCAAATACCAAAGAAAAAAACTATAGAAAGCATAAAAACTGAGAGAAGAACCTAGATTCTAGATGTAGAGAAGAAGGAAATAGAAGTCTCTACATCAAAGCCAGAAATGGGAGATCAAAGGAAGTCAAAATGAAATGAAATTTGTACCATTGTCTTTGTCTTTGAACCAGCTTTCCAACACTTCTTTTAGATTGGAAAAATACCTCTGTATGTTCAAGTTATGGTCAAAAAATCAATTGCTGCTCCAAAACACTAGCTTACTGGAAAAATACAATCATTGGAAAAAATTGATGGCCATACTCCTGTTGACTGGATGTTGCCAAAAAAAATTTAGCCACCAGATTATTGACATCAGTAGATGGAAAATGAGATTATCGAGCTAGAAAATGATGTTAGCAGGTGAGGTAGGTGTGATGATGTTAGCCTGATGTGTTGCCGAGAAAAGTTGATGTGGACCTGGAAAAAGTTGATGTAAGTGCCAAAGAATGATGTCAGTATTGTCTTAGAGTGACATCATGCTAGATTAGTGATTGGTAGTGTCATTGATAGTGGTGGCACCTAGGAGGAGAACTCAATGGTGCTACTAGTTGTCTGCTGGTAGGGGTGGTGGGTCGATGGCCGGTCAAAGCAAGTCAGGTAGTGTTGTCACTATAGTGGTGCGACTTGTTGTGATAGTAATTGCACTACACAAGGGTGGTGTGGCATTGGCCCCATAGTGGTGTAGTGGTAGTGCAATGGCACTGTGACCAAATTTAAATTAATTTTTTGCACAAAAATTCTATACAATCTATATGGTCAAACTGAGGGGGGTTAAAAAAATCTCAAGATGCCACAAAAGCCAAAAATTGAAAAGTTTTATATGGATTTTAACTGTAACTGACCTTCTAAACTCAATGGCAGCATCTATTTAGACCCAAAGTGCTCCAAAAAATTGTTCTTCCCCTAGATTGAAGAAAAAAATCATAAAAAAGATAGAGTTTGTATCTTTGAATCATGGCTTCAAAAATTCTTTAGCTAAGAAGCAATAGGGAGGCTCTAATACCATGTACAAGTTTATGAAATCCAACTTCATAGCTTGCCAAGATCACCTACATGCAAATAACCTATTGAAGGGAAACCAAAGAAGGAAGAGGTGGAGCTTGGAGAAACTAAATGGATTGAGAGAGGAGATATTGCAACAATGAAAATGTATTGCTATACAATATGACTTGAAAATAAGTTACAATAGGAGAACCCAAATATAAAGGCCTCAAGGAAGCTTGTAGAAAAAGCTAGAAAGTGCTAGGAGATAAGGTTGACAACTAAGCATACATCCATAAAAGGTGGGATATCCTCAATCAAGGTGAGAGGATAAGTGTGACTTAGTTAGGAACAAACTCCCATGTTGTAAAAAAACCCTACACTAAAACTAATAAATAAATGCATTAAACCTAAGTAAATTTAAGTAAAAGCATAAATAATAATTATTTACTCTAACACCCCCCCTTAAGTGTAACTTAGGGGAATGCACTTAAGCTTACAAAATCTAAGATGAAATGTAGAATGGGTCCCAACAAGGAGGCCATGTTATGTACCCATGTACAATGCAAAGAAATCAACCTCTGAAAATGGGAAAAGAGAGAAAACCACATGGGAAAAACCCTCCCCCAAAAAGAGGTAAGAAAACCTAGTGAAGGACTAAAGAAGCCTCCAACTAGAGGAATGTTGCAAAAAATAGGAGCAAAGAGTGATCATGAAGAGCATCACTAAAGTATGAAGAAGCTACAAAATATGTCAGAAAAAAATTGCTGATCTGAAGATCCTCCACAGAAATAGAAGGCATGAACTGAGAGTGTCTATATGGTAGATGATCCATTTCACTGAAATGCATAGGTAGCTAGCTACTGCATTTTCCTAGTATATAGGATCAAATACTAAATACATAGCTCACACTATTGAACCATTGAACCAAGGAAGCATTAAAATAATAAAATAACCCCCACTTAACGTAGATGGGGTGAGATGATAGGCAACTGAGAAAGTGGGCCAAAATTCTTTGCAAAAAGAACCAAGAATAGCAAGAGAGAGGAAGAGGTACAAACACCTATAAAGGCACATGTCACCAACACATCATGGGGCTAATGTTAGGGAAGGGACACTTACTTGACAAATAAATAGGGCACAAAAACAACAACAACTACCCCCCCCCCCCCCCCCCCCCCATGGTGCTTTATAAAAAAGTGCAATTACAACTATCTCAAAATAATGTTCATGAACCTAAAATGCAAGAGCGGCACTTTATATTAGTGTATTTGCATAAAGATGCTTACAAATGATATCTACAATGATCAAAAAGGGAAAAAAACTAATACAAAAGATAGTACAACCCAAAAAAAAAATCCCATGCCATGAAAATGATCCTCAGACCTAGAACACACAAGATATCCACCATAGAGAAAAAATGCCAAAAACATGATAGAAAGAGCATGGGGTAGAATCTAAAGGAAATGACAACATTTTTGAAAAGATGACAAAACCAACTTTCCAAAAATATAATATTTTTGGAAAATGGAGATGGGACAAACAAGATATGCTTGTCAGAGTGAAAAATAGAACTTTTGACTTTGACTAAAATAATGGGAAATAAAACTACATCAAAACTTTAAAAATATCTACACAATGTCTCTATCTCAGAACTAGCTTTCTGGCACTTCTTTTAGATCAGAAAAATACCACCATATGCTCAAGTTATGGTCAAAAAAGGACCTGGACTACTAGTAAGAAGGTGGTAATGATGTAGTACTAACATCATACTGACATCAAAAAATCAATGGATTAAAATTGATGGCCATAGGGGCATAGCAGAAAAAATAAGGTGCCACTCTTGCATTTTGGGTTCATGAACATTGTTTTGAGATAGTTGTACTCGCACTATTTTATAATGCACCATGGGGGTTTAGTTGTTGTCATTTCTATGCCTCTTCCTTTTTCAAGTGAGTGTCCCTTCTACAACATTAACCCCATGATGTTTTGGTGGCACTTGTCCTTATAGGTGTTTGTACCTCTTGCTCTCTCTCGTTGTTCTTCATTCTTTCTACAAGAGGATTTTGGCCCACTTTTTTAGTTGACTATCATCTCACCCCATTTACATTAAGGGGGGTTATTCTATTATTTCTAATGCTTCCTTGGTTTGATGGTTTGATAGTGTGAGCTATGTATTCATTATTTGATCCTATATACTAGCCGATTGTAGTAGTTGGTTACCTATGCATTTTAATGAGATGGATCATCTACCATATAGACATACTCAATTCATGCCTTCTTATTTCTATGGAGGTTCTTCAAACCAACAATTTTTTTTTGATAGAGTTTATTGCTTCTTCATGCTTCAACGATGCTCTTCATGATCTTCTCTTTGTTCCTATTTTCTAGGACATTCCTCTAGTTGGAGGCTTCTTTAGTCTTTCCCTATATTTTCTTACCTTTTTTTGGGGGAGGGTTTTTCCCATGCAGTTTTCTCTCTTTCCCCATTTTCAGAGGTTGCATTTTTTTGCATTGTACATGGGTACCTTACATGGTCTAGTTGCTAGGACCCACTTTGCATTTCATATTAGCTTTTTTAAGCTTAAGTGCATTCCCCTAAGTTGCACTTAAGGGAGGGCGTTAGAGTAAATAATTATTATTTATGCTTTTACTTAAGTTTACTTAGGTTAATGCATTTATTTATTAGTTGTACTCGAGGAGTTGTTGACAACACGTGAGTTTATTCCTATCTAAGTCATACTTATCTCCTCACCTTGATTGAGGACATTCTGCCTTTTGTGGATGTATGCTTAGTTATAATTCTTATCTCCTAGCATCTTCTAGCTTATTCTAGAAGTCTCCTTGATGTCTTTATATTCGAGCTCTCTGATTGTATTTCATATCTCATTTTCAAGGCATATTGTATAGTAATACATTTTCTTTGTTTGCAATATCTTCTCTCTCAGTCTGTTTAGTTTTTCCAAGCTCCACCTCTTCCTTCTTTGGTTTCCCTTTAGTAGGTTATTTGCATGTAGGTGATCTTGGTGAGCTGTGAAGTTGGATTTCATCAACTTCTACAATTAGCAACCAAAAAAGTTACCTAAGCAATCCATGCTAATCCAAAAACTAAAATATTGTCTATTCACAAATAGTTAAAATACCTATCTTTTTCAATCAACCATAACCAACTCAAATCATCATTTGAACCTTTGAAAATTGGTATGATTCAAGTATGGACATCTAAGAAACATCATAAAACTTTGATCCATATAATCTTAGATACAACAATCATACTACTCCTTTATTTTCACTAAACTGACTCGAAACAGTAATTAAATTGAAAAAATGTGTTAACATCAATGACAACACATATCTCAAATATGTAAAGGAAACTTTAGAAGCACACATTTTCATAGTATTCCAATAGCAATTACCTATTTATCAATTATTTTTAGTTTCTCATTAGTGACTTGGGAAGGCTAGAAAGGATCATTTAGTTTCCAATGTTTAGCCTCTATGTGTTTGAATCCATCATTATTACCGTGAATGATATTCAAGTAGCTCAAATTATTTCTTGTAATATTTCTATTGTTCTTCTCTATTTATGGAACTCTTAGTTCTCCCTTCTCTTTTTGAAATCTCTTAGGCCCTACCCGAAGGGAACCATGCATGAAATCATCTCCCTTCCTATCGTCTTGATATGGATTTTGGTTCCTATTGATATCATCACCTCCTTAATGAAATCCTATAAATTTTCTTCACTTGACCATTAAAAATTAACATAACATAGTTTATACATTATAATAAAATCTATTTTTATTATTGAAATCAAAATTGTGCTTATAGCAAGATGTAGAATCTAGCTATCTTCTTGGAAAATGGAAACACTCTTTAGATATACATATCCTATGGCAATAGTGAGTCTTTGGGATTAAATGACCAGTTCCTTTTTGTAATCACCTATACTAAACTTGAATGAGAATAGGGACAAAAAAAAAAGTGAAAAAAGAAATCTAAAACTAATGGGTAATGCACTTATAATCATTAAAAATAGTCTAGTAAGCTAAGAGCCCTTGTTTTGATTAAGTAAAAATAGGTTTTAAAGGACCTAACACCTTTACAATAGTAGTGTTCTAGAGAGAAGCATGAGAAAAGAACAACAAAGAGAAGAAACCAAAAACAATGAGAAACAGACCTCAGACAACAAAAAAGAGGTCACAAAAGATAGTGCTGGAAAAGATAGCAAAATTCCAACAAAGGTACAACAACTGACTAGCTAAGGAGTATTAATCAAATTCACATCCTGGTCCACCAAAGAATGCATGGTTTTAGTAGTAGCTTTCAACTCATCTTTCTTACTAGTTTCCTCAATCTTCATCGAATGGGCCTTAGTATGCTTGCTAGGTCCTTGAGAATCAGCCCCTAGGGGAGAATCTTGGCCTTTATCTACCTCATTCTTCTTCAGGAAATGAGTCACATTATCCACCAAATTTTTTTGCTATTTATCCATGTTACCTAACCTGGTTTCAAGTTTTGAACCCTTGCCCTAGATACTACTAATGTCCTTGTCCATAACCCTCTGCTTAGCTTCCATCACAAGGATCTTGTGCATTAGATTTTCCACATCTTTAGCATTTCTTATGACCTCCAAAAGCCTATCAATGTGCTGTCCTAAGGTTCTTTCCCCTCTAGCTATTTTGCTCAATTGATCCATTTCCTTGTTCAGTAGCACCATTTTATGCTTTAGGATGCCAATATCCTTCTGAATAGAGCTAGGGTTACCAAATAAGCCTTTAGAAGATCCTAGCCCACCACCAGCATAACCACCCCCATAAGATTTAGAACCCTATTCACCATCATCAGCATAGTCAAAATCCTCATTCATCTTATTGACATTTTTATTATCCTATCGCTGCACAAATTGCCTTCTTCTTTCCAAGCGTTGAACTAGGGGCTCATCATCAAAAAGAAGAGAAACCCTCTCATCATGACATCCCTTTCCCTTTCCTTTGATACGTCCCCTATTTTTGATGTGCTCTCTAAAAATTTCTTCAACATAATCATTTTCCCTCTCCCAGTTAGAATCTTCCTTCTCAACATTCTTTTTATTTTTCTTATTGCTGCCACCTGAACCTTTTTTGGGCTAACTAGACCCTTATCGGCCTCATCTTGCATATCAAATTCATAGCCCTTTTCCTAAATGCTTCCTTTATTATCTTGATTACCCCCTTTAAATTTTATAGGTTTCAAGTTTTTTTGGATTTGAGCACATTCATAATCAAAACCATTAAACCTTCATGACAGACATGTTCACCAGTCGGGTCATGCTGGATGGCTTGAGTAGAGATAGAAAGAGATTGTAATAGATAGGAAGGAAAATTCACCCTAATATCATGTCGAAAATGGTTTACCAGCATAAAGTGGTAACCATATGATTTTGTATATCTACCATCCAAATTCAAATATTCCATAATAACAAAGAACACAAATTGCCATGAACAAGACACAGAAGCCAAGTTAAAATAAGAATTACCTATCTTAACTAGGCAATTTATTTCCTATTTAGTCTCAACAAAGTCATCAATCACCTTATCTGAGATCTTCCTTTCCCTATAAAAATCCATCCTATCCAAATCCAAACTAGTAGCCTCCTCAATGGTCTCTTCCATGACCTCCATCCTCTAATTCCTGACCAACACTGAACCATCCTTCCAAGATTTAAAAAATTGGTCCATGATTGCAAGGTTATTTCCTTTGAGTCTCTCCATGTAATTGGTAAAATTTCCATGCTTAAGGATGTCCCAAACCTTTGGTTTATTCTTCCATTCCATATAGCTGGGTAGTTCAACCCATTTCCTCTTTCCCCCCATTATCTCTACTATAGATGCACTAGTTTGCTTGCACTGAGAATCCCTAAACAATCTACGATCACCACTACCTAAGCATGGATAGAAAGAAGCAACCCATAATCCATGCAAGCTACCCACATTTCTAAAAATAATTTTACACCTCACTCCAAAGGATTCAAATTCATAATTCACTAACAACATCATTATTAAGGGATTTTTGCTAGGATTTCCATTTGTCATGCTTAAGATGCTCATGACCATTAGCAGGTAAAGTGTTATATGACTCCCATATGATCTTTTGATCATTACAACATTCCACATTCAAAGGCCAATCAGCTAAACCATTGGCTTCCCTATAATTATGAGATATTTTACGATTTTGGAAAGAATTAATAATATAACCTACCTCAGAAATAATATTGCTAATGGTCCATGAAGGTGGGTTAATTTTCTTTAAGTATTTTATGATATTAAGGGAATCACCTTCAATCCAAATGTTTTTCAAATTCAAATCTTTGCCCTAAATAAGACCATAAAGTGTAGCAGAGGCTTTAGCAATGTGACTGGTTTGACACCCCAAATTTATAGCCATACCATCACCAAAGTCACCATTAGAATTTCTAATCACCACTCCACAACTAGTGATGCTCAAGTTCCCTTTTGAGGCCCCATCAAAGTTAATCTTAAACTAGTTAGTTGGAGGACAATCCCATCTTGTGCTTTCCCTTTGTTTAGGATCCTTTGTGTTCAATATCAAACTCTTGATATTCCAATTATTAATCACCCCCACATCCCATTCATTTGAAGGTTGCTGTCCCATACCACAAATTTTGATATTTTCATGCAAAACGACCTTGATTATATGGAAAACTTGAATTGGATTGGATTCCACCCCTCTAAAGATCCTATCATTAAGCTAAGAGCCCTTGTTATTGAATAAATAACAAAAATATTATACTATAAATAATTATGTAAGAAACTTAATTAATTGGCTTGCATGATTAGATCATTAAAAATAACCTTCTAATAAATGAATTGATCAAGCACTAAGACTATTTACATTGTCAACCAAGTCATTTATTTAAAATTCCTAATGCTTTTAAATAAAATAACCCATTATGTGCATACACTTATCTTTAAAAAGAAATTAAAAGGAAAAAATTGATAATTTTTCGTATCCTCCAAACAAATAAATGCACTTTTAACCATTAAGGGTACACTCACATGGATCAAGAAAAGGAGAATGCCAAACCTTCACACACTTTGCATCCAAGCCACTCAAATTCTATGGGATTCTTATATATGCATGCATATCCAAAGCTCTTTATATCCAAAATATACATATTAATGTTATAGTGAACAATTTTATCTAGGGTTTTTGGTATTTTTGTTATCTTTTATTTGTATCATTCATGTCATAGCTTAAAAATGTCTATATACTATCTTCATTCACATGCTATCTTGATGATATTCCAATGATTTTCTTCCTTTAGTTTCAATTTCTTGTTATCTATTTTTGGTATTTTTGTTGTGGCTTAAATTAGTTGCAAGGTTAGATATATCCTTTTGGGATTCCCTCTCCTTCACCACATCAACAAGGTGGAATCACATGTCTGCCAAATGTGGATCATCCTCTATTATGAAATGATGATAATGTGATAAGTGTAATGAAGGTAGATCTCACATGTAAAGTGGAATGTTATAACAATCATCACTACCCAAAGTGGAATTTATCCTACACCATATAAAAATAAGGTGAAAATTTCCAGATGTGTAATATACAAACTATGATGTAATGCATTATCCTAACTAATATTAATTAAAGTATAATTAGGAATATTAAATTATGTCAACACCTCTTTTAAATGAAACTGAAGGAAATTCACTCAAACTCACAATGAAAGATGGGTATTGACTACTCAACTATTTTAGGTACCCATGTATAATATGGGAATGCAATGTGATCTCTCATATGGTGGAGAAAGAGAGAAAACCTCATGAGATAAAATCCCCCTCCAAAAGAGAGATGGAAAAAAATAAAATGTAGGGATGGAGAACTCAAGCACCTAGAAGGACTACATAAATCATGTATATACAATAAATTATCCCTAAATGGGATATAAAGGAGGAGGTATGATATCCCCCCTTCCCCCCCACCTAATGAAGAACCTCCAATATTGATGAAATTCTCATACAAATAAAAGATAATCCACTTCCTATGAGAAGCATGTCTCCCCTTAAGAAAAATAAGGTATGAAGAATGATGAATAAGTCAATATATGTCCAAAAGGAATGAGGAGGAATTAAGTATCCAATTGTTCATCTCTAGAAGTTGAATGTTATCTTAGAGATTAAAAAATCCATCACATATACATGATTAAGTTGAACAAAGAACTATGACAAAAAGGTGAAGGAGGAATCTTATGAATGCCAATCTCCAAAGTAGGTGAAGAAGTATCTCCCATTATGATGAAGTTATTTTAAAAGATAATAGGGATCCCCTCAAGTATGTCTTGCAAACCTAAAATGTGAGACTCCATAAACATATCAAAAATGCCATCCAAGTAGTTTTCCTACACTGCAAGATATAAAACACTATGATCATGTAGCTTTATAGAAGAACTAAAGAAAAACTAAGAAAGAGGTGGAGGATCATAAATTATATGATTCTAAAAAATAAGCATCCTCAATTAGGTTCTCATTTTATCACCATTTAGAATATATGGGTTACCACATTGATTGTGTATCATATAAAATGGTGAGAAATTCTAGAATATACCACTCTCCAAATTATAGGTACATGTAGGAAGATCCAAAATAAATGAAATTCAATTAGCACAAGATGGGTTGCTAACTCATAATTTTCAATGTAGGATTTTGGATTGACCTTCATTTCTCTAAGAGAAGGAATTGAAAATGACATAAAAATGAGAATCTTATCTAAGAAAATAAGTGGTCAAGGGAAATGAGAATTATGTACTCACCTTGAGGGATGGTAGATGAGGAAACTTCCAAATCTACCATAAAATATCAAAATTTGAAATCTTTCTATATCCATGACCTTAAAACCTATGTTTTCTAACTCTAGAAGTTAGTATAGGTACAAAATGAGGTAGACAAAAAAATAGGATTGACCTATAACCCAAGGTGCCAAAACTATATGGTTATGTTTTGTATCCATGTATGGTTTTGTAATTTTACAAAATTTGAATCCGTAGCTTTGATATATTCTCCTAAAAACAAGAAAAATGGGAAATATTTTGGGTAAAGGGAATAGCCTTAGTCAATCTCCTATATAGGCATTAACCTAAAAATGTAATTGGAAGTTCATAAAGAAATATGATCTAGATCTAAAACAAAGGTTACTTTATCCCTCAATGATGTAATGCAACTTTGACAATGATCACAAGTGTTGTTTCAATATCTTGGATCATAAAGTTCCAATAAGAAATCATAAAACAAAACCCTTTAATGATGAATGTTATAGTTTTCCACAAATTTGGATTGAATAATAAAGAAATGAAGAATACTTGAATCGATAAATGTAAATCTCCTTTCTTGATTGCAATCTTTTTTCCTTAACCTCTAATGGAAGAAAAAAGCTAGGTATATGTAATTAAATGTCTTAGATGTATGATGTAAATGTTGTATTGAATATTTTTAATGCTAGATGACTTCCTTGCACTTGAATTCTTGATGGAATTTAATGTGTAATGATGGGTTCATTTTGATGTGGACATTTATGTACTTTCTTAAACTCTTTGAATGTGTAACATCTTTATTTCTTGGGATTAGAGATGATATTGTTTGAGTTGATGTAATGTGAAAGTGAGGGGAAGAGGTATGATTTTATAGTGATTTCAAAGTCTAAATTTGAGAAGGTTGACTTTAATAGGAAAAAAATGAAACACATTTGCATTAGGCCTAAAACCCATCAAAATTGAAATTGGTTTGACCTATACTCAAGAAGTGTAAATTGGGGGGTGGATTTGGGGTTCAAGAAGGTTAAGAGAAGGTTAGTAAAACTAAGAAGATAGGTGGAAAAAATAAGTATAAACACATCCCAAATTTGAAATTACCAAAATAGGGCCTAATAGGTCATAAAGGGAATATAAATTAGGTAAATTGATGAATATTGAGGGAATTATTCATATAAATTATAGACATTCTTGAGTTTTGAACAAATAATATTGATTTGGAAAGTGCAAAAGTGCTAGGAGAATTTGAAATCATGTGGTAACCCATAAATGCTAAAATAGGATTGAAAATGAACACTTATAAAGGGTTCTTACTTTTTAGGACTATACATCTAGCTCCCACTTTACAAAGAGTATGAGTTCACTTCATGCTCATGATAAAGTAGTACAAGGAGAGAAAGATAAAGATCATGGAAAATTTTTAAGGAGATAATACATTGCTAAGTTAAAGGAAACAAGCCCCCAAACTAAGGATCTTAAGTCAGAGATCCATATCAAGGACACAAAAATGACAACAAATCCTTAGATCTCACTAAGATTTTAATTTAACTAGTTAAAGAGACCTCGATAGATAAAATGTCTCAACCACTAATATCATACTCAAAAAAGCTACTACAAGAGCACAAGTGGTCACTTGAAAAGAAAAAGAACATACATCAAGGATAAGATTAGACTCCATGATCCAATAAAATAGATAATTGTATCATTATACAAAACCATGGAGGAGAGATCAAGACAATCATGGACAACATAGGATAGGAAATTTTATGTTGTACCTTGAAAAGTTTGTGCCTACTAGAAGATTGAAAATTTCTTTGAGCATACTAGAATCTTTTTGTGTATGTGTGTTGTGCACCTCATGAATGGATGTTAGTATTTATTGTATTGAAGAATACATTTTCTTATTGTATATACACCTCAAAGATGAGCGTAGATCCATTGTGTCCATGAATATTGGTCATATATGTGCACCCCATGTTGGATGTGGAATCTTTGTATCCATGAGGATTGGTTTTCTTCTACGTGCCACATGGATGGGTATTAGTATCTATGACATAAATGAGGATTGGTTGGTTACCACGTAAATCTATGCAAGGGAGGATGTATGTATGCCCCTTGCATGCCCCCCCACCCCAAGATGGAAAAATAAGTACTATTTTCATCTTGAGGAAAAGAAGAACATGGATGAAACACTTTCAAATACCAATACAATATCCACAAGAAATAATCTAAACCAACAAGCTCACATGTAGTACCTCCCATGTTTGCGTTGTATACCATGGCTTATTTTTTATATGAGAGATACTTTAATGTTTTCTTATACACTGGCATATTGGGATGCCTTGATGACTTTAAATTATTTTGATTTATAGTATCATAGTTGATAGATGATAGAAACACTATTGTTCAGCTTGATCATATTTGCATGATGATGTTAGTGATTTGACATGATGCTTTATGATGATGTCTTAATAATTTTTATTTAGATGTGGATTATTGTTTATAATTACCTGATGGATATTATTTGGATAAACTAATGGTATAATTGTTTATGGATATTTATCTTGTTCTTTTAATAGACTTATGAAATGTTGAAAATGAAATATTTAAATGGATATTCTTATTGAATTTGATTAGATGCTTTATTACATGATTAAGTCTACTTGTTGCTTCAACTATTATGTATTGTACATCTACACTTGATGTTGTTTATTTACTACACATGAACTTATATCCCTAAAAGTGAAAAATAGAGTTAGTGATTTGGCTATTCATAATAAGATAATTTCATCCTTGTATTTGTGACATATCTATCTAGATGATAGTATTAATCCTCTGGTAATTGGTGAATCTAGTTGTTAGACCTGTGAACATGTTTGTATATTTAGGATTTCATCGTTATCATATAAAAATTTCATTTTTAAATGCAATTTTATATTTTAAGGGAAAATTTATATATTGATTTAATTTATTTTTATTTATTATTTTTTGTAGTTGAATTCCAAGCAATTGGAATTGCTTAATTTATTTGAGGAAATGGGCTAATTGATTGTTGAGTTATTTTAATAAGCTAACTAGTGTAGGAGCACCCAAACCTCCATTCTCTAGAGAATCTATCATTTTAACTCTACATGAGTTATAATCAAGGGCTATTGTGCCTAAGAGACATTTGTAATAGGTAGAAATAGTTATCTAATAAATCAAGCCTATTTGTGAGACCTAGTCCCCATTTGGTGCTTTATAAACCATGGGTTTTGATTATGGTCAAAGGGAAAATCTTAGACCTAGCATAGTTTAGGATTATATAGAGGTTTAATAATATTTTTAAGTCCCATAGGGAATGAGGAAAAGGTCCTAGTTGGGTTATACTACACAATTTGCAAAAAATGCCAAAAGTTGCATAATGCAAGAAAAGTTGCTTAACAACTTTTGCATAATTACTCCCCAACAATAAAAACCTTTGAATATTAGTTGGATTGGTTCAGGTAAGTCTTCAAATATCCCTTTTATATTAGTGGAATACAAAGGATTTAGTTTTTCCATTTGAATCAATAAAAGATCCCATTTTTCCTTCTAAAATGTTGCATTTCCATAGTGTATGGATTGCTATGGATTGGCACATGTGAATGATTGATTGATTTGGAATCCTAAACCTCTTAGTAGAATAAAAGTGGTTTGAGGGTTTGAAGTCCTTCGCAACTAAAGTTATCTAAACTTCTTTCTTAGGTACACCAAAATCCTCCATTTGGTGACTAGTTTTAGTAAAAATGGCCTAACTTGCATTCCCATTGTGGAAAATTCATGCCACTTGGTAAAATGAAATTTATGAAGATGTGAAATAAGGTCCCTAAAGTATGGGAGATGTAAATCAAGGATACTAATGTTTTTTTCAAGCCCTAGCTCAAACATCTCTATCTATTTGGTGTAGGACAATAGGTGTTGAAGTGTTGTCAGCACTTGGGAGATGGATGAAACCAATCAAAGGGTGGATAATGATCTCTTATATATTCATACATATTTTCTATTTAATATACTAACCTTTTAAATAACCTAATCAATAATTCCTTTAGGAAACCTAGCAATTAGGCCTAACAAAGGAAATTGTTGCATTTTTGGTAAGAGGGTCATTTGACTAGTCTGGGGTCTAAAAGTTTGGAATCTTACAATCCTTCCAAAAGGGTATCCATATCTAAAGTTTTTTTCTAGATTTTTTGGTTTAATTTCAAACTAATATCTAATTACCTTGTTGATAGGGTTAATTGGGGCTCCTAGGCCTAAAAGGCAATTTTGTTATCTATGATCTTTGGGAAAAAGATAGGCTAACCAAACCCACTAGTCTGAGTTGTATGGATTTTAAGGAACCTTTCCACTCCACTATAAACTTATAAGTTCTCATTTCAAGCATAAACCTAGCATTTGGATATTTTGTTCTTTAAGATCTAGTTGTGCTCTTTTGGTGCCTAGGCCATGTTTTTGAGTAAGTTTGTTTCAAAGGTGTAGAGCCCTCTCTTGAATCAATTTTGGGGTGTTTGAAGTAGTTCAAGGACACACCACATCATTATTGCTTGTTTAAGGGAGAACTCTGCATCAAGTAGCATCAGAGCAACCTAAGCTCCCTTAGGGTAAGAAATTTGACAACACTGTGGAAGGAGAAGATGAAGGAGGGTTATCTTCAAGGATGACCAATGTAGAGATTTTGAAATACTTGAGAGACTGAAAACTAAGTCAAGATGAACAAAGAGATGCACTTGATGAGGCAAGAGATGAATAACCTTAAAGTAGAGATTTTTAATAGAAGTAGTGAAAACTTTGAAGAATTTAGACAAGAGAGTGATGAAGAATTCCTTGAGTAGGAGGAAGAAGAATACCCTACTAACCAGAGGCTACTTATAAGGACTTTGAATTCTATAGAGAGCAGAACTATGGATGCTAAGCTTGAATTTCCCACATACAATGGGAAGATAGACCTAGAGGCTGCAATGTATTGGGTAGATACCCTAATTAGTTCTTTGATTGTGAAGACATCCCTAAGAACCAAAGACTGAAGATTTCCAAGTCTAGGCTCAAGGGCTCTACACTCACATGGTGGAACTTGACTCAAGATGATAGGGTGAAGAATGAAAAGAATCCACTCACCACATGGAAGAAAATGGTGGCTCTACTAAGAGAGACCTACATCCTTGAGGATTATGAAGTTCAACTTCATAAGAAGAGAATGAGTTTGAGGTAGAAGGAGATGGACATCCCTACCTACACTGAGGAATTTCAAACATTGGTGATGAAATCTAAGCTTGTTGAACTTGAAAGTGTGAAACTTGCTAGGTATATGAAAGGAATAAGGCTTTCCATTTAAGATGAATTAAGTTTAACAAGCCCTATCATTGTGAACTAGTGCTATCAATTGGTACTCAAGCTTGAAGAAAATTTCAATAGGAGGCATGAACAAAGTGGTAGAAATAAGGGAAATAATGATAGAGGAAAAGGAAACTTAGGGGGTAAAGAAATACAAGGCAAAAAACCTCAAGGAGATTATAACAAGGAGAATACTCAAGGTGAGAATAGTTCAAGAGGTGGATACAAAGGAATATCCTAAAAAGTAGAACAACCAAGGAGAAAGAAAAACTAACCTTGTTCAAGAAGATGATGATGATGACAGTGTCAGAGATTTTACTAATGAAAAAGGGGCTACTCTCATGATGAAGAGGACATGGATCCAAGCACCTATACTAGCAGAGCCTCCACAAAGAAAAAACTCTTCAAGAACAACTGTAAAAGCCACAGAATGGTATGTAAGGTAGTTATTGATTCTAGTTCTACTAAAAATCTTGTCTCTAAAGAAATGGTAGATAAGTCTAATCTAGAAACAAGACCCCACCCTAATCTCTTCCATGTATCTTGGTTAATTAAAGGGCAAAAAAATTGATAAATGAGTAGGCTTGGGTAGATTTTCAAATAAAAGATTATAAGGATAGAGTACTTCATGACATTGTAGACATGGAAATATGTCACCTTTTACTAAGTTCTCCATTGTAGTATGACATTAAGGCCAAGTGTGATGGTGTCACTAACAAATTCCAAATTTCCAAAGATGGTCACAAATATAATCTTCTTCCCAACGCTGACCCTCACCAAGAGAAACCTAAAGAATAGTTAGTTTCCATGGTAGGTGAACAAGAGATGTTGAATACCATCAGAGAATCTCAAATAGGGTATGTCCTAGTCCTCAAACCTAAGATGAAAGAAGTCACCTAAGAAGTGCCTAAAGAGGTGAATTATCTACTATAGAAGTACAAAGGGATACTTGTAGGAGATACTATAGATGAACTCACATCATTGAGGGACATCTCACACCAGATTGACTTCATACCAAGTGCTTCTCTACCCAACAAGGATGCATATAAACTCACCCCTAATCATAATGTAGATGTGTCCACACATATTAGTAATTTTTTGGAAAAATAACTCATTCAAAAGAGTCTCAACCCTCGTGCAATACCTAGTGTTTTGGCCCCTAAATTGGATGACAAATGGATGCTTTTCATTGACTCTAGGGAAATCAACAAAATAACCATAAGGTATAGGTTTCCTATACCTAGGACTAAAGATCTTCTAAAACAACTTGGAGGAGCATGCTACTTTTCCAAAATAGACCTTAAATTAGGCTACCATTAGATAAGGATTAGGCATGGAGATGTGTGGAAATCAACATTTAAAACTACTAAAGGGTTATATGAATGGCGTGTCATGCCATTTGGTCTAAGAAATGTCCCTAGTACCTTCATGAGGTTGATGAATGAATTTCTTCATGACTTCATAGGTAAGCTTGTGATGTTATATCTTAATGACATATTGATCTTTAGCAGGTCCAAAGAAGAACACATGAAACATTTGGAACTAGTCCTACAGAGGCTACATGAAAAGATGTTGGAAATCAACCTTGAAATGTGTGCATTCATGTAGATAGAATTGACATTCTTGGGATTTTTCATCTCAAAGAGTACCTTGAAGATGGATCTTGAAAAGGTTGAGGCTATCCTTAATTGTCCAACACCTAAAACACCAGGGGAAGTTAGAAGTTTCCATGGACTGGCAACATTCTTTAGGAAATTTCTCAAAAAATTTAGTCACATATGTGCACCTTTATTGGATACAATCAAAGGAGGTAAGAAGACAATTTCAATCGACTACTCAAATAGATGAAGAATTTGAATACTTGAAAGGTAAGGTAGCACAATATCTAATCTTAGCACTACCTACCTTTAACAAACTATTCACAGTAGAAACTAATCCAAGTAACCTTTCCATAGAAGCAATTCTTAGTCAGGAGGGAAGACTAGTGGCTTTCTTCTCTTAAAAACTAAACGATTCCAAGATGAAACATAGTACATATAACCTAGAGCTATATGCTATGGTTCAGGCTCTAGAGCAATGGAGACACTACTTTCTTCCTAGAGAATTCATTGTCTATATAGAAAGTCATGCACTAAGCTTCTTGAATAGCCGAGACAAGTTGAGCTACAAATACATAAAGTTGGTTGAGTAGCTCCAAGTCTTCACATTTTCAATCAAACATAAGAAAGGTACTACAAAAAAAGTAGAAAATGCTCTCAGCAAGAGAGTCACCTTGGTGGAAGAAGTCCAAGTGAAAAGCATTGGAATCGATGCCCTTAAGGAGTTATACAAGGATGATCCATACTGGGAGAAATTCATAAGGTTTGTTCTACATTATTGGATGCATATAACATAATATATTCTGAATATTTGTTGCAGAATGGTCTATTATTCAAAGGAGGACAACTTTTCATTCCTTAATGCTCCATGAGGAAAAAATAATCAAATAGAAGTATTGTGGTACATTAAGAGGTCATTTTAGAATTGAAAAAACTTAAAAAATCCTGAGGAACTATCATTGTCCCAAGTTACCTATTGATATCAGAAAATTATTTGAGACATGCAAAATATGCCAAAGAGCCAAGGGAGTAAGGAAAAATCAAGGCCTTTATTAGATCTTACATATTCCAACCAAGCCATGGGATAATGTGAGCATGGATTTTTCTTAGGCCTTCCAAGGACAAGACAAGGTTTTGATAACATTTTTGTTATTGTAGATAGATTCAATAAAATGGCTCATTTTGTTCTTTGTAAGAGCTCTAATGATGCTTCACACATTGCTAACCTATTTTTTAAAGTAGTTAGGATTCATGGATTACCAAAATCCATTATCTTAGATAGAGATGTCGAATTCCAATGTCACTTTTGTAGGACCTTATGGAAGAAGTTGGGCACAAATCTACCCTTCAGTTCTACCTACCATCCACAAATAGATGAGCAGAATAAAGTAATCAATAGATCATTAGGAAACCTTTTAAGGTTTCTAAAAAAGAAACATGAATAGACTTGGGATGTGATCCTCCCTCAAGAATATTTTTTCTTTAATGACTTGGTCAATAGGTCAACAGGGAAGACACCATTTCAAGTAAATTATGGATTCCATCCTAGAGGAGTCATGGAACTAAGAGACTTACCAAGTGAGTTTAGAACTAGTGTACAAGGTGAATAATTCTTAGCATGGATCAAAAAAATTCATGATTAGGTTAGAGATACTCTAAATTAGAACACTACAAGATATAAACAATAGGTAGACAAGAAAAAGAGACATGTTTCATTCAAGAAAGGAGATCAAGTATGGCCTTATATGAAAAAGAAAGACTACCAATGAGACACACAAAATTGTAGATGAGGAAGATAAGACCCTATCAGATATTGCACAAATTTAGAGAGAATTCTTATGAAATTTCATTTCCTCCTACCATATCAATTTCTCCTATCTTTAATGTTTCTAATCTCACCCTTTTCAAAGATGATGTAGGTACTAATGATGTAATGCAGGATGTTAATGAGAAAACAAAATGGGTCAATGATTTACCACCTAGCCAAATACTTAAGTTGGAGAAGATCATGGATTCAAAGGTGGTTAAGAAGACAAGGAAGAAGATTTAATCAAACTACTTGGTCAAGTGGAGGGGTCTTCTAGACATAGATGCTACATGGATGAGTGAAGAATGCATTGCCAAGCATGGCAACTCTGTTCAAAAACTATCCTCATGTGGGACTTGAGTTTTTCAAGAAAGGGAGTATCATGCAAGAGAACTTTACCCTCCATTCTCTAGAGCATCTATCATTTTAACTCTATGTGATTTCTACTCAAGGGAATTTGTGCTTAAGAGACATTTGTAATAGGTAGAAATAGTTATCTAATAAGTCAAGCATATTTGTGAGATTTGATCCCCATTTGGTTCTTTATAAACCATAGGTTTTGACTATTGTTAGAGGGAAAATATTAGACCTAGCATAGGTTAATAGTGTCTAGAGGTTTTCTAATATGTTTTAGGTCCCTAGGGAACAAGGAAAAGGTCCTAGTTGGGTTAGATTGTGCAATTTGCAAAAATTGCCAAGAGTTTCTTGACAACTTTTGCATAATTACTTCCCAATGGTCACAACCTTTAAATATTACTTGGATTGGTTGGGGAAGTCTTTAAATAGCCTATTCAGATGGGTGGAAGATAGAGAATATAAATTTTCCATTTAAATCAATAAAATATCTCATTTTTCCTTGTAAAATGTTACATTTCCATAATGGTTTAGATTGGCACATGTGAATGAATAATTGATTTAGAATCATAAAATATCTTAGTAGAACAATGAAACTGGTGTTGGAAATATTCAAGATATAATAGGTTACTAAGAGGGGAGGGGTGAATCAGTAACAATAAAACTTTTAAGTCAATTCAGAATAACCATATACAACATTCACTCATCTAACCTGCAACATAAAAAAACTATTAAACATTTAAACCATATATGCATAGAGATTTGGTGACCTAGAAACCTTCCAAAATAGAAAGTAAAACTGGGGTGGGGATGATACCCACAAAGCTTCATTAGTATGAATTTGGCTGGTTAAGGCTTACAATGATCACTTCTAGTGATCTTCCCTGTTAGGAGCACAGAGGATTGCTAGATCCACCTTGTTAGAGGACTTACAAACATACTTTACAAGTATGCACTCTGTTAGGAGATTTGAATAAAGACAGTTAAGTCTACCTTGTTAAAGGATTTACAAGAATGATTCACCTATTAGGATGAACCAACAAATCAACTTACAACTTGACTGGATTCTTTATTATAGATCACCTTCTTTGATTGATGAAATCATTTCTGCTCCTTGTAGACCTTGCTAAGTATTCTTTACTGCTGATGAATTTGCATTATCATAATTCCATATATTCCACTTCTCATATCATATCTTATGTCCCTTTTTTGTGCAATATTCTATATCTTTTTTTTTTTAATCTATTGAATGATATAATACATTACATATATATACCATTCCAATAATTATTCATGCAAGGTTGGCCAAACACAAGTAAAAAAAATATAACTGAGTTAGCCAAATAGTAAAATAAACTCGGGTTCTTCAGACAGACAACACTAAGTGCATCTTCACTCAGTTAACACTAAGTGCTCAGTTTGAATTGTGTCTTCAGTGCTTGGTTTGGACTGTATCTTCGACACTCGATTTGAACTGTGTTGCCATCACTCGGTCTGAACTATGAGATGAGTGTTGTCACTAATGACAAATAACTTTATGCCAACAATCTCCCCCTTTGGCATTAGTGACAAAAAAAATAATGATTCAAAGTTTATTTGCAAAAATTGACAAACAGTTCTAAATTTTCAAAATTGATCTTTGCAAGTCTTATTACACATATCTTTCTTACATGTATCTCTCCCATACAATATGCATAGTTTACACATATCTCTTGCACAATTATCTCTTGGAGTGTGCTATCTCCCCCATTTTGACAATAATGCCAAATTAAACAATATATATTTACACAGAGATTCCAAAATGAGAGATAAACTTAGAATGTACCTTGAGAATAAGAGCCAATGTCTTATCCTAATTTTCTTGCAAAAGTTTGCTGGTGGAGAGTGCTATTTGAACTTCTATAGAGAGTTCAATCATATGATCTGCAATTGAGAAGTTTTTGTCATGAATCAATGTTTTGGAATGGGCAATATGCTTCTACATTGTGTCCATGATAGGAAGGATCATATTTTGGATGTCAATCAGAGTACACCTAATCCTTGCTTCCTTTCTCAACAATTCTACCTATTTCTCTGACAAAAATCTTATTCTAAGATGATGGGATGAACTTGAACTGTGGTCAAGCTGCAACATTTGGGCACGGACCTTCATATCCTCATCAATTTTATTCAACTTTTCTTTGATTTCCTTAGTATACTCGGTAACATCACAAAGTTTTCCAAAAAGTGAAGTTACATTATTAAAAAAATGTTCAAAATTACTCAAAATTGTAGACAATTCTACCTATTTTAATGCAATATGTTGAGCAATGTGCTCAAGCACCTTATTGTCAAATTTCTTCTCTGCCTTTTCAATCATTTTTTCTTGGCCGAAGGTATCCTCATTGAATTTATATATAGCCTCTTCTAACTAAATCAAAATGTGTTGAGTAGAATCTACTTCAACACCTATAGCCTCTGTTAGAATATTCTTAGCACTTTCAATAATACTATATTCCTGGTCTCTCTCATGCCTCAGTTGTTTTTTCCTTGCCTTCTGATCTAATAGTTGACTGATCATTCTCATTTCATCGACTGATGCAGTATCCAGATCTATCTTAGGAATGACAATGTCCTTATCCAAGTCTATTTCCTCATCCACTGCCTTGCTGGAAAAGATGTACCTCTTTTCTTTTCCTACAGTGACTTCACCTTTTCCCTTTGAAACTAAAACAATAGTTGATGAGGCTAGACTAGCTGAAAAAACTAGAATAGGACTAACTAGAGGAAGACTAAGAGAAGTGCTAATAGTATCAAAAATTGATGTTCCTCCCAAGATTGATGTACAGGTTGGAATGGGAGAACTAACAGATGCAAAAATTGGAGCAAATGAAATTGTCAAAATTGAAGTACCAGTGGGTATATTTACTGTACACTTTGTAGTAGAAGTTAATATGCTTGATGAACTTACTGTTGTAGTTGATGATGACTTGGTCAATGAAGATGGTTGCAGCTTGGTTGATGAAGTGGTAGACACTTGCATAGATGGTACCCGAAGCTAAGAGGAGACAGGTGAAGATTGAGCAATTGATGAAGCTGTTGTGCACACAATCTCACTAGTAGAAGCTATCTCCATAGTTGATGTAGCTACTTTAGGTGGAGAGTGAGGAAGAGACACAATGACTTTGGCTGAAATTTTTACAAGATCATCTTCCTCCTTAGCTTGTTCAGCTTCTTCTTCCTCCATTTCATCTTCCTTGTCTTCTTCCTCAACATTTATCATCATTGAATGCAGATCCCTTGGAATATCTTCAATATCATCATCATCACTGCTATCATTGTCCTTGATTTCAACAATATCCTCACTAGATTTATGTAGATGATAGATATTTTTCCACATGTTTTTTGCATCATTTACAACATGCTCAATGTCTTTGATTAGTATCAAACAAGTGTGGAATCTAATTATCATATTACCTTCATGATCTTTCAGTGATTTCTTCACTTCTGCATCAGTGAGACTCGGCAGGAGATTTTTCAGGGTTTGCTCAAAGATATCCTTGATAGTCTTGATTGCAGTTTCCCATCTTGGTTGCAACCTCTCCAATAGCTCTTTAGGGATCTGAGAGGCAATCTCGTCTGGAGAGTATTTCCATCTTCCCATTTTACTCAATACTAGTTCCTCAATTTGCATTTTCTCCTATTTTATTCCTGTTCCAAACTTCAATGCTTTGAAGTTTGTGAAGCCATCACCCGCGTCTAATTTTTTCAACCTTGCCTCAAATGTGAGTAGAGGCTTGACAAGTATAGGTTCCTTCTTCCCTTGTCTTGTTCTCCTCGAGATGACTACAGTAGCTTGCTTTTTAGGTTTGGTGATAATCACCTTACCTTTCTTCCATTGAGGCTCCTCTACTTTTTTTGGCTTGATTTCCTCTTCTTCTTCATCATCTTCTCCTTTCCCTTTAGTAATCATCAGAGGACCAAATTTTGTTTTTAGGTTTGCAATCCTCCTCTTTCCTTTGCTAATGACCTGAGGGATTTTGATTTGAACCTCAATTCTGGCCTTAGCTTCACATAAGTTCCAAAGACTGGTTGCTTTGGGTCTACTGGCTCATTCACCAGTGCTTCTATGATATCTCTAGTTTCATCAATATTGACCTCATAAGGAAGAGGTTTCACCCATGCAACTCGGGGCCTGACTGCCTGTATGTATACTTTGTCACAATCTACCATAAAACATACATCTTCTTTGTATTCCTCAACTAGTTTAGGTGGAATCCGGAACCTATTGTTCATTCTTTCCTTAAAATCTTCAAAGTAATTATCCAAAAAATTGTCAAAATTTTCACCTAACTCTGCAATGAACTCATTTATTTGATAAAGAATGGGAATATCTTTTCCCCATACTACTGATCCTTTTGATGGAAAAGATTTTTGAACATAGAAAAATAAACAGATCAAAAGTGAACCGAATTTGCAGGAGTTGTTCTTTGAAGTCCTTATGATTTCCATATTTTTATTAAATTGAGACAAAAGCAATTCACACATATCAAACTCAACATTCTTCTTTACTATCTTATATGCTAAATCTACTACTTCATAAGGTACACTGTTTGGATGGCTTGAACTATAAATTTTATGAGCAATGACGTGAATACCAAATCTTAATTTAGCGTCAGCTACTGTACTGAGCTTAAGTCCTCTACCATCCCATTCTGCTTGGGTTAGCCTTTGCAATTCTTCCCGACCTAGGGTTTTGGTAGACTTAGCTTTGCTCAACATGGGAAGGCTAGTAATCTTGTTAATCATTTTCTTTATGATAAGCACCGGTTGCTCTAACCACAATTGCCCATTGTGAACTCGACTGAGTACATACCTAACCCATTTAACTTGAAAATTCCTTGGCAAATGTGAAATGTGGGTTAACCCTTTTGTTTCAAGATGCTTATGCTTGGGTTTCAAATTTCCAACTACGCTCATTTCTCCTAGGGCATTATCAATTTCTAGGTTTCCAAGTTCTTGAATGGAACATTTGAAATGAGAGTGAATGTCATTTATAAGGAGTACCTTTGGAGGAATTTGAGACTGAGCACCATTACGGTTAAGTGATTCTACAATTGCTAGTGCCAATTTGAAGTTTGGCGCCTTCCATTCCACACCTTTAACCAACATTTCTGAGCCTCTCCTTGCCTTGGAGCTGCTATTTCTGGATGCCATTGCTGCTCGGTAAGTGAAGAGAAATTCTGAACAGATTCTTTGCCCTTTAAAATTTGCTCAAAATTGCTTTAAGCTTGCTCTCGAATCACAGAAGATAACTTGGCTCTAAGTTCATAGTGAAGAATGAGATCAAATTTTTCCCTTTTTGATGAAAAATTCATCATAAATGCTTGGTACGATGGTAGATGAAATGACAGGTTTTCATCCACTTGCTCGGTAGATACTATCAACTCGGTGATCAAAAGAAAACATTGATGTACCAACCTAACTCGGTAAGGTCACGAACTGACCTTTCTCAGTTGATATAACTTGGTAAGTGAAACTTTATTGCACTTGATCGAACTTGATTAAGTCTAGGATCAAAGTGTATCTGAATACTATTCTGATCATCTTTCTTCTTGTGGAACTATTTAGGATAATTCTTGGAGGATGCAATTCCATACTTTCTTTTATGAATATTAATCTGAAGTAGTGGAGTCACTCATTTCTTGAGTGATATTGCCATTGCTTGACTTATCTTGTTCGGTAGATTTTGGAATCCACTGTTGCTTCATTTGCTTCTGAATGTTGTCTGCTTTGGTTTTCTTCTCATCTTCAATTCTTTCTATATTTATGCAATTTCTAGCTATATGACCAAGTTCTGTACATGTATAGCACCTTACAGTAGTGTCCTTCTTCCTTAGGTGATGTCTTGCACAATTTATGCTAGTATGTCCATATTCTCCACAATAGTGACATCTACACCAGGTGTTGTAGTCCCATCCAAATATGGCTTTGACAAATTGTACAGTTGGATCAAATGATTTGGATCTGCATTGGAATGCCTTGTGACCATGTTTTTTGCATTTGTGATAGTTGCCTTCAAATTTTGGTTTTTCTTTGCACTCATTTGCTTTGTGGCCATGCTGATTGCAATTGAAGCATTTGCCATTGAATTTTGCTTTTCCATTGCACCAGCATTTGTTTGATGTATGACCTAACTTGCCACAGTGATTACAAGTGGGTTTTTGATTCCTTTGTTCACCTTGTTTGGAGGATTCACCTTCTTCCTTGTATCCAAGACCAGCTTTACCTTTATGTCTATAAAGATTTTCCTCATTTTGTTGATTTAATTGATTCATATCTACTTGGGATTTCATCATTCTTTCATTGAATTGCCTTTTAGAGATTAGATCATTCTGTAGACTTTCATTGATTTGTTTTTTAGTTTTTAAATCATTCCTTATTCTTTCATTTTGTACTCTAAGAATCCTGATTTCTTCATTTGCATTAGAGAGTTGGTCTATAAGATCTTCATGCTGATGGGATTGATTATAAATTTTATGGCTTTTATCATCCAATTCTTCTTGTGCTTTGTTTCTTTGTCCCAAAACTTCACATAGCCTAATTGACTATATTTCTTGCTCTCTTTTAAGCTTTCTTACCTCTTCTTGCAGAGATCCATTCTTTTCTAGAAGTTCTTTGATTGCCTTGTCAGCTTCTTCTGAACTATTTGATGGTAACAAATCTTCAATCTTTTCTTCAACATAGTGATGGTCATTCATTTGTCTTGCAAGTTCCTTTCTTCTTTTTAGGGATTGAGAAAGATGCTCCTTTGCTTCTTTGAGTTGAACCATGGCCATTTCTAGATCTAAGTTTTCATTTTCAATAACTTTCTCCAATCTGAATATCTCCATAACTTAGATCTTTGCTCAAGCTATCAAACTTTTTCATGAGAACCAAAAAGCTCTGATACCAATTGTTGGAAATATTCAAGATATAATAGGTTACTAAGAGGGGAGGGGTGAATTAGTAACAATAAAACTTTTAAGTCAATTCAGAATAACCATATACAACATTCACTCATCTAGCCTGCAGCATAAAAAAACTATTAAACATTTAAACCATATATGCATAGAGATTTGGTGACCCAGAAACCTTCCAAAATAGAAAGTAAAACTAGGGTGGGGATGACACCCACAAAGCTTTGTTACTACAATGTGAAGTTGGCCAGTTAAGGCTTACAATGATCACTTCTGGTGATCTTCCCTGTTAGGAGCACAGAGGATTGCTAGATCCACCTTGTTAGAGGATTTACAAACATACTTTACAAGTATGCACTCTATTAGGAGATTTTAATAAAGATGGTTAAGTCTACCTTGTTAAAGGATTTACAAGAATGATTCACCTATTAGGATGAACCAACAAATCAACTTACAACTTGACTAGATTCTTTATTGTAGATCACCTTCTATGATTGATGAAATAATTTCTGCTCCTTGTAGACCTTGCTAAGTATTCTTCACTACTGACAAATTCGCATTATCATAATTCCATATATTCCACTTCTCATATCATATCTTATGTCCCTTTTTTGTGCAATATTCTATATCTTTTTTTTTTAATCTATTGAATGATATAATACATTACATATATATACCATTCCAATAATTATTCATGTAAGGTCAGCCAAACACAAGTAAAAAAAATATAACTGAGTCGACCAAATAGTAAAATAAGCTCAGGTTCTTCAGATAGACTTGATGACCTTCTGATACATGGCATCCACTACGTTACTTGGCATCATCATGTACTCGGTAGAGGTAGGGGCTCGGTTCATACTAGTCATACAACATTGCCTGGAACTTGGTAACCATTGGTGACTCGGTTAACACTAAGTGCATCTTCACTCAGTTAACACTAAGTTCTTCTTCACTTGGTTAACACTAAGTGCTTAGTTTGAACTGTGTCTTCAGTGCTCGGTTTGGACTGTATCTTCAACACTCAGTTTGAACTATGTTGCCATCACTCAGTCTGAACTGTGAGATGAGTGTTGTCACTAATGAAAAATAAATTTATGCCAACAAGTGGTTTGAAGGTTTGAAGTTCACTGCAACTAAAGTTATCTGAACTTCTTTCTTAGGTGCACCAAAACCCTCCATTTGGTGACTAGTTTTAGTAAAAATGGCCTAACTTGCATTCCCATTGTGGAAAATGCATGCAACTTGGTAAAATGAAATTTAGGAAGATCTAAAATAAGTTACCTAAAGTATGGGAGATGGAAATCAATGCTACTAACCTTTCTAGCAAGACCTAGGCTAAACATCTCTATATGTTTGGTGTAGGACAATAGGTGTTGAAGTGTTACAGGAAATTAAGGGATGAATGAAACCACTATAAGGGTGGATAATTATCTCTTATGGATATCTAAATTTTTCCCAGTTGATATCCTAACCTTTTCAATCACCTAATCATTACTTCCTTCACAAAACCTAGAAATTAGGCCTAACAAAGGAAATTGTTGCATTTTTGGTAAGGGGGTCATTTAACTAGTTTGGAATCTAAAATTTTGGAATCTTACACTCATTCAAAAAGGGTATCCACATCTAAAGTTTTTTTTCTAGAGCCTTTGGATTAATTTCAAACTAAAACCTAATTACCTCATTGATAGGGCTAATTGGGGTTCTAAAAGGCAATTTTATTATCTATGATATCTGGAAACAAGATAGGCTAACCAAACCCACCAGTTTGAGTTAGATGAATGTTAAAGAACCTTTCAACTCTCCTATAAGCTCATAGGTTCCCATTTCAAGCATAAACCTAGTATTTGGAGATATTGTGCTTTAAGACCTAGTTATGCTCTTTTGGTGCCTAGGCCATGTTTTTGAGTAAGTTTGTTTCAAAGGTGTAGAGCCCTCTCTTGACTCCATTTTGGGGTCTTTGAAGTAGTTCAAGGATTCCACACAACATCATTGTTTCTTTTTTAAGGGAGAGCTTTGCATCGCCATTTTTAAGACACTTTGGGAAATTCCTTATATTGGCAAAAATGAACTTTATTTTTCATTTTATTTACTTTTCCATTTCTTGTTTTGAGAGAAAATTTTCTCAAATCCTCTTGTGGAAAATTCTTCTTTTGTTCATTGGGTGAGATTGGCTCAATAGATCATCATGAGGTTGGTCTTATTGGATTTGCAGTGGAGAAATGTTTCTTTGTTAAGCATTTCATCACATTTTTCATATCCATTATTTTGTGATTGTGATTCCCATTTTCACCATTTTGCATGTGTGGAAGAGCCTTCTAGTTTATTTTCATTTCCTTGATTTAGCTTTCATTTCTTGTTGCCAAACCAGTGTTCCACTTAATTTACATGATTTAATTTAACTTTATTGGGCAAGAATGAACATTTATTTTTTTAATATGATTTAATTTATAAGTCTTAGTACTATTATGTTGCTAAAATTTTCATAAGAGCTTGTAGCTCTAATTTTATTTGGGATTTGGGTGTTTGTTCCCATTTGGGAAGTGGATTTTTAATGTAATCAAATTATATTAAGTTTTAGTTTTTAGTAATTCTTATCTTCCCTCATTTTGTGTGCTACCCAAACTTTGTAGGAATTTTTTTGCACATATTTGGCTTATGGAATTGAAATGTTTTCTAGGTTTCCAATCCAACCATTGTTTTAGATTTTGTGAATTGATATTTGTGCCAAATATATACTCATGGAAATATGCTCACTTGAGTGTAGTTTTTACTTGATGTTTATTTGGTTTTTCTCATCCAAACCTTGTTTTGGCTCTTTGGCTTTTGTGAAATTTTTTCTCCCACACATGAGCATTAATGCATGTATATGATGGGATCTTGATAGACCCAATCTTTGAATATAAGCCAATTGAGATGTTATTTATTTGGGGGTTAGGTCAAAAATTTTCATTGGATAAGGGCACTCATCATGTGATGATCATGGGTATGTAGGGTAGATGTGTGGAGTGGTTTCTCTTGTCTAACCTTACTTGTAAGTGGCCAACAAGGTAACATGAAGTGGTTCTAACAAATTAAAACCAAATTAACTAATGGTTTAATAAAACATAATATAAGATATGAGATCTACCCATCAAGATGGTAGTCAAGCATCCTAGGGTAGCCAGTGTGAGGCTAGTGTGTCTGAACGGTATCCATTCTTTTACAGAATCTTGTGTTAGGGCATAGTGTGATGGCCTTTTGAGGGAGTTGAGTACTACACTTGGTATGATAGCCTCTAAAAGGAGTTGAGTTCCACACCATATTTATCTTGGGCTTTTTGATTCCAAGAAATTACACTCCACTAAAGTCCCTACACAGTTATCTCATAGAGTATTTGACCAATGACCTAATGTACTACATTGTCCTTATGATTATGGTGTTGTCTTCATGTTCTTGGCATGAGTATTAGTCTTGGATAATTATAATTTGTGTTTTTGGTTAGGTCACTATCTCCATCAACATAAAAAGTATGGAACTATGAGTACCACGGGGTTGGGAGTCATCGATACCTATGCCACTACTAGGGACTAGTGTATAGAGACAATCTACTACCAGGTCAGGGATAAAGATTAATGATTCACTTGGATTCTTCAAATTTTTGGAATATTTTCCTTTGTGACTTATGTTTTTCTTTTAGTTTTTTAATATCACATTATGAGATGGTTTATCTTGTGCTATTTATGCATTTCCTTATTATGATATGGTATATTAGAATAGATTAGAGATGTACTCTTCACTTAGTATGTTAGTTCTACTAATCATATTGATGTATCACATGCTTACTTGATGTATTTATTTATCGTGTTGTGTATATAGTGAAAAATATTATAAGTGTACTTCTTGATTTAATATGTTAGGCTCTTTGAATTCATCTTTATGATGTTGATTTTTTATTCCTTGACTTATGTGGATCTAGTACTCCCTGCTGTGGAGATTTAGTTGATTAAAATCTTCTTTCAATTCAAATTTTGGATGATGTTTTTTGATGTCATACAAAATAGCAATTTTTCATATGATGGGGCATTTCATTCTTACAAAAAAATTACTTTTTCATATGTGTATATACACACTCATACAAGGATGCACATATTTGTACAACTTTGGAAGGAATTTGTCTTGTTCCTAGAGTATGCTTTTATAATGGCCAATTCCAACTTGTACAAGGGTTCACCCTAATTTATCATATGATAAATAGGGGATTTTTTGTTATAATTTCTTGTAATTTAAATTATAGTTTTGGATACCCTTTCGGGTTCTACATCTTTCTAGATCACAACAATTTGATATCAAGTACTTTTGGGGAAATAGTCAATATGCATTCTAGCATGTTAATTAGATTTAACAAGGAATCAAATTATATGTTTGTAACTATGTAGGAATTTTTAATTGAGCATAAAATGAATATCATAATTAATGTTATTTTGTATACTACAATTGACATTGTATGCTTAATTCATTTAATTGGAAATGAATGCATTGGTAAGTAGTGATGCTTGAGGATCTTTGATAGTTTAGTGTTTAGTCTTTTGTTGTGATATGTGTATGATTTTATGCATGTTTTATCTTTTATCTTAACAAAAAAAATATTAGCCTATGTTTATTTGCTTCTAAGGATCTCTAGGTGGGACATTTGATGGGGTAGGCTAGGATAGACTAGCTAGTTTATGCTTCTCATCCAACAATAGGATCTTGGTGTTTTATCTACACCTATGTGGTCTATAGGATATCTTTCTACTTAGAAAATCCCCTAACCTTTCCCAACCTCCTCACTAGGTTAACTGATCCAAACTTGTAGCGTAATTCCTTTACTCTTCTAGGAACACTATCCCTCAAAAGGTCTTATAGGTCTACTAGGGTACCATAGAACTACCTAGTCCAACCAAGGTTTCCATGATGTCTTAAGATGTTATTGGAACATTTTTACTATGCTTGAATGGATAACAATGATGGGTTTGTACCCGATTTCAAGATTTCTTCACAAAAAGGCTATTAAAAGAGCCCCAAATTAGGCCTCCACCCGAATTTTTAGGGCTTATAGATTTTTACCCTTAAGGATTAAAAATATCTGGTAATAAGTACATTTTCTCCCCTAGACACCTTCTACAATATTATTAGGTTCTTGGGCTCCAAAAAGGCCATAAATGAGGATTTAGGAGGGTTTGAAGGATTGCCTGCTGTCCTCTTGTTTTAAATGCCTTCCACAAATCACACAAACTTATCCTCTTGTAAATATAACCTTTACATACTCCCCTTCATCCTCTCCAAAGGGAAAGTCTTGATCTTACTCCCATTACTCATGAGAACAAATTATCTGTTGCTTGCTCCTAGCCTAGCGTTGCCTAGCTTGCCTAGGGCTTTGTCAAACAAATGCTTGCACACATTTTCTGGGCTCTTTCTTGAAATATGTTACACGTTAGGGTCTATAGTCTTGGAATCCAAATGGCCATGGAAGTCCCATGGTGGAAGCAAGTGCTTCAACCCATTCATTGCTAAGAACTCAAAACCAGACAACAAACTATTACTTTTAAAGAAATTTACTAAAACCTTCCAAAATGTGATTATAGATCCAATCTAATGCATGGATAATGGAGAATACACAAGGTATAAACTATAACATGCAAAAAAATGATAGTAAAAATGTGACTCTCTGCCAAACAACACCAAAAACCAGTAAAAATATATGAAAATTAGACATTATTTGTTGTAGTAGTACCATGCTATACAAAACAATGACTTCCAACCCTTGTTTTGAATTTTTACAACCTTAATCAGGCTATCCCATGGGGTATGGGTTGATTTAGGAAATTTTTAGCCACTTAAAAAAGTTGACTTTCTTTTTAACAAAAGTTGCTTAATACTTTTACACAAGTGACCAACAACTTAGCAATTTTTATTTCTTTTTTTTCTCTTTTTGCAATTCCTTCACCAAGACCATTTTTTGGTCTTCCCAAGGAATTATTGGGATTAAAAATTTCCCCAACACACCATTCCAACATTTTAGGAACACCCTATGCACATAGAAAGAAAAACATCATGACATGACAATGCATTGCCAATCACCTAGACCAAGAGCCTAAACTAGAGCAAAACACACCAAATGAGTTAGAAACTCTTATTCTATCTACATACTTCTTAGAAGAAGTTCAACACACCAAAACTTGATATGGTGAGAGCATTGAAAGGGTGCTCTTGCACCATACTCCCCCCCCCCCCTCACTCAACACAAACTAAGGCACTTTGGGGTCAAGAAGAGCTGGATAATTGCTAAACTTCTTGAAATGTCCTTCCTCAACCCAAGTAGCTTCAAATTTAGGTTAATACTTCTATTTGATTAGGTGTTCCATATACACTTGATACCATGTAGTTTTCTTCACCTTGGATTCCAATACTTTCTCTACTTTGGCTGGTTGTTTCTTTGGCATTACATTACTGTCAAGGTCTTGTAGGACCCCTAGTGGAGCTGCACTTTGTTGATTGAATTCTCCCTTAAATCTAATTAGGTATGAAACATTAAACACTAGTGAGATAGTTAGGTCTAATGGCAAGGCTACTTTGTAGGCATTCTCTCCATACTTAGCTAGAACCTTGCATGGGCCAACTCTTCACATTTGGAGCTTAGTGGGCATACCTTGCTGCATTTTGGCTTTGTTAAGGTGGACCATAACATAGTCCCCAATTTGAAACTATACTTCTTTCTTTTTCTCATCGATTTTGGTCTTGAGCCTTTGAGTATACTCCAACATAGTTTTCTTCACCTATTCTTGAACCTCTTTGATAATTTAGGTAAAATCTTCAGCTTGTCCACCTTTTAGCTCTATATGACCTAAATCTCTCAACTCATTCACTCCTCTATGGTGTCTTCCATATACTATCTCAAAAGGATTCCTTACTATGGTTCTATTAACACTACCATTATATGCATATTCAGCCTAAGATATAACAAGATCTCAAGCCTACCCATATTCCTTTGTTAAGCACCTTAGCAAGTTACTAAGCACCCTATTGATGACCTCATTTTGACCATCAGTTTGAGGATGGTATGCTGAATTGAAAGAAAGATTAGTTCCTAGCCTTTTCCATAAGGTTTGCCAAAAATGACCCATGAGCTATGTGTCTCTATCAGACACAATATTTAAAGGGAGTCCATGAATCTGAACTATCTCCTTGAAGAAGAGATGTGCTACATAACTTGCATCATGAGTAGTCTTACATGGAATAAAATGACTCATTTTAGAGAACTTGTCTACTACAACATAAATGATGTCCATAATTGATTTGGTTTTGGGAAGTCCAACCACAAAGTCCATACTTACACATTCCCAAGGCCTATTTGGAATTGGCAAGGGTTGATAGAGTGTTGCAGTGCTTGAACCCCCTTTAGCTCTTTGACATATTCCACATTGCTCAACATATCTTCGTACATACCTTGCTAACATAGGCCAAAAGTAGTATATTTATACCAACTCCAATGTCTTGTTTATGCCAAAATGTCCACTCAAGCTACCATTATGCTTCTCTTGAATTAGATTCTCCCTCATGGATCCCTTAGGTACACATAGCCGATTACCTTTAAATAGAAATCCATTTTGAAGGGTATAATCTGCAAAATATGAAAATGATTCTCAAACTCTAGGCATACCTTTTAGGCTTGGGAGAAGTCTTCATCCTCTTCATACAAGTCCTAAAAACCTTCTATTCCAATGCTTTTTAGCTACACTTCTTGGACAGTCAAAAATTTCCTACTCAAGGCATCTACTACCTTGTTGAGCTACCCCTTCTTATGTTTGATTGTGAATGTAAAAGATTATAGATGCTCCATCCACTTCAAATGCCTATTACTAAGCTTCTCTTGAGTGTTTATATAACTCAAAGCCTAATTATCTATAAGAACAACAAACTCTTTGGGTAAGAGGTAATGTATCCACTTCTTGAGAGATTGTACTAATGCATACAACTCCAAGTCATAAGCTGAATATTTCTTCTTTGCCTCATTGAGATTCTCACTAAAGAATGCCATAGGTCTTCCTTCTTGACTCAAGACACCCCCTACTACTATATTTCTTGCATCACATTCAAGAGTGAATAATTTATCAAAATTAGGTAAGATTAAAATGTGTTTTGTAGCTACCTCTTGTTTCAATGTTTGAAATTCTTTCTCTGTTGCCTCAATCCATTTGAACTTTGTTTCTAGCCCTCCTTTGATGTTTTCTAATATTGGTGCACAAATCCCACTGAAGTTCCTCACAAAATTTCTATAAAATTGTTCCATGCCATGAAAACTTCTCACTTTAGTCCCTATTCTAGGAGTAGACCAATCCAAGATTACCTCCACTTTTCTTGTGTCCATTTTTAGATTACCCTTGGACACTACAAAGCCCAAATAAACCAATTATTGCTACATAAATACACACCTTTCCACGTTAATGGCTAGTTTCTCTTCTTGGAGTCTCTTTAGGACCAACCTTACATGTTTCAAGTGCTCCTCTTTTGTCTTGCTATAGATGAGTATAGCATCCAGATACACTACCACAAATTTTCCTTTGAAGTCTTCAAGACCTCATTCATTAATCTCATGAAAGTTCTTGGGGCATTTGTGAGCCCAAATGGCATTACTAGCCACTCATACAACCCATCTATGGTTTTAAAAGTGGTCTTCCATTCATCATCCTCCTTGATTCTAATTTGGTGATAACCACTCTTTAAATTCAACTTAGTAAAGTACATAGCATCTCCTAAACAATCCATAAAGTCCTCTATTCTTGGAATAGGGAATTTATACCTGATAGTGATCCAATTAATAGCCCTTGAATTTGTACAAAGCCTCCATTTTCCTCCTTTTGTTGTTGCTAATACCACTGGGATTGCACATGGACTAATGCTCTTCTTAATCAACCCTTGATCCAATAATTCTTGCACTTCTCTTGTCACTTCCTTATTTTGATCCAAAGTAAGCTTATAAGCTGCTTTGCTAGACAAAGAGGAACTGGGTACAATTTCAATTTGATGGCTGATTGCTCTTTTAATTGGTAGTACTATTGGTGTACCATCTAAAATAATATCTTCAAAATCATCAAGAATTTTCTGAACTTCAAGAGGTATTGGCTACAACTTCATATCTTCTTCCTTTGGTTTTACCATAATTGCACATTCTATGGTTTTCTCATCCTGTAAAGCTTGCAAGAACTCTTTACCACTACTAAGTAACACACTAGGTGTCTTAGAGGCTTCCCCTTCATTCTCTATTAAGGACTAAATTTTGAAAGTCTTTCCATCTTTCTTGAAAGAGATGGCATTTTATTCTCCATCATAGATCACCTTCCTGTCAAATTTCCATGGTCTTCCCAATAGAAGATGGCATGCATCCATGGGTAAGACATCACAAAGTACTTTGTCTTTATAGGCTCTAATAGAAAACTCAACCGATGTCTACTCATTAACAAGTACACTTTGCTCTTGATTAAACCAAGTCATCTTATAGGGATTTGCATGGGGAACCTTTGTAAGTTTCAACTTTTTTTTTGTCTCCTCTGATATAATGTTATATGTAGATCCTGAATCCACTATAATCTTTCAAACTTTTCCTTGAATCTTGCATCTAACTCTAAAAAGAGCCCTTCTCTGCTTGGGTTCACTTTGATTGGGTTGCCTTATTAGTACCTTTCTATTTATCAAATTCTCACCCATTTTTATTCTAATTTGCTAACTTCATTAGTACATGAGATTCTATTATCTTCTTGGGCATAAGCTACTCACTTATCACTATTTGAGGATGATGGCTTATCAGGACACCTATAGGTTGGGTGTCCAAGTTGTCCACATTGATAACATTTCATGGTGGAAAAGTAGGAGCTTCTTCTTCCTGCTCCTCTTACTCTATTACTTTGAGATCCTCTTCCTCTACCAAAAGATCCCCTTGTGCTGGTTTTAGAACTTTGTTCCAAGAGTTTGTTCTCCCCTGGATTTCTTGGTTCACCACCTCTACTAAAACCACCTCTTTGACCTTCTCTAGAAGCTCTACCTCTTCCTCTATTCTTGGAAGTATAGTCCTACTTTCTTTTTCCTTTCTCTTTCACCTTTAGGGCCATTTGATAGCATTGGTGAACTATTTTAGGAGTGACAAGGCTCATATCTTCTTGAATAGACCATTTGAGTCCATTTAGATTTCTTGCCAACTTGATAATTTCATCTTCTGCCACTTTAGACCTCAAGCATAACTTCTGGGATTCTTTAGTATAAGAATGCACATCCATGTCTTTTTATCTCAAATTTTCTCTCCTCCTATGTAGCTATATTTCATAGTCTTTAGGAATGTAGGCTTGTTTGAGTGTAGCCACCATTCCTTTCTAGGTAGCAATAGGACCTTTTCCTTCTTTTTCCCTCTTTATTTGTACAAATTTCCACCAAGTTAGAGTAGTACCTCTCAACCTTGACTTTCCCACCTTGACCTTCTGAGCATTAGAGAAACCATCACATTCAAAATGGTTCTCCATTCCTTCAATATATTCCATGATGAGATCAGGATCCATCTTGCCACTAAATAGAGGAATGCCTTGGCTTTGTTGTTTATTGCCTTGATTTGCTTCAAGAAAGGCTCTTCTAGTAAAATAGGGTCTGGTATTGGAGTTTCTTCTTCCAACTCAATGTATTTCTCTTTGGCCTCCTTCTCTTCTTTTTTCTCTATCTTGTCCTTGACTTTATTAGATATGTCTTGGACCTTGCTCAACAACTGTTCAAGTTGTGCTGATCTTTCTCTCAAAGACCTGTTGTCCTCTTCTTGCTCTTCTACCTTTCTTTCTTGTTCTTCAACCTTCTTGGCCAATTCAACATTGGTTACCATTGTGTTAAAATCACTAGATTCACTGGGTGACAACATTTACCTTGCTTTGTCCCACACCTTTATAGGCTCAGATACTAATCTGATGGGGTAGGCTAGGATAGACTAGCTAGTCTATGCTTCTCATCCAACAATAGGATCTTGGTGTTTTATCTAAACCTATGTGGTATATAGGATCTCTTTCTACTTAGAACATCATATGACCTTTCCCAACCTCCTCACCAGGTTAATTGATTCAAACTTGTAGCATCATTCCCTTACTCTTCTAGGAACACTATCCCTCCAAAGGTTTTATAGGTCTACTAGGGTACCAGAACACTCCCCAATCCAACCAAGGTTTCCATGATGTCTTAAGCTATTATTGGAACTTTTTAACTATGCTTGAATGGATAACAACAATGGGTTTGTACCCGATTTCAAGATTTCTTCACAAAAAGGCTACTAAAAGAGCTCCAAATTAGGCCTCCACCGAATTTGTAGGGCTTATAAATTTTTACCCTTAAGGGTTCAAAATCTCTGGTAATAAGGACATTTTCTCCCATAGACACCTTCTACAATATTATTAGGGTCTTGGGCTCCAAAAAGGTCATACAACATATTTTGTAAAAATGAGGATTTAGGAGGGTTTGATGGACTGCCTGTTGTCCTCCTATTTTGAACACCTTCCACAAATCAAAAAAAATTCTCATCTTTTACATAGAACCTTTACATACTCCCCTTCATCCTCACCAAAAGGAAAGTCTTGATCTTGCTTCCATTGCTCATGAGAACAAATTCTTTGCTTGCTCCTAGCCAAGCATTGCCTAGCTCACTTAGGGCTTTGTCAAACAAATGCTTGCACAAATTTTATAGGACCTTGCTTGAAATATGTTACGCATTAGGGTTTTTAGTCTTGGGATCTAGATGGACATGGAAATCTCATGATGGAAACAAGAGCTACTTATTGCTAAGAACTCAAAACTGGACAACAAACTATTACTTTTAAAGAAATTTACTAAAACCTTAGAAAAAATGATTACAAATCTAATCTAATGCATGGATAATGGAGAATATATAATATAAAAACTATAACATTCAAAAAAAAGACATTAAAAATGTGACTTACTTCCAAATGACACCAAAAACCAATAAAAATGTATAAAAATCAGTCACAGTTTGCTGTAGCAGTACAATGTTATACAAAACAATGACTTCCAACCCTTGGTTTAGGTTTTTCCAACCTTGGTTAGGCTATCCCATGTTTTATAGGTTGAGTTAGGAAATTTTTAGCCACTTAAACAATTTAACTTTCTTTCTAACAAAAGTTGCTTAGTACTTTTACACAAGTGACCAGCAACTTAGCAATTTTTATTTCTTTTTTTGCTCTTTTTACAATTCCTTCACCAAGACCATTTTTGGGTTTTCCCAAGGCATTCTTGGGCTTAAAAATTCCCCCCAATACACCATTCCAACATTTTAAGAACACCCTATGCACCTAGAAAGAAAAACATCACAACATGATGATACATTGCCAATCACCTAGAGAAAGAGCCTAAACTAGAGCAAAACACACCAAATGAGTTAAAAATTCTTATTCTATCTACTTCTTATAAGAAGTTAATCACACCAAAATTTGATAGCTTTTAGTCTTTTTTGGTGATATGTGTATTATTGTATGCATTCTTTATCATTTATCTTAACAAAAAATATATTAGCCTATATTTATTGGCTTCTAAGGATCTCCAGGTGGGACATTACATCTTGTATCATAGGCACTCATGTTTAAAAATTAGGATCTTTGTGTTATGGTCTCACTATGATAATTGGATATTAAATATCATAATGAATGTTAGTTTAAATATTGGAATGAATATTGTATGCTTAATTCATTTAGTTGGAAATGAATGCATTGGTAAGTACTGACGCTTGAGGATCTTTGGTAGTTTAGTGTTTAGTCTTTTGTTGTGATATGTGTATGATTGTATGCATGTTTTATACTTTTATATTAATAAAAGGAATATTATCCTATGTTTATTTTCTTCTAAGGATCTCTAGGTGGAACATTACATCTGGTATCATAGGTGCCCATGTTTAAACATTGGGATCTTTGTGTTATGCTCTCACTGTGATAATTGGATATCAAAATTCATATGCATTGATACTTGTACTCAATAATTTATTATCAAGATATATCTTGTACACTTTATTGAGATTCTAACATGTGTCTTTTTTTCCCTTAAAGGATGCCTCTTGTACATGGGCATGGTCAATATTTTAATCAAAATAATGCTTCATATGATGACCAAGATGAAGAACAACATGAGGAATGTCATGAGGAAGGAACATCAAGAAGAAGTGGAGAGAAAGGGAGAGAATTAGGAAAGAGTTGAGGCATTAGTACCTATTCTATAGGAGCTTATAGCTTGGTTGGGACCTCAACTCAAGGGTTATCAACATGGTGGTTCATATTTAGAGGATCTCAAGATGGAGACTCCCACATGTCAAAATGTTAGGAGGAGAGAGAAGAGAGAGTTCACAAGCATAAGAAGTATTGCATGTGTAAAGGGTACCATAAGAGAGGTAGATATTATGGTGAGGAAGACACCATCCAATTGGATATGATGTAGACATCAAATGGTATCAACCACATTTCTTTAATGGAAAGGGTAGAGATAGTAAGGCCAAGTTGTGGTTGTTGGACTTAGGGTGTTGCTTCACTATGCATCCTTATGCAAGAAAATTGAGAGCCCATGTGTAGTGACACACATGAGAGATAATTCATCCAATTTGTGGAATATAGAGGAGAAAAATCTTTAACTTAGTTTAGTATATCTCACATGGCAATTGTAGGACCAAAAAATGGGCTAAATGCATAACATACTATAAGAAAATCACAAACTCAATCAACATATGTTAGCACCCACTAGTCTACCATGAAAGCCAAACTAATCAAAAGAAGAAAACACAAGGTTAGAAACCCCCTCTTTCATTTTTAGATTCCACGTCCTTCTTTCTTCTCCAAATGACATAGCTCCAACTTGCCTATACTCCACACAATATTGAAGCAAAGTCTATGGTAGGGATAATGCCATGAGAATAGTAGAAGTGTGATTTTTGTGTAAGAGAAAGAATGAAAAATGCAAAGAAGCTAGGGACTCAAAGAATCAAGAATTAGGAGCTAAGGAACTAAGGACTAAGACCTAAGGACCAGACATGAGAGGAAGAATTCTCATTTTATAATTGGCATGGAGGATGAGAGCCTTGGATTTGTCACCCATAGATATGCAATATGGCAAGAGATTCCTTTGAGAATCCATGATGCATATGACAAAATATACCAATTGTAAGCTTCTATGACGCATGAAAGTCAAACTTGGCTAAATGTGGAAGATAATCTATTACATGTCATAAGACACCTCAAGCCCACTTAAAGCCAAGAATCTATGACAAATAAGCCAAATAGGGACATGCGTAAGAGAATAAGAATATTTGATTATGACATATCTAATCCAAGTGTCAGTATGATGCAATATTCTATGGAATATTTGAATTAAAAATCTTTTTATTCCACAAAATAAGAATTAGTAGAAAATGGAACTTAGGAAATTAAGAATCTCCATGGTTTGTGAATAATGAATCAATTAACTAATAAAATTAATTAATTGAGGACAATAATTAGGAAGAATAATTAGTAAGCATAATAGAATTAAATTATGGATTATTTAATCCTATAGAGAAAATTAGTAAATGATTGGCTAAATTGATTAAATAAATGTGACAATACCCTTTGATGAAAATGTGATGATAATATGGATTGAATAAGATGATGGCAAGTAGACCAAATCTATGGTCTAATTGATTGATTGATTGAAATTGATAACATGCCAAGGACACATGACATGAATTGACTGATACGTAACATTTAACTGACATTGCAAATGCTATAGGATTAAGGTTGGTTGATAAGGTTGATCATAATAACATCGACAAACATTGTCAATATTATTAAAATGGTTGATAATGCCATGATTTGACATTGAAAGCCTCAACAATGTCAAAGATCAGATGACATGAATGATAGTTTGACCTAGCATTGAGAGTTGTGGCAGTACTAAGGTTAGATTGATAAGATTGATAGGTTGATAGGTTTCCAAGACACTGAAAGCCACAACAATGCCTAGGATTGGATAGATGATGATTGATTTGGGATGTTTGATATGTTTTAGGTTGATTAGGACTAATTTTGAGTGATTCCAAGTTGATTTTGGGTGATTTTGAATTGATATGAAATGATTTTTAAATGACATGAAATTGATGTGAAAGAGGATACAAATGATAAAGTATGATCAATTTTGGCCAAAAGATCAAAGTTAGTAGAATGATAAAATGAGACAAATTAGTATGAAGAAGTGATGAAATCATAGATGTGAACTATTTTTGAGCGTCTATAGGAATATTCGCTAATTTGTCCAAAGAGAGATCACTATCTTCTTAGTATAGAGAGAATTGGATGGATGAGTTCCATGAGATTGGATAGGGAAACATGATAGTGGAGAAATATGAGATGAGGTTCTTTGAGCTAAGATATTACCTGAGATATAATAATGACAAGATACTCCTCACTCATCACTTTGATTGAGGTCTTAAGGACTCTACCATTAGATATGTTTGAATGTGCCAACCTAAGATAGTTGCATTTTTTTCAAGAATGAAAGGATTTCCAAGAGAAATTTGGCTAGATGTTATAGTAGTAGAATACATACATACAGTCATAGTGTATGGCCTATAGGATCAGTTGCACCATCTTCATAAATACTACTTATAGGATAGACTCATATCCATTCAACACCTTGAAAGGTGGACATACGTAGTATGGTGTTCTATGCTTCTCATAAATCCAATAGAGTGGTCAATATTTAGGTACCATAGGTGGGAAGGGACATGACCATTTGTAAGAGAGATAGTCATAATAGAGTCACTATACTAAGGGTGGCCATCAAAATTATAGCAAGGGGAGTTTCCAATAATCTAGTGCTCCTCAAGGAGAATGTTGTTATGGGTATAACACTAGGACATGCTTCTCTTGTGGTCAATTCAATATAAGTCAGTAGGATATCTATAGAATAAATTAGAAAGGCCAAGAAGAGTTAAGCCATGTTAGAGCTTGATGAAGGTAGATCTTGAAGAGTATTTGTAGCAATTGACAACTATCAAGATAAGCATCAAGGTACCATAATTATGACTACTAGTGGGCTATATGGTAGAAATACCACTATATTTCTTAACTATGATGCTTCAAATTTTTTTATTTTTCCATCCCTTATTTAGAAATGCAAGCTAGTGGAAGCACAATAGGTACATAGGTGGTAGGTTGAGTTAGCCAAAGGATCCAAAGTACCTATGGAGTACCTAGTCAGTGGTTATGTGTTGGACTTGGGTACCTTTACCACCACACTTGATTTTCATATCCTACCCTTATGATCTTATCATATCATATTTGGTATGGATTTCTTAGCTTCCTATCACATGTGTATTGATTTCAAACATAAGTTGGTGTGATGTGTCAATGGTATAGGTGGGTGAGTCAAGCTTGTAGGGGTTTAGAGACTAGTCTCACTTTAGATTATCTCAACTAAGTAGCTAAAATGAAGTCTATGGCATGGATTTTAAATATTTTTAGTCTCTATTAGTGACCTTGATGAGATTGAGAGTCAAAAGTTTTTTCTTGATGACCACCCACTCCTCTATGAGTATGTTGTTGTGTTTCCTTATGATTTACCAAGTATGCCTTCATTGTGTAACATTGAATTTTGTATTGATCTCATTCTAGGAGCAGAGCCTATTTCTTGATCTCTTACTATAAAACTACTAAAGAGTTGAATGAAATTCAATTGTAGCTTGAGGAGTTGTTTTCCAAGATCCATATTCATCCTAGTGTATCCCCACAGGGTGCACCAATCATATTTAAAAAGAATAAGGATGGATCATTGTGGTTATGCATTGACTAATGATAGTTGAATAAGATGAGGTTTGAAGAAGTGATATCCCTTGATGAGGATATCTAGCTTGTTTGATCAGATGAAGGGAGTGAGAGTGCTCTCAAAGATTGATCTTAAGTTAGGGTACCATTAGCTTTAGATCCATGAGGTTGATATCCATTAAACAAATTTTCATATGGTAATTATGAGTTCATAGTTGTTCCCTTTGGATCGACCAATGCACCATATATGTTCACAAGTTTTATGAATGGGGTATTCTCTACATACCTTGATTGGTTTATCCTTGTGTTTTTTATGACATATTGATCTATTATGAGACTATGGAGGAGCATGAGTTCCATTTTTGTTAAGTTTTGCAATGCATATGTGATCATTGGTTGTATAGAAACTTAGGAAACTATGAGTTCTTCTAGTCTGAGGTGAATTATTTGGAGCACATCACTAAGGTGATGGTATTGTAGTGGATCCTACTAAGACTCGAGCTATTATGGATTGGCCAACACTCACTAGTGTTCTAAAGATTCACAACTTCATTAGACTAGAGGGTTGCTATCATCAATTTATGAAGGATTTCTCTTGCATGGCTCATCCCATAAGTTATTTGTAGAGAAAAGGGGAGAATAATCTATGGATAAAGTAGTGTGAGTTATTATTTGAGGCTCTTAAGGATAAATGTACTAGTACACATGTCCTTGCAATGTCTAATCCTATGTTGGAAATGCAATAGGGAGGTAAACTCTAACAGGGAAGGTGAATCAACACTTAAACTTTTCAACCTCTAAAACTATTCACCACACATCCATCTCACAGTCTATGCATATAAACTAAAACACCAAATTAAGCATATAAATCTATAGCATGAAAGTAAAATATTCAACACATGTATAACAAAAGATATTTGGTTGTTGGAAATATTCAAGATATGATAGGTTATTGAGAGGGGAGGGGTGAATCAGTAACTTTAAAACAATTTAGCACTTTAATCATATATATTATTCACCATTCATTCATCTAATCTACTACATATATGAGAGATCAAACATCCATAGCACATGTACACAATGATTTGGTAACCCAGAAACCTTCCAAATAGAAAGTAAAATTGGGGTGGGGATGATACCCACAAAACTTCAATGCTGCAGTATAAAGTTGGCTTGTTAAGGCTTACATTGACCACTTCTAGTGATCTATGATTTGGTAACCCAGAAACCTTCCAAATAGAAAGTAAAACTAGGGTGGGGATGATACCCACAAAAATTCAATACTGCAGTATAAAGTTGGCCTATTAAGGCTTACATTGACCATTTTTGGTGATCTGCCTTGTTAGGAGCACAAAGGACTGCTAGATCCACCTTGTTAAAGGATTTAAAAAACTAATTCACCTGTTAGGATGAAACAATGGATCTACTTATAGACTTGATTTCTGATTAGATACTTGAAGTATAGATCACCTCTTTTGACTGATGAATCTTTACTGCTCCTTGTAGACCTTGCTGAATATTCTACTTTGTTGTTGATTCACATTTATTCTTCTCAAATAATTACATGTCCATTCCTTGATACTCTCATGCATACATTGTAAATGATATAACACATTACATATATATCATTCCAATAATTATAATTGCAAGGTCAGCTAAAACCCAAGTGAACAAAACATTACTAAGTCGGCCCAATAGTAAATAACTCAGGTTCACTAAACTAACTTGGTGACCTTCTGATACTTGAAATCTATTGCATTAATCAGCATCATAATGCACTCAATAAAAGTTAAGGCTTGTTCCATACTAATCACTTGATGTAGTTCCGAACTCGGTAACCACTGGTGACTCGGTAGATGTAGTGTTACTTGGTAGATATAGTGTTACTCGGTAAGAACTGAATCCTTCATTTACCTTGATTTCACTTGGTAGACACTACACTTTCATCACTTGGTAAAAATTACACTTTCATCACTCAGTAAACATTGCAACTTCCAATGCTCAGTTTACACTGGATTCTCATGACATAGTCTGACTACTTGGCAGATACTGAGATGCTCGGTCTAAACTGTGAAGCTCGGTGAGTATAGGAAACTGAGTGCTAAGCTTAATAGCTATACTAATATAGATAATTATTGTCACTAATGGAAATAATAAATTAATTCCAACAATCTCCCCCTTTGGCATTAGTGACAAAACACTTATAAGCCAAAACATATGTACATAACCTGACTCAATGAATTTTGGTTTTTCAAAATTGATCTTTGTAGAATTGCTACATATATATTTCTATATATCTTCTTGATGACTTATAATGTATATATAAAGATACTTATGTACATATGCCAACTCCCCCTTTTACTTATACTAATAACTCTCCTCACTTATTATGTTGAATCTCTTCCCCTTTTTGACAATAATGCTAAAGTACTAAATATATAGTTTATATGACTACACCAAAGTGAGATAGAAAATCTTGATGTACCTTAAGGATGGTGGCAAAAGTACTATCACAAGTCTGCTACAAAATTTGATAGGTGGAGAGAGAAATTTGAACTTCTACTAATAATTAAATCATGTGATCAGCCACTGAGAAGTTTTGATCTTGGATCAATATTTTGCAATGAGCAACATGTTTCTGCATTGTATCCATGATAGGAAGGATCATGTTCTATATGTCTATTAGTGTAGATTGGATCCTTGCTTCCTCTCTCAATAGTTTTTCTTGCATGTCTGCTAGATATCTGATTTTGGTGTGATAGGAGGTTGTGGAGGAGGAGTCCACCTTTAGCCTGGATGTACTTGATTGCATATCAATGTCAATCTTATTTAGCTTATCCTTTATTTCTTTAGTAAAACTAGAAACATCACAAAGTTCGGCGAAAAGTGATGCTGCATTATTAAAAGAATTTTCAAAATTTCCCAAAAGTGTGGACAATTCAACTTTCTTGATTTCTATCTATTGAGCAATATGCTCTAACACCTTGTCATCAAATTTCCTTTCAGCCTTTTCAATCAGTTTCTTTTGTCTGGAAGGATCTTCATTAAATTTTTGTACTACCTCTTCTAACTAAATCAAAATGTGTTGAGTGGAATCTACTTCAAAACCTATAGCTTCTATAATTATATCCTTTGCATTCTCAATTATTTTGTACTCCTTATCCCTTTCAAACCTTAACTACTTCTACGTAGCTTTCATCTCTATGAGTTGATTGGCTACCCTCATCTCTTCAATGGTAGTAGTGTCAATGTCAATCTTTGGTATCACTATCTCTATGTCTAAATCAATGTCTTCTTCAATTTCCTTTCCAGTGATCAAAATTTTTAATGGATGCTTTTGTTTGACTTCTGTGATTACTGGTTTGACCTTTGGAATAGACACGATAGTGGAGATAAAAGGGCTAGTAGTAAAAATTGGGATAGGACTCAAGGATTGAATGCCAATAGAAGTACTAACCAGATCAAAAACTAAAACACTTCCCAAAAATGGTGTCACACTCGATAGAGTACCCATAGTAGTATCTGAACTGATTAGAGTTGAAGTGGATAGCGATAATGCTGATGAAAACAAAACTGTAGAGCTTACTAGAATAGATGAAAACAAAATTGTACAACTTACTGGTACACTCACTAATGGTGAAGGAGCTAAGGAAGCTGACTTGGTAGCTAAAGAAGTGACAGGTAGCTCAGTGGATAAAGTGCTAGATACCTAGAGTTTGGAGGTGGCTGGTGAAGATTGAGCAATTGATGTGGCAATTGTGCTCATAGTCTCACTTGTAGAAGTTGTCTCCATAGTAGATTTATTAGTCTTTGGTAGAGAGTGAGGAAGGGATGCAATAACTGCTGCTACAATTCTTACTGGATCTTCTTCATATTTTTCTTCCTCAAGTGTTTCTTCCTCCTTGTCTTCTTTCTATTTTTCTTCCATTAGTGCATGCAGCTCTCCTAGTGTAACCATGATAGATGGAGTGTTATCAAAATCATCATTGTCACTGCTATCATCATCCTTAATTTCAATAGGATCATCTGATGGCTTTCTAAGATGATATGCATCATTCCAAATATCTATAGCATTTTTGACAACTGCTTCAATGTCTTTCAATAATATAAGGTAAGTATTGAATCTCTTATTCATTCTTTCTTCATGATCTTTCAATGCCTTTTTGAATTCTGCATCTGTTAGACTGGGTACTAATTCCTTTAGTTTTTGCTCAAATATATCTTTGATAGTTTGTATCATGTTCTCTCATCTGACTTTTATTTTGTCAAGAAGTACTACTGGAATTTGAGATGCAAATTGATCAGGAGAGAATTCCCAAGTTCCTAACTTTTCCATTACCAAGTCTTCAATCTCCTTTTGCTCTATTGAAGTCTGAGTTTCATATTTGAGAGCTTTAAAACTGTTGATGCCTGCTCCAATCCTTAACTATTTTAGCCTTTCCTCAAATGTGGGTGGAGGCTTGAAAAGTACAGTTTCCTGCTTGCCTTGTCTGGTTCTTCTAGAGAATACTACAGTTGGCTGCTTCTTAGGTTTGGTGATAAACACCTTCCCTTTCTTCATTGGTGGTTCCTCTTCTTTTTTAGATTCTTGTTTTTCACCTTCCTCTTCTTCTTATTCTTCATCTTCATCCTCTCCTTTACCTTCTATGAGCATAAGAGGGCCAGATGCACTTTTCAATTTGGCTATCTTCTTCTTTCCTTTGCTTATAGCCTAGGGTAGCTTGATTTTAAGCTCAATTCTAGTCTTGGCTTCATCATAAGTGCCAAACGCAAAAATCTTAGGATCTACAAGCTCATTCACTAGTGCTTCAATAATGTCCCTAGCCTCATCAATATTTACCTCGTAAGGAAGAGGTTTCACCCATGTAACTCAGGGTCTGACTACCTAAATGTCTACCTTATCAAAGTCAACCATGAAGCATACATCATCTTTGTAATCTTCAACCAGTTTTGGTGGAGTTTGGAACCTATTATTCATTCTTTCCTTGAAATCTTCAAAATAATTATCCATAACCTTCTCAAAGTTTTCACCCATGTTAGCAATAAACTCATTAATCTGATATAGAATTGGGGTGTATTTTCTCCATACAACTGAGCCCTTTGATGGAAAGAATTTTTTAACATAGAAAAATAAACAACTTAATATGGAGCCAAATTTGTAGGGATTATTCTTTGAGGTCCTTATGCTGTCCATATTCTTGTTCAATTGTTTCAACAACAATTCTGATAGGTCAAATTCTAGATTTTTCTTCACAATCTTGAATGTCAAATCCACGGCCTCGTAGGGCACACTATTCAAATGACTAGAGCTATAAATCTTGTGAGCAATGACATAAATGCAAAACCTTAATTCAACATCAATAATAGTGCTAACCTTCAAACCTCTATTGTCCCATTCAGATAGGGTTTTCTTTTGTAACTCTTCCTGACCTAGGGTTTTGGTAGATTTGGCTTTGCTGAGTATGGGGAGACTAGTAATCTTATGAATCATCTTCTTGTTGATTAACACTAGCTTCTCTAACCATAGTTGCCCATTGTGAACACAACTAAGTATGTACCTAATCTGCTTAATTTGGAAACTTCTTGGCATATGCGAGATATGGGTTAATCCTTTGGTCTCTAGATGCTTATGCTCAAGTCATAAAGAGCCATCAACACTCATTTCTCCTAGGGCATTGCCCATTTCTAGGTTTCCAATCTCTTGAACAGAACATTTAAAATGTGTACAAATATCATTTATGAGGAGTACCTTTGGTGGAATTTGGGATTGAGCTCCATTAGGGTCAAGAGATTCTACAATGATCGAAACAATTTTGAAGTTAGGCACTTTCCATTCTGCACCCTTTACTAGCATCTCCAAACCCTTCTTTTCCTTGTTGCTATTGCTACTCCTGGATGCCATCACTGCTCGGTAGGTGTAAGAAAATTTTTGAACAAATTCTTCACTTGAAAATTGCTTGAAATCACTTGTAATTGGCTTGAGTGCACCTGGAAATCTCTTAGCTTTGTAATCATGATGAAGAATGAAATCAAATTCTCCCTTTTTTGACAAATTTTTTTGTCATTAATGCTCGATACAAAAGTATCTAAGATGACATAGTGCTTGACAGGCTATCATTCACTTGCTCAATAGAAGCTTGCAACTCAGTGATTGAACAAAACATTAGTTACTCCCAACCTAGCTCGGTTGAGTTTGTGATTGACCTTGCTCGGTATGACCCAATTTCTTGTGACCCTTTGTATCTAAAATACTGATTGGATCTTTTTCCTTTTTTTTCATTTGGAACTGCTCTAGATATAGCTTGATGATATAGTTCCAAATTCCCCTTTATGAATCTAATTGGAAATGGTGGAGTCACCCACTTGTTGAGTGGCATTGCCATCATCTAAACTGTTCTGCTCAGTAGATTTAGGAATTCACTATTGCCTCATCTGCTTCCAAATGTTTTCAACTTTAACTTTCTTTTCATCTTCAATTATTCCTACATTCATGCAATTCTTGGCTATATGACTAAGTTTGGTGCATGTATAACATCTTACTATTGTATCTCTTTTTCTCAAGTGATGCCTTGAGCAGTCTTTGCCGATGTGTCCATATTCTCCACAATAATGACATCTACACCAGGTATTGTAATCCCATCTAAAGATTTCCTTAACAAGTTGTTTAGCTAGATTGAATGATTTTGATTTTCATTGTAATGCCTTGTAACCATGCTTCTTGCATTTGTGACAATTGCCTTCAAATTTTGGTTTATCCTTGCATTCATTAGCTTTATGACCATGCTGACTGCAATTGTAGCATTTTCTATTGAATTTTTCTTTTCCATTACTCCAACATTTTTTTGATGTATGACCTAACTTACCATAGTGATTGCAAGTAAGTCTTTGATTCCTTTGGGCACCTTGTTTGGAGATTTCACCTTCTTCCTTATAACCAAGACCAACTTTACCTTTTTGTCTATGAAGATTCTGCTCACTTTGTTGATTCAATTGAGTCATGTCTGCTTGAGATTTCATTATCCTTTCATTGACTTGCTTTTTAGAAATTAAGTCATTTTCCAAACTTTCATTGATTTGTCTTTAAAATCTTAAGTGACTTTGTAAGCTTTCATTGATTTGTCTTTCAGTGATTAAATCATTCCTTAGGCTTTCATTTTTAGATCTCAGATTCATAATTTCTTCATTTGCATTAGGTAGTTGATTTATAAGATCTTCATGCTGGTTGGATTGATTATTTCTTGCCTCCAAGTCTTCATTTGCCTTGTTTCTCTACTCCAAAACTTCACATAACCTGATTGATTGGATTTCTTGTTCTCTTTTAAGCTTTCTTACTTCTTCCTACAAAGAGCCATTCTTTGCTAGTAGTTCCTTGATTGCCTCATTAGCTTCATCTAAAATACTTGATGGTGAAAGGTCTTCAATCTTTTCTTCAACATACTGATGGTCATTCATTTGTCTTGCAAGTTTCTTCCTTCTTTTTAGAGATTGGGAAAGATGCTCCTTTGCTTCTTTGAGTTAAGCCATGACCATTTTTCATTTTCAATTGCCTTGTCAAGTCTAAATATCTTCATTGTCCTTGATCTTTGCTCAAGCTATCAAACTTTATCCTAAGAACCACAAAGCTCTGATACCAATTGTTGGAAATATTCAAGATATGATAGGTTACTGAGAGGGGAGGGGTGAATCAGTAACTTTAAAACAATTCAAAACTTTAATCATATATACTATTCACCATTCATTCATCTAATCTACTACATATATGAGAGATCAAACATCCATAACACATGTACACAATGATTTGGTAACTCAAAAATCTTCCAAATAGAAAGTAAAACTGAGGTGGGGATGATATCCACAAAACTTCAATACTATAGTATAAAGTTGGCTTGTTAAGGCTTACATTAACCACTTCTGGTGATCTATGATTTGGTAGCCCAAAAACCTTCCAAATAGAAAGTAAAATTGGGGGGGGGGGGGAGGGATGATACCCACAAAAATTCAATACTGCAGTATAAAGTTGGCCTGTTAAGGCTTACATTGACCACTTTTGGTGATCTACCCTATTAGGAGCACAAAGGACTGCTAGGTCCACCTTGTTAAAGGATTTACAAAATTGATTCACCTGTTAGGATGAAATAGTGGATCTACTTACAAACTTGATTGCTGATTAGATCCTTGAAGTATAGATCACCTCTTGTGACTAATGAATATTTACTGCTCCTTGTAGACCTTGCTGAATATTCTGCTCTACTGCTGATTCACATTTATTCTTCTCAAATCATTACATGTCCATTCCTTGATACTCTCATGCATGCATTGTAAATGATATAATACATTACATATTTATCATTCCAATAATTATAATTGCAAGGTTAGCTAAAACACAAGTGAACAAAACATTACTGAGTTAACCCAATAGTAAATAACTTAGGTTCACTGAACTGACTCAGTGACCTTCTAATACTCGACATCCATTGCATTACTTGGCATCATCATGCACTCGATAAAAGTGAAGGCTTAGTCCATACTAATCACTCGACATAGTTCTAAACTTGGTAACCACTAGTGACTCGATAGATGTAGTGTTAGTCGGTAGATATAGTGTTACTCGGTAAGAATTGAATCCTTCATTTACCTTGATTTCACTTGGTAGACACTACACTTTCATCACTTGGTAAACATTACACTTTCATCACTCGATAAAAATTGCAACTTCCAATGCTCAGTTTACACTAGATTCTCATGACACAGTCTAACTTCTCAGTAGATACTGAGATGCTCGATGTAAACTGTGAAGCTTAGTGAGTGTAGGAAACTGAGTACTAAGCTCGATAGCTATATTAATATAGATAAGTTTTGTCACTAATGGAAATAATAACTTAATGCCAACATTGGTTACCCAAAAACCCTCCAAGAATAAGGTAAAACTAGGGTGGGGATGACACCCACAAATCTTCACTACTACAGTAATAAAGTGTATCCACATGTTTGACCATGAAACATGATCTACCTTGTGAAAGGTCTACCCTATTAAAGGCTTACAAGATTGTTAGATCTTACCTTGTAAAATGATTTTAAAACCCTACTAAAAGTGTACCTAGTAAAAGGACTTTAACTTACAATGAAGTAAGCACCCTGGCAAAGGATTTACAATAGCCAATCAAGACTATTATGTTGAGAGATTTAACTAATTCACCTATTAGAATGTTTTAGTAATGATCCTTCAGTTAAAACTCTATTTCTTGATGTTAGATCACCTCTATCCTAATGTATACTTGATCCTCTCTGATCAAATCTATCTCTGCTATCCTCTAATTCCTTTCCTCTATTCTTCTTTAACTATTTCTATAATGTAACTCAATTCATAGCACCTTAATCACCATGAATGCTCTATTTGTGCATGTAAACTCTCTTGAATTCTCCTTAAGCATTCTTAGAAAGTTTAGGATTTGTCTTCCTTAAGAAGATCTAGGTGATTTAGGGTTAGGTATGAATCAATGGTAGTGATTCACCCATATTGTTGCTTAAACCTTCTCTTTTTTTTATTGGATGCATGTAATGCATAGGGATTCATAATCAAGATTTTTTCTTATCATCAAAGATCATAAAAAAATCCTTAAGTTGGCCCAAAAATGGTTTACATAGAAGTTTGTGCCATTAAAAACATCTATGTCAAAACTTTGTAACTTGGCACTTGAAGTCCCTAATGCTTGGCATCAGCTACAACTTCAATGTTGTAACTTGTCCTTTGAATGAATTAGCATCCACTAATCACTTGGCATTTGAATAGCTCGGCATATATCATCTGCTCGACACTTGAGTGACTGAACACCTACTAGTTACTTGGCTTACACTAAATATTTGTCGCTCAACATATACTATCTTACAACTTATGCTCAGCATGTATTACTTGTTTGACATGAACTAAGTAAATCACTAAAGTATATTGCCACTCATATGTCAAAACTAATCTAAGATTAAAAATCTCCCCCGTTGACATGAGTGGAAAAATACTTGATCATGTATAAATAACCTTTATCCTTTCAAGCATGACTCAAATAATATCCACATACATAAAAAGATTCAAAACTTCAAAATTTTGCAAAAGCCTATGACTCATTAGTCATAAATCAGAATTCAATAACTCCACTTGAGTTGATTGTGTTGTTCTGTATCTAAAAATTCAAAATTATACCTCTTGCTAAGTAGATTTTTGTGTATTCTATTTTGGTCATCTCCTTCAAAAATATTATCTCTCCCATACCTCTTATATCTCTCATACCTTATCTCTCCCCCATCTGAGTAGATTTCTATGTACTCTATTTTTGTCATCTCCCTCAAAAATATTATCTCCCCCATACATGTTCTTTCTCTCGTACCTTATTTCTCCCCCATTTTGACACTGATGTCAAAGGGTTATACACTAATAGTGTGTTTGTCCAAAAATGATTTGTGGACCTCAAGCATGATTTTCAATGTAGCATCCCAATTATCACAAGCTACCTCCAATGACTTGATCTGGATGGCCATCTTAGAAACAAGGTGAACTAAGTTGTCATGAGTAGAAAGATGTGGATCTTTCTTCATGAATGTTTTAGGAAAGGCGCGTTCCTTGTGTAGTATCTCCATATGTAGAGTCAGAATTGACTAGATGCTAAACAATTTAGCCTTGATGTTTGCTTCATCTATGTGCAACACTACTAACTAGCTTTGGGAGTTGAGGAGGTTTCTAAAATGTTTCTCACTCTAAGCTGGAGACTTTGGAAAAGTTATACTATATGACTATATATGATTTTCCTAAGTTAGAATATGATTCCTTATATCTTGTGTAAAGAGTGTGGGATTACACAATTTGGTGTACAAAGAGAAAATGTTCTCCAATACCTTCTTCACACTATCAATTTTGGTTGCTAACTCAACATGTGATAGAGCAATAGCACTTTAAAATTTTCATCAACCTTATATTGGAACTTTCTCTTAGACCACTCAAGTAATTTTACATTTGAATCTAGGTCTATGTCATTTAGCTTCTCCACAAAGCTAGTTAGCTACTCTAAGATCAGCTTTGTTGCTTCTAGTGCTAGTAGGATTAATGCACCAAGAAAAATATCCTTGATATCTATCAAGGCTTGCTTCTATCTATGCTCCTATCTAAGTAGTTCTTGATTCTTCTTCTTTGCAAGAGCTTTCTAGAGTATACCGATCTACTCAATAGTGATAGTGTCATAATCAAACTTGGGCAACTCAATCACTTCATCCAAGTTCACATTAAAAAATGATGTAACTTTAGTTTCGTTGGATGTTCTTGGACTAGGCTATGATGATTGTAGGAGTACAGACTCTATACTTGACCTATGAAGAGCTTGACTAGGAGGAGTAATAGTTTTTGGTAAAGTTACCAATGTTTCTATTGCTAATTGCTCCTTAGATTTGGTAGTCATACCTACCTCTTTGGTCTTATCATTTTCCTTCTTTACATTCATAGATGCACCTTTCTCTTGTTTTATAGGTGCCAATGTAATAATGGTAGAATTTGTATCCTTCCTCTGGTATACCACAAGGGGTAATGTAGGTTGTATCATGGAGAATTAAGGAGGGGTTGTAGGTGAAACTTATATCCATACTTCCTCCCCTACAAATACCTTATTTGCCTTCTTAATTTCAGTAACACTCACAAATATAGGATTCTCACAATATTTGGCATGGGTAGTAGATTTAACCAATATCTTCTTCAAGTAATCCTTTGTAAGGGGATTAATGTTATGAGTGATAGTATTAGAAATATCCTTAATCTTTATTGTAGCACTTTCGATATTTACCTAATGTGGAAGACTGGCACTTAATACTAGTGTATCTAGTACACTCTATTTCGTTTGTTTCTCATCTTCAGCTAGACCTATGTTTCTTCATTTGTTTCAGTGCCTTCCTCTTGTGTAACTATCTTAGTTTCAACTATGATTACTTTAGTTACCTATTGTTTCTCTTCTTTGTCCTCACCTATCTCACTAGGTGGCTATATTATTGCCTTGGTTATTGTCAAACCATTTAGTGATTTCCAAATTAGAGTGGTCTTTTGTACAACATCCTCAACCTTGTCTTGTAATATGTTGAATGCCTTGTATTTTGGTGCAAATTTTCCAATATGCTTCTTTAATGCCTTGGCCATTATTTCTCTATCTAGTTCTAGCATCACTCTAGCAAGTGTATTCTCTTTGATTTGTCTTTCTATGTTTAGACTATATTGCCACTTTTGCTCAACTCTATTAGATAATTCCTTTGATAAAGAGTTGGAAATCAAAATTGGAGTTTGCTTAAATGTTTTCATCATGTCATAAATTGACTCCTCTACTTGGTTCATCTCAAATTTTCCAAGTGTATCAAATTTAATATGTGAGAGACTAGATAAATCAACATTTTTCCTTATATTCTCACATGTATTGTCTAAATTTAAAGAAGGAAAGTGACTTACCCCTTGAAATTGGTTGTTTTCATCAAATTATATCTTCTCTTCATTAGATTTAGCTAGACCCATGTATTTTATCCTTGATCTCTTCTTAGACTCCTCTTCATTACTAACCAATCTAGCCCTCTAGCCCTCTTCTCTTTTGACTTGACTACTTCTTGAGCCTTCTTAGTAGTAGCCCTTTTGCTTGCTTCTGTAGAGGGAACTATAGGCTTAGGTTTTGCAACCTTCCTTAGTTTTCTAGCAACTAGTGTCTCAGATTTCCTCTTCTTTTTCTTGGGTGCTTCACTGGCTTCTTCTCCCATGGCACCTTCTTCAATTTCCACTTCTTTTGCTTGGTCTTCTCCTTGATCTTGAGTTAAGGCCAATGGTGATTGAGCTAGTATATCCTCTTCTTCTTCATCTTATTCTTCATCTACTCCTTTACCAAATTTCTACTTTTGCTTCTTCACAATTTTTTTCTTCTTCCTAATGATTGAGGTAGTTTTCAAATCCATAGTTATCTTTGATTTGGCTACATCATAGTTTCCAAAGTTAATAGCCTTAACATCTACATCTTCTACACGTAATGTTATTATTGTTGTAGAAGCTTTATTGACATTGATTTCATAGCCTAGTGGCCTTAGCCACCTTACCCTTGGAACAAAAGCTTGAACATAAGTATAATCAGTATCCACTAGAAAGAAAACATCATTGAAATGTTTCTCTAGTAGTGAAACTAGTATCATTAATTATTTGAAGTCCTCAAAATAGCTAGTCATAACAATACTTAAAATTCTTCCCAAGTTGCTCAATAAACTCACCTATCTGCACTACAATAGATCTATTTGTCTTCCAAGATACTTTACCAAATGTAGAGAATGTATTTTGTACATAAAAGAACATACATAAAAAAATTGAACCAAATTTACATTGTGCACTTTTGGTCTTCCTTATAGCTCTCAATTTTTTTAAACAATTTTTGCATTTGCAACTTGACAAGGTCATAGGTATGATTCTTCTTGACTATCTTATAGCCCATGTCAATAGAAATGCATAGTACAATATTGAGCCTACTAGATTGATAGAATTCATATGCTATTATCCTCACTACAAATGTAATTAGGGGATCTAAGATAGTATCAATTGTCATCCCTCATTTGTTCCACGTTGCCCCTGTATTCTTCTTAATGACCTCTTTGGATTCACTTCTCATTGTTTTAGGCCAGTTAAGTGTTGGATACCCTATTACTCTATGGAAAATTTTATTAGTTATTTTCACTAGTCTATTATCCAACTATATAGAATTATTATGAATTATACTCAAGACTATCTTAATCCATTTAGTCTTGAAAACATTTGGAAAATCTAGGGCACAAGTCAACCCTTTCCTCTCTACAATTTTGAATTCATCCTTTAATGCTCCATTTTCACATAATTTTCCATAGGTTTCCCTAATCTCTATGTCTTGTATGCTACCTACCTTACATGAGTAACAACTTCTTACATCTCGAATAATCAAAACTTGAGGTGGTATCATCCACAACACACTAGATGGATCTTTCTTGTAAGTAATATTAGGTATGGCTCTAAAGTTTGGTTGTCTGATCTCATTACTTATCAATTACACATTCAAAGCTTCTTTATCATCTTTAACCTTAGCAGCTAAATAAGTAGATGACATAATGTAAACTTGGGTTTGTAATAATTCAAACTATGTAGCTGACAAACAATAAATACCTTTGTGAATATGCTATGATGGTTTTGAGTGACTATTGAATTTAACTTGAAAAGTATGATCTCTTTCAATTTTATTTTCACTCTTTATAATTTTCTTTGAATTTGAATGATGTAAAATGAGTATAAATTGATCATATAGACCTTAAAACCTTGCAATTAATGCCTAGTGCTTACACAATAGTAAGCTCAGCTTTGACAATGCATGCCCTATTTTGATAAAAAATGGGGACCCCCTTCTTGATTTTTTTGGCTTTTCAGATCCCTAGACTGGGGTCTAAGTCATTTTGAGGTCTTATCTAGTGTCTTAGTTCATGTTCGGGTCTAACTGAGAAACCCAATTGATGAAAATTAGAGTTTTTAGGATGGAGTGTCTTTTTTGCAAAACAAAAGGTGCACGAATACACCTAAATAGGTGCACTAGTGTGCAAAACTAATAACAAAGAGACACATTTTTGTGATGCATATTTGTGTACCTGTGCAACATAAAAATGTGTGGCTTCCCCCAACTATATAACCAGGAGAGTCCCCCCTCCCTCCTTACTGTGTTTCATTTTCCCTTCTCCATGCTCCCCATAGCCACAGCTCTGCATCCTAAGAGGTGCGCCTTTCGCCCCATGCCTCCCTAATTAATGCTACAAAAAACATAGAAACAAACATTAAAAAACATAAGATTTGCAACAACACACCTAATTAGGTGCACTATTCCTCACCTTCACACCATAAAAAACTAAAAAACTTCAAAAAAAAAGCTAAGTAAAAGAAACATTTAAGGTGTGTAGTAGTGCATCTCATGAGGTGTGCTATTGTGCACCTTAAAAAGAATAACAATTATTCCCAAGTAAAAAGATATGTGAATCAATGCACCCCATGAGTTGCACTGATGTGTACCGCAAAATTTGCAATTTTCTTTGAAAATGGTTGCATCAGGCATAGCTATCAAGTGTGCCAAATTTTTATTTTAGGGTTTTAATCAATTTTTTTGTATTTTAAGAGCAACTAGGGTTTTGGTTTTTTCTCTTATCAGTACTAGGATGTGATTGATCATTTTCCCTTCAACTTTAGACTGATGGACATTCCTTTTGTGTAGATTCTATGGCTTCCTCATTGTACTCCCTTGTCAAGAAAATGGTCCCAAAGTCTATCATGTTCAAATTTCAAGGTGTTCTAACCAAATCAAGATTCTATGATGATCACTTAGAGCTTTGAGATATTGAACTAGGTCACATGGATTTGGGAGCATTCTTGACACTATACAAAAAACCAACAAAAAGATCTCAGATGGTTTCCACTCTAATTTTCTCTAGACTAGTGAATGCAGCATCACTCCTAGTGTTAGTCCAATCCTTATAGCTGATTATGACACTCATAGAGCACTGTTTTTCTAAAGAAAGGGTGGTCAAAAGCATAACTAGAGAGATCATCCTTGATCTATGACCCAAGAACATTGAAAAGGTGTTCCATCTCCCAAGGGTTAATCAATTCATCTGATTGACCTATCACTAAGCTGAAAGATGGTATAGAGAACATGTGGAGGAAGCTTTCAAAATTATCTAGTCTTTATACCTTATAGAGAAAACTACTCTAGGGAAGTAAGTAGAGAAAGTAGACATGACAAGAGGATACATGAAGGAAGACATTGGAAATTCCATCGTATTATTAAGTAGAGTCAGTAGTTTACTAGCATTAGGACATCTTAACATTTAGATGGTGCATTTTATTGAGACCATCAAGATGGAAAAGATGCCACTTGATTGGGCCTCCATTCTTAGTGAGAACTTGGGAGAGCAACTAATAGCAGTGAATAATAACAAGAAATTTTATATGACTTGATATTTGGTATACCTACTAGCTTCAAGAGCGATAGATTATCCAAGGCTCTATAAGAGGGGTAGCATGCAAGATGTAAATGCATGCTCTTGTATTGTATACCCTTAGCTAGTAAAAAATAAGCTTTCAAAAAAAAGCAAGTAGTACATGACAGTGAATGATGCTTTCATCTTTGTAATAATCTAGTTCATAGAAGGGGATTATGTGAAGAGAATATCAGATGAGGCAGCTACATAGATATCACTAGTTGGAGCTTATTATATCTAGTTCCAAACATTTAAATATTTGAGGATAGTGGGTACAACTATCAACCCTAAGAAGCTCCCTAGGTATCCTAGTGATAGACTTATTCTCGTAGAGATCTCCTAACAACTCTTGTCTACATATGATAGAGTTAGAAAGCAACATAAAACATGTTGGGTGTGGCTTATGACTATAGGACCTTTTCAAGTGGATTGAAGATGAGACATTCCATCTTTTGAATGTGAATGGGATCAATATCTCTTGGAAGAGTATATTTTTCCTTGGCCTTATTTTGACAATATTGGGAGAGTGCAATACTTAGTGGGTAAAACATTCTAGCATGAAGAAGCAATTGAAGATCACTGGATGAATGCAACAAATGACTACGATGTCTACATAAGGAATTATTGTAGAATAACTTTGTATCTAGTAGAGAGGGCTTTAAAGATAAAGATCCTATTAAAGATTGTGCAACAAGACTCAAAGGAGCTGCTTGACCCATTTTTCAATAGGGATAGGATTAGCGATAGGCCTATCATGAATGCCAAGATAGATAAAGAAGAAAACTCAGACATCAAACATAGGGTGAGGCACATCATCAAATTGACATAAGATTAGATCAAGAAACCATTCAAACTTGATCCAATACCTCAAACAATAGTTTTTCATGCTCAAGCCTGCCCAGCCAAAGGTTAAGGAGCAAAGGTCATGGTGCCTACATTTATAGCCCAATCACCAGTGAGACTAGAAATGGTGCACCAACATGATAAACTAGTTGGTTATTATCGAGATTAGAAAGATAGAGGTAAAGGAAAAAGGAAGAGGAATTCTCCTCAATAAGTTGATCCAAAAGAGGGAGAAATTTAGTCACCTTCATAGCAAGAAGGGGAAAATATACAAGGGCCAGAGAATGTAGAAGCCACACAAGCCCAAGGTGATCCCTAAGTGCCACTAGTTGTACAAAGCCAAGGAGAAGAAAAAATTAAGGTACAAGAGGTTAACTCACCTTGATAGATAGATAAAAACTCCCCCTTTGCACCTAAAATAAGGAAGATTAAGACTCCAGTAAAGAGGAGGCAGAAGGTGATCAAGAAAGTAATTCCTTTCCCATCAATCCTTGAACATATTCTAGAAGAGACAGAAGAAGAGGATGGTGAGGATGAAGAGTATAATCTACCTCTGAGTTAGAGGACTTAGTTGGATAGAGCCATAGAGGAGGGAAAAAGGAGAATCTCTATGGTTATGCTACCATCTATCCCTGATGAACCCATTTTGGCTACTACATTAAAAGATGAAATGCAACAATAGATAGATGAGTAGGATTTGATAGGAACTAATGTCTTTCAAATGTTAAATTTTGACTTTATGCCCATAGGTACTAAGTTAATTGGGGATAAGATAAGAGACACTCCAACTAATAAACCTCAATAAGAGGATTCAAGATAGATGCCCCCCAAATCACAAGGACCCAAGGTAGTTCAAGCATCCCAAATACAAGTCACATTTTGTGTAAACAAGGGACTAGCTACCCCTCTTCCTCTAGGTACAGAAGTCAAAAAGTTCCAAGTAGAACATGAAGAAGAGCCACAAGAAGTATCCACTAATGAAGTGTTAGAAGATGCATAGATAAGTGAACAACCTCAAAAAACTTCCCAAGACACAGAGGTAAGAACTATGAGCTCCACATATACAGAGACTCCTAGTGCAAATCTCTTACAAATGGAGAAGACTCTAGAAAGGAGTGATAAGGGGAAGGGCATAGTCAAGTTAACTTCTTCATCCTCAAAAGGAAAATCCCTGATACAACATATCCCAAGGTAGCTAAGGAAAGAGGGGATAAGCAATAAGAAACAAAAATTCATTGTTGAAGAGGAGGATAGAATTGAATTGATAGAAGTTCTAAGGAAACCTAAATCACCACCAGGGGATGTAATGGCCATAGCCTTCATCATGAGTGATCAGAGCCAAGACTTGTTTGCTCATGTAGCTATCCTTCCTTTAGAATCAAATATTGAAGAATTGACCCCAAGGGATTGTTAGATAGGGGAAGTTATGCTTGGGAAGCCAACCTTGGAAACTATGAAGCTAATTGTTACAATGGGGACGAAGGAAGTATTTAGGAGTTTAGAGTAGGATGGGGCAGAACTAATAACAATTTGGTAAAAAAATGAAATCCTAAAGGGATATCTATGTGAAGTTGTTGGTCCCTTGGACCCTGAACATCCTAAGGAGACCTTGAACACAACAACTAAGAGAAGAGACAGGGGTAAAACCTAATTGGATCCATTTTTGAGAGCTTTCCAACAGTGGAAAGAAAGTTTTGAGGAGAAAGGTATATTGATTATTCAAGGAAATATGAAGTTATTACATGTTATGCAATAAAATGTGGACAAACTAGTAGCTATTCTAAATACAAATTTGGTTTAATGGATGAAGTGCATACTTGGGGAAAAGACTTACAGACATTATAGGAAATAAAAGGTCAAAGGTATCAAATGCTAATGGATGTATATATAGAAAAGGAATTGGATGAGACAGATGATTGTATAGAGAAAATTGCAAATAGTAATAAAGTAATGGAAACATTACATGTAGATATTTATAGGCTCAAGGACCAAGCCCAAGAGAAAATTTTGGAAGCTAAGAAACATTATAGTGACACATGTTTGGACATTTTTGAAGATGATGTGTATGAAAAGCTAATACTAGTAGAGGTAGTAGTTGATAAATTTTAGAAAACTTTTGATGAAGTTTCTAATGATGAGGATATCTAGCAAGCATTCAAAATGGAAGAAGTTTTATTAGAGCTTGATGTAAAACTTGGAGATTTTGCAAAAACCCATATAGAAGTGGATAACTACAGGTACAAAGTAAAGGACAAATATAATGCCTTAGATTTCTTGAATGTGGCTAAAGTCACTAAGATAATGAAGAAATTCAAGGGAAAAATACGTAGACATAGCTCTGGTATAAAGGGGAACAAAACTCGGAAGCCAGAATTTCAATTTTGACACTTGGTGAAATTTTGTATTTTTTGCCTCTAAGGTGCATTGTTGCATTGCTGTGCTAGGTGTGCTGGTGCACTTTTTGAAATATTTTCTTGGAATATTTTGAAGAAGTTAGAGGTGCATCAATAGTTAACTATCAGTTCTAAAATTAGAGCTTTCCATGCATCAAAAATTCAATCTACTAGCATTTTAACTCTTATGAATTCCTAGTGAAGTTGGAGCTTCTATTTTTACCACTTCCAATCACTCCTACATTGACTGAAGGCTTTCTCTTTCTTATTTTCTCATGATTTCTTTTTTTTATGACATGTAAAGGCTCATACATCAAATTAATGATATAAAATGGATGGAGTCCTACTTAGCACCAATTAGATAGATAGTTTGTACATAAATAGATTTGTTTTATTAGTTTAAAAGCATATGATTGCATAAAGATATATCTCACTCTAAATACAAATTGAGGAGAAGATTTTTTATAAATTCTAGATTATAATATGTAATCAGGGTCACCATTATTTTGCAATAATATATGCTTTTGGTGCTTGCATTTGGAGTGTAGTGATTATTGCCTAAATGTGTCATATTTTGTGAATGCATGTTCATGGGATATAATTGAGCCAAAAGTTTATTGCATTATTTCTAGTTGTGCAATCTTTTAATTCTAGTGTCTACTATGGTGTTACAAATTCTACTAACATAATTAGTTTGAGAAGAGATCACTATCTTGTTCTTGCATAGCTTTTCATCTCGCATGACTGCACTTTCTATGGCCTTGCAATTTGATGGAAAGTGAAACATCTTACGGTTACTAAATTTCCATTAACAATTGCATCAGTGGAATTAAGGAAGCACTGCTCCTATTTTCATTCGTTACCTATTGATCTTTTCAAAATCTTAACTCATAGACATGTTGTTTTTGTGGTTTATGTCCATTAGGATTTTACTTTCATGTTATTTGCTTAAACTTCTTGTTACCCTACCTTCATTATTTGCTTTACTAACACCTTGGTTAAAATAGGAATTCATATAGTTGCATTGTTAGATTGCATTCATTTAAAAAAAGGAAAAATACAAAAATATATTTCTTTTTATGTGTGTTTTATTATTTTGATAGTAAGAAAATTTGACAACTTATCCAAATTTTTTGAGCCAGCAAAGGCATCCTCATGAACATTCACATTTATCTTCAACTAAGAAAATTCAACTAAATCACAAGATTTCCCTTAACCTTGGAGTTGATCCTTGGATTAGCTTCGCAAGAGAGGAGTTCAAAAGGATTGCTGCCATTAAGCATCATGCAAAATGATAGCTCAATAGGATTCATTAAAGATTTTGACTCACTCAACTTCCATGAAGTTTCCTTTCCACTCAATAACCACAATGAAACTTTTCATGCTCAGTAGTAACATGAAAACTAACATAACTTAAAGATTTATTCTTGATTCTTAACAACACATTGCATCTTCATTCATGCACATGTAAGAATTTTAGAAAAAAATCCTCAGAACTGATGTATAGTATATCTTTTTAAATATCAATCCCACATACCTCTTGATTTCCTAATTTGAGGAGGTGTGATCACCTAACCCATTGGGTGAAGTGATATCATCTATACTTGATGTGTTGCAATTTTCCTTTCTCTTTCATGTCTTGTTCATTTCATCTTTGACATTCTCAACATCTACCTTTCCTTTGCCTTTGTTGAACTCACTGCTTGGTGCCTTTGACCTTGTTGGACAATTCCTACTTATATGACCAATCTTCAAACAATAAAAATAGGTGGTTTGACTCAGCTATCTATTGTAGTCACTTCTAAAATGTGTTCTTATGCAATTTTTAGCAACATTTCCATACTCTTGACAATAGTGACAACTATGCCTTGTATTATAATCCCAATTATAACTATTTTTCATTGTGTGTTACCTTTGTTTGCTTGTTTGATGACCATTTAGGCTTAGATCTACACTCATATACTCTATGTCCATACTTTTGATAGTTATAGCACTATCCTTCTAAGCCTTGTATGTTTATGGTATTGGTTCTACATTCATGTGCTTGATGTCCTTGTTTGTTGCATTTGTGGCAATGACCCATAAACTTCTGCTTAGGATTCTAATATGTAGTCTTGCTCCTGCAAGCATTAGCACAATGACATATCTTACCATAATTATGATAAGTGGATTCAAATTTATTACCTTTTTTACTTCTTTCTTCACTAATTTTGGATGATTTTCCTTCTTTAGTAGTAGTGTAACCCATTCTAGAAGTATCATTGTTGGATCTAGGGGATCTCATCAATTTTTCAAAGTACTTGATGGATTCACTAGGTTTGTTGGAACTATCAGCAAACTCCTTTTCTCTTTTTAGATCATTTCTCAGTTGTTCATTTTGAAGCTTCATTATTGTGATCTCAATATCCTTTGCATTTAGTTCATGATTTGCAATCATCATTTGACCCAAACTTTCCAATTGCATGTTAGTAATCCTAGTTACTTCTGATGTTTTCTCTTCCAATCTATTGGTCAAAATCCTTTTTCATCTTCAATAATGACTTTGTCCTCTCCAACATTATTTTTCTACTTGGTCACCTCACATAGTAATACTAATTGGACTTCTTATTCTCTTTTGAGATTTTTTAGCTCTTTTATTAGGCTTTCATTCTTTTCCATCAGATATGCTACTACTACATCAAAATCATTGTTTTTTCCATCTACAAACAACTCAGTAGTGTCAATTTCTTAGTATTGTGTGTCATTATCTTCAATATAAATTTATTTCCTTCACTTCAGTGATTTCTTCAAATCATTTCTTGCTTCACTTAACTAATGTAAGGAAATTTTTATTTCAATCATTTGGTTCTTAACAGTCTTCCCTAATATGTAGACTTCCATTTCCAAGATCTTTCCTCAAAGTTGCAAAGATCTACTTTCCAGTGAACAAAGCTCTGATACCAATTGTTGGAAATACAATAAGGAAGTAAACTCTAAAAGGGCGACTGAATTAACACTTAAAACTTTTCAACCTCTAAAACTATTCACCACACACCCATCTCATAACCTATGTATATAAACTAAAATACCAAATTAAGAATATAAATCCATAACATGAAAGTAAAATATTCAACACATGTATGATACAAGATTTTTGGTTACCTATAAACTCTCCATCGAGAAGGTAAAACTAGGGTGGGGATGACACCCACAAATCTTCACTATTGCAATAATAAAGTGTATCTAATGAAGGTTACAATATTTGACCATGAAACATGATCTACCCTGTGAAAGGTCTGCCCTATTAAAGGCTTACAAGATTGTTAGATCTTACCTTGTTAAAGGATTTAAATACCCTACTAAAAATGTGTCTAATAAAAGGACTTTAACTTACAATAAAGTAAACACCTTGTTAAAGGATTTACAATAGCATGTCAAGACTACTCTATTAAGAGATTTAATTGATTCGCCTATTAGAATGTCTTAGCATGGATCCTTTAGTTAGCACTCTATTGCTTGATGTTAGATCATCTCTATCTTGATGTATACTTGATCTTCTCTAATCACATGTATATATGCTGTCCTTTGGTTCCTTTCCTCTATTCTCTTTTAACTGATTGTGCAATGTAACTTAATTCATAACACCTTAATCACCATAAATGCTTTATTTTCATATGCAAACTCTCTTCAATTATCCTCAAGCATTCTTAGAAATTTTAGGGTTTACCTTCCTTAAGAAGACCTAGGTGATTTAGGGTTAGGTATGAATCAACAATAGTGATCCACCCGTATTGCCACTTAAATCTTCCCATTTTCTAATTGGATGCATTCAATGCATAGGGATTCACAATTAATATTTGTCCTTATCATCAAAGATCATAAAACAATCCTTAAGTTGGATAAAAAAATGGTTCACATAGAATTTTGTGCCATTACAAATATCTATGTCAAAACTATATAACTCGGCACTTGAAGTCCCTAATGCTTGACATCAAATGCAACTTAAATTTGTAACTCAACCTTTAAATGAATCAACATACATTGATCGCTCAAAATCTAAATAGCTTGGCACATAGCATCTTCTCAACACTTGAGTGACTTGGAACTTACTACTTACTTGGCTCACACTAAATATCTATCACTCGACATATACTATCTGACAACTTATGCTCAACATGTATTACTTTTTTAGTATGAACTAAGTAAATGAATTAATTATATTTACACTCATATGCCAAAACCAATTTTAGATTAACATCCTATAGGTGAGTTCATGGTGAGCATGAATTTATGTTTGAAAGGTGTGGGAGAAGTTTTGATGAAGGATGGTCAATTGATTTCATATAAGTTTAGAAATGTCAAGAACCATGAGCTGAATGAACCCACTCATGATTTGGAGTTAGTCGTGATTGTGCATATGCTTGTGCACATGGGACATAGGTTTGAGTTTCATAATGATCATCATAGCTAGTAGCATATCTTTACTCATCCAAACCTGAATGCATGATAATTTTGTTGGGTGATTTATTTTATGAGTATGCATTTGATGTTCATTACATCAAGGGTAAAAATAACATTGGTGTAGATACAATATTACATCAAAGAAGGCATGAGATATTGGTGTTGTCATTGGGTGTGGATTTTCATAGTTGTATCTTGGAGGCTTTTCCTATTGATACTTGGTATTAGGAGGTTAGAAAATATATTGAGTTTAGATTTAATAGTCAGTGGAAGTTTTCAAGTTATTTCTTGGAGTTTGATAAACTATTACAACACATGGAGCATATTTATGTGTCAGTTTCTATGGATCTTCATTCTTTTTTTTTATATCAAAGATACATCATGTACCATATTATTGTAGATGATAAAAAATGGTTCACACCTACTCTTTCATCACTTTTACATCCTAACTTGTCCCATTTTATCATTTCACTAACTTTGATCTTTTGGCCAACTTGATCATCATTCAATCAAAATATAGATAATCTCATAATCAATTCAAAACCATTTCAATATCATCATCTTATCATCAGCAATCCTTTAGATATTGTTATGTCCTTTAGTTACTTATCAACATTCATTAATTCATGTCATATGTCCTTGGCATTTCATCATCCAATCATTGGCATTGTTATGTCCTTTAGTGCCTTATCAATACTCATTAATACATGGAATGTATCCTTGGAATATCATGATTTGTCATAAATTTTATCCTCAACATTGTTGAGTCTTTCAATGTTTAAGAATTTCCTTATTCAATCAATCTAATAGCATTGTCTATATCTATTGATGTTATTATGATCAATCATTTCAATCAATTTAAATCAATCTTGTGGAATTCATAATGTTGATTAAATGTCATATATCATCAACCCTTGTCATGTGTCCTTGAAAATTTATCATTTGATGTCATTCATCTAGAGTCATTTATTTAATCAATTTGATCATGTCCTTGACCCTTTCCAATACCATTGCATTTATGAACATTTTCATCATGATCCTTCAATAGGATCTTCTTGCATTTATTTAATCATTTTGGCCAATCAATTTGTTAATTTTCCTTTTAGGAATAAATAACCCATAGTCTAGTCCTATATCTTAATCACTTATTTAATCTTATCTTATCAATTTATCCTCTTTTATTAATTATTCCTAATCAATTAATATTTATCAATTAATTGTTCCATTTTCTTGAATTATGGGAATTTCATATTTCCTAATTCCTAATTTCCTAATTTCCTATTTTTCTAATTTCTAATTTCCATTTTATAGGGATTTATAAGTTTTTAAATTCAAAAATCCTAACTCTTACACATTCCCACTAATTGTGATTCCACTTCCTATTTTCTAGCTTCCACTCTTACACCTTCCTTTTTCCAATTCTTACACTTTCCGTTCATTTTCTTACACCTTCCCTTTAATTTTTCACTTCTTCTACCAAATTTTTTTGCATGTCTCTATGCACATATCTTACAATTGTCATAATGTGTCATTTTATGACATATTTTCTACTTTAAATCTCTTAAATTATGGCAATTTTCCAATTTGTACAATTTAACTATGACATCTTTCTAATTGCATTTGGATCTCAAATCCTATAAATTGAGCCTCGTTGCACTTGTTTTGCTAACCAAATTCTCCTAGTATTCTCATTGTCTTATCATTTTTTCATCATCATATCATTATACTCTTACTATCATTGTGTAGGTGCATCTTGTCAAGATTATGAGCTACATCAAAATTATTATAGAGAAGAAAGGAGAGCATAGGAGTTCAACTTAAATGGGGTTTTCATAGTTTAATTCTCTTTTACTTTAAGTTTCTTTTATGTTTGGACTAGGATAGTTTGCATATTATTTTATGAGATTATAAGTGGCTCTTTCATTTATGCATTCTCACCCTTTCTCTAGTCTTACATTAGGTGAACCCAACATGAATCTTATACTAATGTGCTTCTTTTTCTTGTATGTTTGTAGGTGCAAGGAGAAATAATGGAGCACTCTTGGAGTCTAATTCTATTTTTTGTTCACTTTCTTTGTTTTGGGAATCTAAAATGAGCAAAAAACTCAATAACTCTAATTAGGAGGTTAATGAATATCACATCATCTCATCTATCCTAATTAGGAAGATCAAAGAACAATAATTCTTCTTTTTTATGCTCTCAATTTTTTCTTTCTTAATGGATCAAATGAACAAAAAAATTGCATAGTCTAAGTAGGAGGATAAAATAACTCTACAATCCTCCCTCATATTTGATTAGGAAGGAAAAGAACAAAAAAATTTCATATTTTGTCAAACTTTCTTTCTTAATGGGTTAATAAACAACAAGTATCATGCAATTTGTGATTTTTTAATCCCAAAGGGATATATAGATGTATCCTTTCCCCTCACATTTGTGGAACTTGGGTGAAGATATATCTATGTAATTCTTCTAAAGTAGCATTTTTGGTGTTGCTAATGATCTCTTTTTATCTTGTGGAAATCATGGAATGAAGATCATATCATGCAAGCTACTAATGAATTCATGCAAGATGTTCTTTGAAGACCTTGTGTGTTTTCCTTAACACTAATGTGTCTTTGATTTCTTAGATTATCAAACACTTTATTTGGGGTCTAAAATAAAAATTTTCTATTCTACTTGATGTGTCTACAGTTTCTAAAATCCCAAAGGACTATATAGATGTATCCTCTCTATTGGAAATATAAGAGAGTAATTGAGAGGGAGGGGTGAATCAATTACCACAAAAATAAATCCTATATCCCTTATATGTCAGTACAAAATAAACTCTAAAAATTAAATACTGCTAATGCTTAGTAAACACACATAAAATGTTGTAACTCGATAAATACTAAATATGCTTGGTAATACTTAACATGCAAATATTAGATGTTATCTGTGATTACCATTATCTTAACTTAATGAAAACACATAAAAGAAAATAGCATGAACACATTTGACACTAGGATTCAATGTGGAAACCCAATTTGGAAAAAACCACCAATTGCAACTAGTTACTATTTTCACTCTTCTGAAATGAACCTTGTTAGGAGCCAACCCTATTAAAGGTTACAAAACACACTATTAGGTGTGACCCTATTAAAGGATTTAATCACCCTATTAGGAGTGGCCTTGTTAGAGGTCTTTAGATAATTCAATAGAACTAACACCTTGTTAGAGGCTTTACAAATAGTTGTTAAGCCAACTTTGTTAAGAGATTTAGATCACTACTACAATGGTTAGAGAGTAACAACGAGATAACCTAATTTCTAATGTAACTAAATTGCTAATTACCAATATCTATTCTAGCTTGTACTTGATCCTTCCTAATCAAATATATATTTTCAACTTTACAAGGATCTTCTTCTTATCCTATTGATTTGCTTCCTTGCTACATCATTACATCTTCAAAATCTTCTATGCATTCACACTCTTACATACTTTCAAATTTTCAACTTGACCTTAGATTTATATCATTCATATTGTCAAGTTGACTCATATACAACTTAGAGTAATTAATATTCATCTCCTTAGTCAGCTAGACCTAATTGATAAATCAATTAAACTCAATATGCCAAAATAAGAAAATCCTCTGATAGCTAACCTAACTCGGTAAACACTAACTCAAAAATGATTTTCCTATGTTAACCAAGTGAAATTGGTTAGCACTACACATTTATGAAGATCGTTTGGTTACTGAGTGAGCTTGGTCAACACCAGTTCCATCCAACATTTCCTTCATTAACAGAGTGAGCTCAATTAACAGTCATCTTTTGCAAACTTTCTTTTGACACCCAAGTGAACTTGGTAGACATTGCCTTCTGAATTAGGCAAACACAAGAATTCTTGGTAGACATAGAAAACTATCTTCACTACTTGAGTGAGCTCATGATGCACTGACTGATAATGATATAACATTTGTGTAACATCAAGGAAAATACACAATCTCCCTCCTTGGCATTGATGGCAACACAATATGTCATAACATAATGAAATTTTGGAATAAGAATAAAGTTAGGAACATATCTTTATTTTCATTCTGATTCACATCTATGAGAACTTTCTCTATCAAACTTTTGGTTTCTCCCTCTATTAGGAAAATTTTAACAACTTCTACCAAGTTCATTCTCCCTCTTAGACATCTCTATGATTGCATGCTTCTCCCTCTTACAAAAAAAATATTCTTCTAATTAAAAATTTCTTTTGAGATATGACAGTGAACTTCTCCCTCTTTGATGACACATGCCAAAGATAACAATTCTATTAATATCAATGTAACTTAAGTATTGATTCATTTGCAATATGCCCTTGTCAATATTGCACCAACTGATTGATCTTCAATAGGTTTTGGTTGATGCATCACTAAACTTCATTTGGTTAGCTTCATATAGGGGAATGACCCCTATCTTACCTCTTAGATACAAAAATTCATCCTTAGGTAATGACTTGGTGAATATGTCTGCAATTTGTTCTTTTGTATTTACATATTCCAATCTAACTTCTTTATCTTGCATGAATTCTCTTAAGAAGTGATATTTTATAGCAATGTGCCTTGTTTTGGTATGTGTTACTGGGTTCTTTGATATATTGATTACATTGGTGTTATCACACTGTATGACTACTAGATCTTTGATCTCTATCTTCATTCCTTCTAATAGTTGTTTTTACCAAATAATATTACAACAATTAACTATTGGTACCACATATTTTTCTTCTATTGTGGTTTGAGAGATGCAATTCTATTTCTTGCTTGTCCAAGACACTAGACTTTTACCAAGAAATAATGCTCTAGTACCACTAGTGTTTTTTTTGTCATCAATACTTCTTGCCCAATCAATGTTAGTGAATACCTTTAAGTCTAGATTGCCTCCAAGTTTATACCATAAGCCATAGTCTTTAGTACCTTTTAGATATCTCTTGATTGTCATCATGTGGATTTTTCTAGGATTTTCTAAGAATCTTGCCACCATAGCAACTACTAATGCAATATCAGGCCTTGTATGCACTACATACTACAATTTTCCAATCATTGATCTATATGTGGTATGATCTACTTCTTTTGACCCATCATTTTTGGAAAGATTATTTCTAGTAGACATAGGGGTTTCAACTGGACTTGAATCTTCCATTCCAAATTTCTTTAGTATCTCCTTGATATATTTGGATTCAGTGATGTATATACCTTTTTTGTTCTATTGAACCTAAAATGCAACAAAGAATTTTATCTCTCCAAACATAGACATCTCAAATTCTTTACTCATTTCTTCTAAGAATGCTTTGCGTAAGTCATCATTTCATGTGAATAAGGTATCATCAACAAATATTTTTGCCAACACAATCTTCTTGTCTGGTCTTTCTTTGATATACAAACTACTATTATCACTTGTTCTTTGAAAGCCAATTTGTATGAAGTAATTATGAAGTCATTCATACCAAGCTCTAGGAGCTTGCTTGAGACCATATAATGCTTTTTGTAATTTTCAGACTGTGTCTCTTTTGTTAGGATCTACAAAACCTTTTGGTTGTTCAATGTAGACTTCCTCATCAAGAATTCCATTTAAGAATGTAGATTTAACATCCATTTGATACACTTTGAATCCTTTGTGTGTTGCATATGCTAGTAGAGTTCTAACATCTTCTATTCTTACAGCAGGAGCAAAAGTTTCACCATAATCAATACATTCTTCTTGAGAATAGCCTTTGCAAACCAATCTAAATTGTTTCTAGAAACTTTTCCATCTTCATTCAACTTGTTTCTAAGCACCCATTTTGTGCAAATTACATTTTTATCCTTGGGTCTAGGAATGAGGGTCCAAGTTTTTTTCTTCTCTATTTGTTCTATTTCTTCATTCATTGCTTCAACCCAACTTTCATTATCCAAAGCATCTTTAACATTTCTAGGTTCAAATTCAGCAAGTAAACATGTACCTTTTAATTTGCTTCTTGTCATTATTCCATTAGATTTTTCTCCAATCATCTAATCAAGTGCATGATGCATTCTAACATATCTTGCTAAGATAGTTTCTTTGGATTTGGAATGAGTTCCGCTTATTTCATCTTGAATTTCAATATCAAGCTTAGGTCCCATTTTTTATGACTCGAGTCCATCAAACTTAGCTTGAACTGGCTTGGTAGCCTCTAACTATGAGTCAAGTCCTTTAGATAGTGACTCAGGTTGCACTGTCTACAACTCAATGACTATGGGAACTTTTGGAAACTTAGGAGGTGAAGCTTCTTTTTTTTTCACTCTTTTCTACAAACTCATCAATTCTCACATGTGCACTTTCTATGATTTTATGAGTACATATATTCAAATATTTGTATGCTTTACTTCTATAGGAGTATCCTAAGAATATACCTTCATCACCCTTGACATCAAATTTTCCTTTTCTAGATTCTTTCAAGATATAACATTTGCTATCAAATATTTTCAAATAACTTATATTAGGTTTGTAGCCATACCATAGTTGATAAGGATTTTTGTTTGAATCTTTCTTCAATTGTACTCTATTCAAGGTATGAATTGTAGTGCTAATAGCTTCCTTCCAGTATTTGATAGCAACATTCTTTTCAATCATCAGAGTTCTTGCACAATCCATGATGGATCTATTTCTTTTTTCAGCTATACCATTATGTTGTAGAGTACCAGTGGTTGATACTTGTCTTTTGATCCCTCTTTCAATGCATAAATTATTAAATTCATTGGAGATGAATTCACCACCTCTATCTAATTTTAAACATTTTAATCTCTTTATAGTTTATTTTTCTATTCTTTCCAGATACCATTTTAATTTTTGAAAAGCTTCAAAATTTCTTTTAGATACATTACAATCATCATTCTAGAATAATCATCAACAAAAAGAAAGGAAAAATTTTCTCCACTATAACACTCTATTCCAATAGGTCCACATAAGTCTATATGCACAAGTTCTAAGACTTCTCTTGACTAGTAGTTTTTGCTTTTAAAACTAGTCTTTCCCATCTTACCAATTTGGCAATTTTTGCATAGACCCATACTAGGCTTCTTCAAACTAGGAATACCTCTTACTCTTTTATGTTTTCTTACCTTAAATAGATTATCAAAGTTTACATGATGTAATATTTTGTACCATAACCAACTTTCTTCTACTTGAGCAATAAAACATGAACTTTCACTGAAATCAAGATAAAATAGATTATCTTTTGTTTTCTTGCTAGATCCAACAAGATTTCCTTTTCCATCGAGTAGTTTGGCCTGTCCATCCATGAATTCTACCTTGAATCCAATGCTATTCAACTATGCCACACCCAATAGATTATGCTTTAGTCCTTCAACCCAATAAGCATTGTCACATACAAGTTCCTTTGTCAAATAAATGCATCCTTTACCTTTTATGTTACAAGGTTCATTATTTCCAAAACCTCACTACCTCCATCATAATATTCCATGCGCTCAAATTTTTTTTGTCTTTAGTCATATGATGTGAATAGCCACTGTCAATAATCCATATATCATTTTTTCTAACATGAGAGAGAAGTGCTATTTTATCTCCTTCATCATTAGATTCATCTTTTACTATAATATATACCATTTCATCTTCACTATTATCAGAATCTTTAGCCATAAAACAAGATTTCTTACCTTTTCCCTTGTACTTCTTGGAATCCTTCTTGCCTTTGTGCTTATTTCTTTTCTTTTCATCTTTGTTTCCTTTTTTTTGGACATCTTGCAACAATGTGACCAAATTTTTCACAAGAAAAATAGATCAAAGGAACCTTACCTTTGTACTTTCCTTTGCCTTTGAAATACTTTCTTGCAAGTAGGGCTTCAAAAACTTCAAGATCATTGTCTATTCTTTCTTCTATTTCTTCTTCTTCACTTCCTGATTGATAGGACTTTGATTTCTTGTTCTTTTTCTTGAGTGGGAGTTTAGCTTCAAATGAAAACTCAATACATTTTGAGATAAGAACATAGTTATCAAAGTTATCTTACTCAAAAGCTATCAATCTTCCAACTAGAGCATCCAAAGATATTTTATTATTCGAATCACATCTCATCTTTTGAACAGTAGATACTCTAATTGCATAAATAGGAAGAAGATTTCTAAGTACCTTGCTTACAAATATTTTTTCTTGAATATCTCCTCTAGATGCTTTGATTGCGCTCACACTTGTTTTGATTCTTTCCACATATTTTGCAATGTTCTCATCTTCTCTCATTTTCATCTATCAAAATAACCTATAAGACTTTCAACCTTAGCTCTTCTTATATTTTCATCTCCGCCATAGATGTCATTTATCTTGGTCTATATTACATGAGTAGTTTAACAATCTTTTACTTCATCACATTCAGCATAATTGAGAGCAGACACAATATCAATCATCATGATGTTATGATTTTTCTTTTCAAAAATATCTTCAACTAATAATATTCTAGTGGGAGTCTTGCATTTAGCATCAAGACATTTTCAACTTGAATCCCTGATGGTAGCCAAATGTAATCCCATAAGTCCTTGCCATGTTGAAAATTTGTCTCTATTCAACTCGAGAATTTCTCTTCTATAAGACATCTTGATCTTTAGCTTAGGTCCTTGAAACCTTTTCTACAAGCACCAAAAACTATGATACCGATTGTTGGAAATATAAGAGGACTAACTAAGATGGGAGGGGTGAATTAGTTACAAAAAAAATAAATCCTAGATCCCTTAGATGTTAGTATAAAATAAACTTTGAAAACTGAATACTGTTGATGCTCAGCAAACACACATAAAATATTGTAACTTGGTGGATATTGAATATTCTCGGTAAGTACTTAACATGCAAATCTCAAATTTTATCTATGATTACCATTATCTTAACTTAGATTCAAACAAATAAAAGAAAATACCATGAACACATTTGAGACTAGGATTTAATGTGGAAACCCAATTTTGAAAAGCCACCAATTGCAACTAGTTACTATTTTCACTCTTTTAAAGTGAACCCTATTAGGAGGTAACCTTGTTAAAGGTTACAAAACACACTATTAGATATGACCCTATTAAAGGATTTAATCACCCTATTAGGAGTGGCCTTGTTAGAGGTGTTTAGACAATTCAATAGAACTTCCACCTTATTAGAGGTTTTACAAAAAGTTGTTAAGCCAACCCTATTAAGAGATTTAGATCACTACTGCAATGGTTAAAGAGTAACAATGAGATGACCTAATTTCTGATGCAACTGAACTATTGATTATAGATCTGTATTCTAGCTTGTACTTGATCCTTCTTGATTGAATATATCTTTTCATCTTCACAAGGATATCCTACTTATCCTTTTGATTCAATTCCTTGCTACATCATTAGATCTTCAAAATATTTTACACATTCACATTCTTACACACTTTCAAATTCTCAACCTAAACTTATACTTTTATCATTCATATTGTCAAGTCAACTCATATACAACTTAGAATAATTAATATTCATCTTTTGAGTCGGTTAGAGCCAATAGATAAATCAATTAATTTCAATATGCCAAAATAAGAAAATCCTTTGATAGCTAACCTTGCTTAGTAGACATTAACTCAGAAATGATTTTCCTATGTTAACCAAGTGAGCTCAATTAGTACTACATATTTCCAAAGATCCTTTGGTAACTAAGTGATCCTGGTTAACTTTGGTTCTATCCAAAATTTCCTTCATTAATCGAGTAAGCTCAATTAACACTCATCTTCTACAAACTTTCCTTTGACACCTGAGTGAACTTAGTAAGCACTACCTTTTGAACAAGGTAAACACAGGAATGCTCAGTAGACACAAAAAACTATCTTTAGTGCCCGAGTAAGTTCGATATGCAATGATTAACAATGATATGACATTTTTGTAACATCAAGAACAATATACAATTAATCAATTGTATCCAACACTCTCCCCTCATCTTCATGGATCTTGGTTGTAAGAGAAACATGTATAAATATTTTAGAGAAGCCTACCTTAGACCAAGATATCTAATATTGGGTATGTCAGGGGACAAATTTGGAGCAGTAATAGGATAAAGCCAGGTCTCACTCTAACCTCTATATAAAGGCTTGGTTTTGGGTAATGCTCAGTCGACAATATGGGTGGGTTATATCTCTCCTCCAATACCCTTACAAGTGTGTCAAACCTTGGTTCTTAAGGCTAGGAGACCTCCTACAGGATTTTATCATCCATATACTAAACATAGTGTCCCATACTAAAAAAATTTTTTGTAGTTTCAAAAATCATTCTATCCATTGGCTCAAGGGATCACTCATGCCTATGAAGACATCTCATACTTCCACAGTCCTTAGTAGCAAAAATAGTCACTTGGGAACTGATTCCCCTTGGGAAGTGGATCTTAGTGTGCTTGCAAAAAGAGTGTGCTATAAGAGGGAGGTTGTGCTACCAAGATTCTAGGTTGTCCACTCTAGATAAGCATGGTTGAACTTTGGTTCAAGTGATAATTTTTGGATATTGTCCTTTCAGCCTAGGTTGTGGTATGTCTATTCACTTTTAACAACAAACATTTTTTCTAATGTGTCTCGCATAAGTGTTTTAAATTAATCAAGGTAATTTCAAAAATGGTAAAATTATAAACACTTGTCAGAAACATTCAAAACATTTACAAAATATACACTTATCAAACTGATTCAAAACCTTCAAAATATTTTACAAACATACACTTGTCACACTTATGCAAAAACATTCAAAACACATGGAAAATCAAACTTTTTGCCTTAGGATCTTATGGCATGTCTCTTGTAAATCATTTTTCATATCCATATTACATATTTCATATCATGACCTTATCACATTCCTTGCATTATTATTATTTTGCACTTAGGATCCCTTTTGCATATCATAGCCCTCATATTGCTTCCTACATTATCCTCATTTTGCACTTATCATACATTACATTTTCCTCATTTTGCACATTCTAATCCACATTTTGATCCTCATATTCCTCATTTTGATCCCATCATAATATTCATATTGTTTCTAGGTCCTTACATATCCCTCATTTTGATATTATTAAAACCCTCATTTTCAACCTAGGACCCTTTGAATTTGGTAGAGAATCCAAACAAAATATGAGTCTTAGAGTATTCCCTTATTTGGATGAATAAAGGATATTGACCTTGGTCTTTTTTTCTTGTCTTTTTATCATTTTTATTTGGGTCAAATATCATCTATGTCCTAATGGATTTGACTTAGTCCTCTTCTCAAATTTGTCATTTTGATTTTGTCATTTTTCTTTCTTGGTCAAGATCCAATATTTGAAGATCCAATATTCATCTTTGTAAGGTTAGACTATTAGCCTTGTATTTTCCAAAGATTTTCCTCAAAATTTAAACCTCTTTTTATATGTCCTTAGTTTTCATAGTCCTCATCTTGCATAACCTTAGGTTGCATAACCTTTTCCTCATTTTAGATTATCCTAGTTTTCACAAACCATAGTTGCATAAACCTTGGTTTGTTTATCATTGGCTTAGCCCAAAAATCAAAAAATAATTGCCTTTTTTATTTGCATATAAATATCCAAAACATTTTCATATCATATCCAAAAACATTTTCCAAACATCAAAAGCCTCTAGAGTTCAAGAAGCACTTTTCAAACACAAAGTTACAACAAATTTTGCATATAAGACAAAATAGTTACAAACAAAATACTAGAGATAAACAAAATTTGAGTAGCTATCAGTTCTGATGTTTAGGATCAACTCTAAAGTTTTTAATAGGAGTACACCCACAATAGACATGTCTAGCTAGATGACATCTTGGATTATATTCACTTCATCTAAGCACTTATTCCATTTTGTATCTACTATTTCCTTTACCTCTATAGTAAATTTACCCATGTTTGACTCAATCTTGTAAAGTAGATTAATCATGTGATATATAACTATGGCATTTGTTTCATTACTGCAATATCTAACAAACATTGGATGCTTTAGGATGTCATAAAAAGAAGAGGATCATTCTTTCCATTCCCTTATACTTCCCTTCTCATCAATGATACTCGGTACAAAAATTGGGATTACCTATGGAAATTGCCTTCATTTTATTTTGGACTAGTTGTAATTTTCCTAAGAAAATAGAATTGAACTCTTTTACTCTATTAATTAGTTTTCTAATAGGGATAATTACTCCCTTAGGTAATTCCTTCTTTTATTTTATCAATGACACAAGACTATCAAAGAATTGTGTATAAGGGTCCCATGTTGTAAATAAAGATGATAATAAGGATAATGCCTTCGAGCATTGAAATTCATCTCTGTACAAAATAAAAAAAACTACTATGCACATTTTGTGAGGGATAATTTAAAGCACCTATTTTCTGCATCAATAGGTTTTGTATTGTCATGATTTCTATGTCCTTTGCACCATCTAACTCACAATATCCATTTGATGGCTCTCTCCCATATCTGTTGCATCAACTTATATTTAGGCTTCGTGGTCCTTAACCTCTATGATAGGCCTTATCACATGTCTCAAATTTATTACTACATCCTTGAGGCTAGCCATTATTTTCTCTAATACATATGCCTTTTTGAGCTCCTCTTCACATTTCTTCCTAGAATCAATGGATATGTTGTACATCTGGTATAACTACTATTCAAGCATATCCATTTTCCTCTTCCCCATAAATGATGTTGTATTCCTCAAATTATGTATTTGGTTACTAGAGACAATAGTGACATTCTAGATATCACATTTCCTTAGAGTTAGTCACTTACTTCCATAAGAGTTGGTTTTTCAGATTCAACAACCATGCTCCAAACTACCATTGTTCTATTGTCTATATTAAATCCTAACCCCTACAATTCTCCAACAATTTTGGTCTCCTCAAATGAAACTAATTAATCCTGCCTTCTATTTTGATCCAATATAATGATGAGTTGAGCTCCCATGTTGGAAAGAGTAGAATTCCACTTCTTTGCACTAGCTCTCTAGCTTCATCAATAATAAGTGTCTCACTATTAGAGTCATATTCCTCCAATCTCTACACCAATTTAATAGTTTTTCCAAGTGAATATCCTGGTTGTAGTTGTAATGTAAGTTCATTCTATTTGACTTAAAATAGAAATTACTTGAACTCTTTTGAATGTATGAAGTCATCATCCTTGATAAATTCCTTAGCTTGGATTATTCTTTCATCCAACATTTGTACCTGTAGCTTAGTTTTGTTAGGAATTCATTCATGTTTTCCAACCATTTGATCAAAAAATTGTGCCTAATTGTATCAAATATGGTAATCTTTTGGGTAATATTTACAATGCCTTTTCTTTGGCCTTATTAGGGATTTCTATCAATTTCTACTTTTTTCTTTCCTTATGATGCAAGGAGGGTAGGGAAATAACTAGGGCCAAAGGCACACCCAACAATCCAAACCAACCTTGTACAGTTAACACAACAAAAGAAAACACAATAGAGAACAACACCATAGAGAGAGAAAGAGAACAATATTCTTTATTGATTCATGAAAATATCAACATAATGCCCAGCTATAAGGCCTTCTAGGTGATGACTGGATACAAACATACAATTCTTAGATCCATGATCATGCATAAGTTTGCATTTCTAGGAATGTACCTCCTTCAACAAAACTCTTAGTTCTCTCTAATTCCTTCCTCCTCTTCCTATAACTCAATCCTAGGCCTCCTTAAGTACTTGTGTAGCCATAGGTTGGCCTATCACAAAACTAAACCTTACATTAAATGTATGCACATCCATAAGTTATCTCATAACAAATATTAACTACTTATACCAAAATAAAATGCAAGCAAGGTCGGACCAAACTAGAACCAGACATAGACCACTTGACAAATGAAGACTATATAAAAACACTAGAACTTAGCAACCACATGAGATTGACATCCAAAGAGTCACTCAACAATAACTATAAACTTGGAATCCTCCATTGCTTAGCAACCATGGAAAACTCGACAACCAAAAGGATCACTTAGCAACCAAAGAAATCACTTGAAAGCAACTAAGAACTTGACATCAACTAAATGCTCGACAATCATGGAAGCTCGACAATGTAGGACATTACAACTTGGCAGAAAGGAAATACTAAGAACATGTAGGATTAGTACAACCCAAGATACTCTTGCATCAAGAAACTAGGGCTAGAAGAAATGATTCTCCTAAATCAATGAGACATTACAACCCGAGCTGAATCCAACTCAGATTGAGAAATCCATGAAGCATCTTCAAAGGGTCTTTTCTTCTACTTCACCAAATATTCACAATAATCTTTTCATCTTGTGCTCTTACCAACTCTCTAATCTAATATATGTTCAACTTCTTCAATCTGCTACTTAGGATAATCTTTTGACACTATAACAACTTCATCATCTGACTCATGATACTTATATAAATCAAAAATATTGGAAATAGGAGATATATCCATGTCATCAGGTAACTCAACTTCATAAGAAATTCCACTATCAAACTTCTTCAAGATCCTATAAGGTCCAAACTTCTTCATCTTCAACTTACTATCAATAGGAAATCTTCCTTTCTTCAAATGAACCATCACCTAATCACCAACTTCAAAAACATGATGTCTTCTAGACTTATCAAAATTCTCCTTAAAATCTTGATTACTTTTTTCTATCCTCAACTTCACTTCCTTATGCAAAGATTCCATAAGATCAGAAAATTCTTCTCTTGCAACACTTCTCTTTTCTTCACCATCAACATTCCTTAAATCTGATACTCCTCTAGGTTGCATTCTAGTAACAATCTCAAAAGTTATTTTTCTTGTACTCCTATTCACAGAATTATTATATGCAAACTTAGCTTGTGCTAACACCACTTCCCAATTACTTATCTTATCTCTCACTAAACATCTCAGTAAATTACCCAAGCTTCTATTCACAACCTCTATCTATCCATCTGTCTACAAATGAAATATAGAACTAAATTTCAACTCAGTACCCATCTTCTTCCACAAAGTCTTCCAAAAAAACCAAAAAACTTATTATCTCTCTCAGAAATGTTGAAATATGATTGAAAAATATCATTTTTGAAAGAGGGAGATTTTTGAAAAAAACTATGTGTTTCAATCATTGTTTTGTCACTTATGTTAAATCTATTATTTTCTGATAAGACAACTACTTATAAGATTCAAGTACTATCACTTAGTTTATTGATGAAAAGGATTTGATCAATAAGATGTGACAATTGCACCTAGAGGAAAGGTTGAGTTATGATTATGTAATGAAGTACAAGGATCAATTAAGATAGTGATGACATGGAGTATTGATAATCTACTTAAGGTTACAAAAATGCTAGCTACACTTAGAAAGTTTAGAAGAACAAGTTACATAAAATTTGTTTTCCAAGCTTGATCAAGTGGATAGTAGCTACTGAGAAAAGTTAGTTGGAGCCTAGAGAAAGAAAATTCTAGTGGATTTTGAGCAAGATAGTTGATGCCAAGAACCAGTAAACTTTAGTTGATGCCGAGTGATTTTATAGTTGATGTCGAGCAATGCAATATGTGTCGAGCATTAGAAGGTTGATAATGCTAAGCTGTTGCATTATGTTAAAGATTTAAAATTTGTGAAATCTAAGCTGATAGGTTTGTTTTCTTAAAATTGTTGAACTAGGAGAAAGATAAGGTTGATGATCTGGTGGCACAAAACTTGATGTAAACCATTTTTGAGGAAAACTCAAATAGATTCTAGGAGAAGTTTCTAGAAGAGATACAAGATATGGGGTAGATACATTGTATCCTATCTAACCCATCCAAACCTTCAATTGGACAATGGAAAATGAGTAGGTATATATTATAATTTCCTATTTATAGGAATGGTTGGTCATGAAGCAAAAGTTGTCATGTGCAAAAACCTAAGGAAGAGAAGGAGTTAAGGGTTTTTCTTCATCAAGTGACTTAAGAGGAGAATCTGCAATGGCATGTTAAGCAAGAAGGCTTAAGGAGATGAATGATTGAATGGTGAACAAGTTGAAAAATTTGCAAAGTATGAAGGCCAAGTAGAATTAAGGATTGAATAGAGATCTGTAATCTACATGAGAAGTTGTAAGTGTAGCATTACTCTCTAACAATTGTATTAGTATAGGGTAAATCTTTTTTATTAAGGTTGACCTAATAGTCATTTGTAAATCCATTAACCAAGTGGTATTCCAAGTGAGTGGCCTAAAGTCCTCTAACAAGCTCACATATAACAAGGTGATTGAAATCCCTTATCCAGGTCACATTTAACAGTGTGTATTGTAACCTTTAATAGGGTTGGCCTTTCACATGGCATCACTTTAGAAGAGTGAAAAGGAGTAGCATGTTACTTGTAGTTTTTCCAAAAATTGGGTTTCCATGTAAATCATTATGTCAAGTGTGTTGATAAAGCTATTATGTTTCATGTTTTAAATTTATGCAAGTTGATTTGATAGTAACATACAAGTTTTAGTGATTGTACAATCTTATGGATTGCATGCATGCATGGCTATGAATGTTTTATGGGTTCACTAAGTTGTGAGAAGTTTTATTTATACATTTGGACCTTAGATAATTGATTCATTCCCCTTTGGTTATTCTAAAGTATTCTAATAATTGGTATTAGATCCATCTACTTAAGAGGACTAGTTTCAAGGTACTAGAAGCATAAAGATTGAGATGTTTAAAAGAGAAGTACCCAAACTCAATAGAGATAACTTTCCTACATGGAAATTTTTGATGAAGCTACATCTTGGAGGACTTGGAGATCATGCACAATCTACCATCTCTGTAGAACAAGTTGATCCAGTTGGAGTTCTAACTGCTAGAGATATGAAGAAGGAGAAAGAATACAATCAAGCAATGTTGGAGATTCCCTCTACCCTAAGCTATGTTGAATTTGATGATATCAAAGGTCTTGATAGTGCAAAAAAATGTGGGATTCCCTAGCCACCATCTATGAAGGAGACAAAAATGTTCAAAGAGCCAAATCTGAAAGTCTCAGAGGTAAGCTTGATGATATGAGAATGGAACAAGGTGAGAATATTGCTCAATATGTTGCTAGAATAAAAGAAGTTGTTATTGCAATAAGAGGAGCCATTGGTCACATAAATGATGATATTGTGTTAAGAAAAGTATTGAGAATAGTATTTCCTATTCACATTTTCTATTAGAGTTTTTGTAATTCAAGAATTGAGATGTATCCCAGGAAATGATCTAACCTTTGAAGGTCTAGTAGGTAGACTTATAGCTTTTGAGCTATCTAGCTTTGATAATTACAAACCTAAGAGCTTTGAATTTTCTTTCAAAGCTAATTTTTTATTAAAATACTCTAATGAGGTGAAGCAAAAGAATAAGGACAGAAAGGGAAAATATGTATCTAGTGACAATGATATGGATGAGGAAGACGTTGAACAATTGGAAGCACTACTAGAAAAAGATTTCATAGAGGTAAAGAAAAGTTCAAAGGTAAGTTACCCATCATTTGTTTCAATTGCAATAAGGTTGGCCATATTGTTGCAAGATGTACACAAAATAAGAGCTACAAAGGAGGTGACAAGTACAAGATCAGAAGAGAACATGATAGCAAATATTACAAAGACAAAGGCAAGAAGTCATGCTACATTTCTTAAGAAGAAACCAAGGATGATTCTAATGAACATGATGATAAAGTGGTGTATGTTGGAATGAAGGAGGAATCTAATGAAGATGAGGCAATAACACTTGTGACTTGTGTGAACAAAAATGATAGATGGATCATTGACAATGGATGCTCACATCACATGACTAGAGATAAAAGTAAGCTCATTGCCATGAATTTTTATAATGGAAATAGTGTAAGATCTAATAATGATGCACCATGCTTGATAAAAGGAAAAGGTTATATCAAACCCATAGATAAGATTTCATGTGATAATGCTTACTATGTTGAAGGACTAGACTATAACTTGTTGAGTGTGTCACAATTGAATAATTTGGGATGCAAGGCTGAATTTAGAAACAAGAGTACTAAGATATATGACACAAATGGGAAGATGGTTGAAAAACATGATCAAACTAGAAGTAATGTATTCTATCTTGATATAGAAGATGCTACTTGTCTTGTTGCAAAATTCGATAATGTATGGCTTTGGTACAAGAGATTATGTCATGTTAATTTTGATAACTTTGTTAGTATTAGTGACATGAAGAAAGTTAGAGGTTTTCCTAAGTTGAAGAAGCTTGATAATGCAGTGTGCAAACAATGTCAACTAGTCAAAATGACAGTCAAGCTTTAAGAGTAAAGCTTATACCTTTAAAGAAATACTAGAGATTTTTCATATTGACTTGTGTGGACCAATTGAGGTGCAAAGCTACAGTGGAGATAAGTACATAATGCTATTTATTGATGATTATTAAGGATGATGATAGTTATGTTTTTGAAATATAAATCTAATGCTTTTCAAATGTTTAAGTGGTACTTAGCAAGAGTTAAGAAAGAAATAGGAAAAAGTCTAAAATGTTTGAGATTAGATAGAGGAGGAAAATTAACATCAAATGAATTTGAGATATTCTGCAATGATAGAGGAATCAAAAGATAGACATATATCCCTAGGACCCCTCCACAAAATGGGATTGTTGAAAGGAGAAATAGATCTATAATGGACTATGCTAGAATACTCGTGATGGAGAAGAATGTTGCTCTGAAATACTCAAGAGAAGATGTAAGTACTATTGTATATACCTTGAACCCTGTGCAAATCAAGAAAGGTACTCATTCAACATGTTTTGAACTATGGTATGGATATCCACCCAATGTAAAATACTTTAAGGTATTTGGAAGTAAATGTTACATTCTTAGAGATGTTAGGAATGGAAAGCTTGATGAAAAAAGTGAAGAAGGTATATTCTTTGGATACTCCACAAGAAGTAAAGCTTATGTGTCTAAATACTAACATTAACAAAATTGTGGAAAGTGCAAATGTGAATTTTGACAAATATATAGAAGTACATGAGGCTAAACATATGAAAGAACCAAAATAATACAAATCATTTGTATACTTTTATGAAGGAATGCCTATTGAAGAAGATGCTACAAATCATGTTACAAACCAACAACAAGCTTTAATGATTGTTGAGTCACATCCTATGAATGTTGAGTTGCATTTAGGAACTGGGCTACATTCATATGCTAAGTTACAGAATGAGGAAGATGCACATTCTAATTTTGAAGTTAGTACACATGAAAGAGATGTTGAGATGTCTAACAAAGATGTATATAGTGATTCTGAAGCTGAAAGACACAATGAAGAAATAAGAGTTGAGCCAAGATTGCCCAAAAAATGTTAAAAGAAATCATCCTGCTGATCAAATCATTGGAGATAGAGATGCTAGTGTTGATATATGATTGAAAAGATCATTTGAATGGAAAGATTTTTTTAAGAAGACTATGTATTTTAAATCATTATTTTGTCACTGATGTCAAACTTGCTACATGTTGGTAAGACAATTTTTTATATGTTTCAAGCACTATCACTTAGTTGATTGATGAGGATGATTTGATCAACAAGATGTAACAAAAGTACCTAGAGGAAAGGTTGAGTTATGATTATGTATTGAAGTGTAAGAATTAGTTAAGATAGTCATAACATAATGTATTGATGATCTACTTTGAGGTTGCAAAATGATTGGCTATACTAAGAAAGTTTAGAAGGAGAATATTGGACAAAGTTCATTTGCTAAGCTTGACCAAGTTGATAGAAGGTTTCGGGCAAAGTTAGTTGGAGCTGAATGAAAGTAATTTGTAGTGGATGTCGAGAAAACTAATAGGTGTTGAGCAAGATAATTGATGCCAAGTGATTTTTAGTTGATGTCGAGCACCAATAAAATCTAGTTGATGCTGAGTGATTTTATAGTAGATGCCAAGTAACATAGTATGTGCCAAGCATCAATAAATTAATAATCATGAGATGTTGCATTATGAAAAAGATTGAACATTTTCCAAATAAAAGCTGACAAGTTTGTTTTCTTGGAACTTTTGAATCAAGAGGAAGATAAGATTGATGAGCTAGAGCTACAAAATCTTATGTAAACCATTTTGGAGGCAAATTCAAATGGATTCTAGGAGAAGTTTCTAGAGAAGAAAAGATATGGGGTAGATATAGTGTATCCTACCTAATCCATCAAAAACCCTAATTTTGGTGATGGATAATGAGAAGAAAAAGAGTTCTAATTTCCTATATGTAGGGATGTTTGGTCATGAAGAAATGTTGGATTAAGGTTAGAGAGTTTTGGAAGTGAGAAATTTGACAAAGAGAAGAAAGAGGGTTTGCTTCATCAAGTTACCCAAGAGAAGAAGTTTGTAATGGTGAGCTAAGTAAGAAGGCTTAAAGAGAATGAATGCTTGAAGGGTGAACAAGTTGTCAAAGTTGTAAAGATTGGAAGCCAAGAATAGTTGAGGACTAAATAGTGACCTTTAATCTACAAGTAAGGTTGTAAGTTGTATTAGATCAAAGTTCTACTATTACTTTCTAACAATTGTATTAGATTAGGGTAAATCCTTTAGAGAAAGGTTGACTTAGTATTCATTGGAAAATCATTTAATAAGGTGGCATTCCAAATTAATGGCCTAAAGTCCTCTAACAAGGGTCACTTTCAACAGGGTGATTGAAATCCCTTAATTGGGTCACATTTAATAGTGTGTGGTGTAACCTTTAACATGGTTGGCCTTTAATAGTGCATCACTTCAAAAGAGTGAAAAAGGAATAGCATGTTACTAATAGTTTTTTCCAAATTGGGTTTCCATGTTAAATCATTGTGTCAAGTGTACTGATGGATATGTTGTGTTTTATGTTTTATACTTTTGCATGTTGATGTTACAAGAACATATCAGTTTAGATTAACACAGAATGAATTGCATGCATGGTTGAAAAAGTTTTAAGGGTTCACTGAATTGTGAAAAGTTTTATTTTGTACATTTGGACCTTGAATAACTGATTCACCCTCCCTCTCAATTATTCTAAAATAATTCCAACAGCCAGATTAATGACAAGAAATAGATTAAGAAGTGAATCATGTTTGCTAAACATGAAAGAACCCAAAATAGTGAAAGATGCATTAGAAGATGTTGATTGGTACAAAGCCATAGAAGAAGAGATTGAATAGATAGAGAAGAACAAAACATGGAGTCTAGTTCCTAGACTAGAGGACAAGAATGTGATTAGCACCAAGTGGGTATTCAAAAACAAGCTAGATGAAAATGGTGAAGTCACAAGAAATAAAGCAAGATTCGTTTGTAAGGGATATGCACAAGAAGAATTAATTGACTATGGGGAGACATTTGCCCCTATTGCAAGAATGGAAGTAGTAAGAACTCTACTTGTTTATGCTGAATACAAAGGATTCAAAGTTTATCAAATGGATGTTAAATCTACATTTTTTAATGGCATACTAGAGGAAGAATTTTACATAGAAAAACCAAAAGGTTTTGTTGATGATAACAATAAGAACATGGTATGTAGACTACACAAAGCTCTATATGGTTTGAAACAAGCACCAAGAGCATGGTATGAGAGACTTCATACTTATCTTGTGAAGATTGGATTTGAAAGGATTGTTGATAACAACAATTTGTACATAAAGATAGAGAAAGGAAAGGTATCTTTCTATTTGAAATATTTGTTGATGATATCATATTTGGAGGTCAAGATGCTTTATGTAAGGATTTTTCAAATTAGATGAAGTAAGAATTTGAAATGTCTATGTTTGGAGAGATCAATTTTTTTGTGGGATTGTAAGTATATTAGATGAAGTATGGTATATACATCACCCAGTCAAAGTATGTCATAGAAATATTGATTTTTTTTTGGATAAGATGATTTCAAACCAGTAAATACACCTATGGTGATAGGACACAAGTTGTCAAAGAATGATGATTCTACAAAGGTGAATCAAACATTACATAGGTCTATGATTGGCAAATTGAAATAAGTAGTACACAAAAAACTTGATATTGCATTATTTGTAGGGATAATTGCAAGATTCTTTGCTAATCCCAAGGAGAATCACTTAATGGCTATGAAGAGAATAATGAGATATCTAAAAAGAATAGAAGATTTTGGTCTATACTACAAGAAGAATGAAAAGTTTGAATTGAGAGCCTACACTAATGTTGATTGAGCTGGAAACATTGATGAAAGAATTAGCACTAGTGGAGGAGCATTTTACTTAGGCAAGAGACTAATTACATGGACTAGCAAGAAATAGAGTTGTACTTCACAATCTACTACTAAATTTGAATGTGTTGTTGTTGCTATAAACTGCACAAACGTTGTATGGATCAAATAACTACTCAATGAAATGAAAGAAGAAATCACAGAACCAATGATACTTTATTGTGATAATACAAGTGCTATTAATATATTAAAGAATTTAGTGATGCACACAAAAAAAAAAGCACATTGCAATCAAGTATCATTACTTGAGAGAGTTAGTTCAAGATAAAGAGGTGAAGAGGAAATATGTTAACTCAAAGGAGAAAATTGTTGATATCTTCACAAAACCATTACCTAAGGATGCTCACAAGTATCTAAGAGGTAAATTAGGGGTGATACCCCTATCAAAAGCTATCTAAGTAACAAGAGAAATGCCCTACATCAAACAAGCTAATATTCATATGTTATAAATTGATGAAGACGATCTTACTTTAGGAGTTGCCTAAAGTAATCACAAAGTTGAACCTTCAAATCGGTCACAAGCAAGGTGATAGAGGGAGAAATTGCAAAAGCTTATATCTACATGTTTTAAGACGACAAGTTTTTGGTATATGTCTTTGGCATTGTTTTCAAAGAGAGAGAAAGTACATTAAACTGATCATCATCAGAGGGAGAAAGTCTTAAAATGATCTACTAATCAGAAAAGGAGAAAAAACATTATATTGATCATCATCAAAGGGAGAAAGTATACTAGAGAGAAAGTATAAAAGCTAAGAAGTGCTATTGATCTTAGAGGGAGATCAGATAATTGCTGATGTTGCTAATTAGAAAAGGACACATGAATGATGTAAGAAAGAGAGAGAAATCCTAATCTACCTAGTAAGAGGGAGATATAAGAAGAAACTTAGAGGGAGTTATAACAAAGAGTTTTGTAGAGAAATTTTGATACAAGTTTTCTTTTTGGTATTATCTTACTATTTTAACCTAGTATATTTTTCTTGAATAAGATGTTCATCATTTGATTAACTTGGTTGATCAGTTTGGTTTTCCATCAATGCCAAAGAGGGATATTGTTGAAATATGATTAAAAAAGATCATTGTTGAAAGAGGGAGATTGTTGAAGAAGACTATGTGTTTCAATCATTGTTTTGTTATTAACGCCAAACCTTCTATTTCCTGGTAAGAAAACTACTTATAAGATTCAAGTACTATCACTTAGTTTATTGATGAAGAGGATTTGATCAATAATTTTGTAACAATAGCACCTAGAGGAAAGGTTGAGTTATGATTATGTAATGAAATACAAGGATCAGTTAAGACAATGATGACATGGTGTATTGATAATCTACTTAAGGTTACAAAAATGTTGGCTACACATAGAAAATTTAGAAGAACAAGTTACATAAAGTTTGTCTACCAAACTTGACCAGGTGGATAGTAGGTGTCGGACAAAGTCAATGAGAGCTAAGTAGAAAGTCAATTGGAGCCAAGTGAAAGCAAATTCTAGTGGATACTAAGTAAGATATTTGATGCCAAGTAAAGATTAGTTGATGTCAAGCATTAATAGACTTTAGTTGATGCCAAGTGATTTTACAATTGATGCCAAGCAATGCAGCATCAGAAGGTTTATAATGCTAAGCTGTTGCATTATGTTAAAGATCAAATATTTATTGAATCTAAGCTGACACGTTTGTTTTCTTGAAATTTTTCAACTAGGAGGAAGATAAGGTTGATGAGTTGGTGGCACAAAACTTGATGTAAACCATTTTTGAGGTGATTTCAAATGGATTCTAGGAGAATTTTTTAGAAAAGATACAAGATATGGGGTAGATACATTGTATCCTACCTAACCCATCCAAACCCTAAATTGGAAGATAGAAAATGAGTGTTAAAATATTCTAATTTCCTATTTATAAGAATTTCTAGTCATGAAACAAGAGTTATCATGTGTGAAAACCTAAGGAATAGAAGGAGTTAAGGATTTTGCTTCATCAAGTGACCTAAGAGGAGAATCTACAATGGCATGTTAAGCAAGAAGGCTTAAGGAGATGAATGCTTGAAGGGTTAACAAGTTGAAATAGTTACAAAGTATGTAGGCCAAGAAGAATTGAGGACTAAACAAAGATCTATAATCTACAAGAGAAGTTGTAAGTTGTATGTGATCAAAGCTCTACTATTACTCTCTAACAATAATATCAATATATGGTAAATCCTTTGGATTAAGGTTGACCTAACAGTTACTTGTAAATCCTAACAATGGCCTAAAGTCCTTTAAGAAGGCTCACTTCTAGTAGGGTGATTGAAATCTCTTAACTAGGTCAAATTTAACAATGTGTATTGTAATCTTTAATAGAGTTGGTTTTTCACAAGGCATCACTTCAAAAGAGTGAAAAGGAGTAGCATGTTATTGGTGGTTTATCCCAAATTGGGTTTCCACAAAAATCATTGTGTCAAGTGTGTTGATGAATCGGTTATGTTTCATGCTTTACATTTCTACAAGTTGATTTGACAATAACATATATGTTTTAGTGATTGCACAATCTTATGGATTGATTGTATGCATGGGTATGAATTTTTTATGGGTTCACTAAGTTGTGAAAAGGTTTATTTATACATCTATACCTTGGATAACTGATTCACCTTCCCCCTCTCATTTATTCTAAGTATTCTAACAAGAAATAATACTTCTTGGTAATCCATGCAATCTCACAATCTCTTTAAAGAAAAGTCCAGCAACATGCTAAGCATGTAATGTCTTCTTGTAAGGTATGAAATGAGTCATCTTAGAAAATCTATCCACAACAAAAAATATAGAATCATACCCCTTCATTTTCTTAGGAAATCCAAGAACAAAATCCATACTGATGTCACTTCAAGGTTTCTCAGGAACAACAATAGGTGTATACAAACCAATATTTTGACTTTTTCCCTTTGCAACTTGACAAACTCCACAACTCTTCATAAATTTCTAAAAGTCCTTATAAATTTGTGGCCAATAATACTATGCTTTCAACAAACTCAATGTCTTATCCATTCCAAAATGTCTAGCCAATCCACCACTATGCTTTTCCTTGATCAAATGTCATGCCCTAAATTATACAAGGTAAAACATAACCAACAAATTTTTTTTTTCAAAAGGTGAACTAAAGATAATCTGTATAGAACTATACTTGTTATGAATGTCCTATCGAATTGTGAGGTGCCTAGATAACAATTCATGTTTCCTCGAGGATGTTAGAAAGTTACTAATTCAATCATAGAGTTTGGAGATAATAAGTTGGTATAAAGGAATTTGTTTTCATTTGAAATCATGTACTTCAAGTTTCCATGAGGATTCCAATTTAGTTCCTAACATATATTATAGATCTAGGTTATGACACAAGAGGGGTTTAGATTATCATTTTGATGCTACGTCCAATCCTTGAAATAAGACATTTCATGTATAAATGTGATGTACAAATTGTGTGTTGATGAGGCTGCAATAATTCAATTGTTCACGGATGTAGTTGCATCGATAATTATTCTAGGTGTTTCAACTTCCAAGTCTTTCTATCATCTACAAATATAACCGTACTTGATACATTCTATTTTTAATACTAATAGGGTATGGTTAATTACTATGTTAATGAAATACTTACATTTTATCCTTTATTAGTTTTCAAGTAAGTTGACGTCTTACATCTAGGTATTTAATTATTTATTCTTTGAGTTTCTTCAATTTTCTACCTTCTCATAACCCATTTATCCATAATAGTCATATTTTTCTTTCACATATAATCTGAGTATACTATGTTCATTGGTTGTGTCTTGTGGGAAGGATTAAGTATAATACATTATTTAACATCTAGATATTTATAAAAGCTCTCATTGTCCCTAAAAATTGTGTATGTTATTTATATGAAAGAAAATAATTAAAATAATTACAACCATAAGGAAGATGTCCATTACATTCCCTAAACCCAAAATTAAATTATATTCCTACAAATTTAATACTTCCATGGATCTTAATTATTAATTCAAGTCTACTGTGTTTCTCAAAATAATCTACCTAGTACACACCCTTAGGTGTTAAAAGCTAACGTTTAATCTTACCTCACTACTTTACTATGATAAAGTGATGGTTAAAATAAAATAACCAAATGCCATAAAATAAATTTAACTTTGTATTAAATTAAATCCCTCTTACACTTAATGCCAACAACATTTATTTTCTAAACACCTATAATTCCCACCTTTATTTGCCTAAGTTTCTATCAATTATCCCCATGCTCCTAATGTTGACCATTGTTATAAACTTTCACATGTCTTCCATCATCCTTTAAGATTTTCAAATCTCTGCTACCCCAAATGCATTCCTATGCCATGGGGTCATGTGCCCACTTTTTCTTGCCCCCTCCAATATTGATTAGACATAATCTTCATTACCTCCCCCTAATGCACCTATTTGCAAAGTCTTGTCAACATTAAACCCAAACTAAACACCAAAACCTGACATGGGTTACTTTTCCAACACCCAACCACTCCTCCCACTTCCCAAGGGCTTAACTCCCCCTCCCTAGGTGTGACATGTTTGGATATAGGCTAGTGTTTAAACCTTTGCACATTTTAAATCTGCTAGGTGCCTAGGAAAAAGTTGTTGCCATATGTCATGTCAAAAGTCAACATCCAACATGCCAAGTTGGGTTAGGAGGAGTGTGATTTGTTTGGAAGGTGGGGACCACTGTCCCCCCTTTCTCCCATACTTTAAATCTTGTCTTTCCTATAATTTAGATGAACACCTAGATCACTTCCCTCCCATTCATTTATTAGAAGTTTAGTTTTTATTTTATTTTAATTTTGATTAATCTTGCTTTATTTGTTCCATTTATATGAAGAGGTATTTTATCCTTATGGTTAGTCTTCCTAGGTAGAGTGTTTTTGTATTCCAATGTGAGCGGATAAATTTTTCCTTTAAATAGTTATTTACTTTAATTTGCTGCTTGCCTCCTAGATGGAGTGATTATTTTAGTGGTATCTTATAAGGAAGATTCTAGGTATATTCTTCCCAATTATTATATTGCTCCATAATAGGCATGGATTAATTTTTACATTCTCATACATTTTCCAAAGAATGAAAAGTGTAGCTACACAAGGTAAAATTTGGTGTCAAGAGTTTATTCTTCATATTTATTTTAGGGGGTCACAATCATGACGTGCCAATGATTTGACTCAACTTCCCTACCAATTTTTAATGTGCAAGTTGATATTACTATAGGATTTATCTCATCTAAGGATATATCAGAAAGGAATCCAAATGAACTAATGTTCCTACATATACAATGAGTTATCAAAATATAATAGCTTTCTTCCATTATATTGAATGCATAACATATAAACTTACAATGCAATCATCTATGTTTTGAATTGAATCTACTTTATCAAAAAAATGTAACAACTATGAAATATTTCCACCAATGGATTTATAAAAATAAGTGTCTCATTTACATGATTCTCCATATTACATCAAATTACATAATGTGAAAACTTACAATGAATGTTTCCTTACACATAAACTATATAAAAAATTTAAATCTTTCCTTCCATAATTTCAACAATATACAACAATAAGAATATCCCTCTTAACATCACAATGAAATAAGAATGGAGACTTAACATACCAACATATTTACAATGACATGGAAGATTTTTATCTTCACACACTTGGTTTCCAAAATTTCCAAGAATGAACCCCTAATATCTTCAAGGAATCCATCTTCACAAAACCTGCAAACACACAAAAACTAGGAAGCATGGAGGCTCACCTCCCATCCTAGGCATCTATGAAGCCACCCACCAAGAAGGGGAAACAAAGCCCAAACAAGGTACACACACACACTCAACACTTACTAATGCATGAAACACACTGCATAATACCAAACAATCCCTCCCATGGCTTGCACATCGATTCACCATTGGAATCATGAGAACACTAGGTGAAGGTGGGTCTTCAAAGAGGAGATTTTCCATGCCAATACTGTAGACACCTAAATTTGATTACACTACTTTGGTAATCTAATTTAGCCATATCTAAAGGCATCATTAATTAAATTCTTATTTAATTAATCCTTTGCCATCCCTAGTTGATTAATTTAATTAATCATCTATAGTCCTAATTGATAAATCAAATAATCTATTATTTATCAATTAAATCCTTTTCTCCTATCTAATTCCAAAAATCCCCATTTATTAAATAAATCTATTTGATAAATGAAATACTCAAATTCAAAAACCCCTAACCTATCTCTAATCCTCCATTTAGCCTAATCCACCCCATCCACCCATACTAACCAAGCTTAGCCACTAACTCACCCACCCTCATTAATGCCATCCACTTGCACATCTCTAACATCCCTAATCTAATCCTAAACCCAAGCCTAATCCACCCCCTAATGTTGTCACATTCCTTAAACAAGTTTAAGACTTTCCTAATCCAAACCAAAGTCTCCCCTCAAAAAACCCAACCACTAAGTCATGAGTGCTCTTACAAAACATAAAAGACTCTTACAAGCCCACTCATGACTCTTACACCCATCTTCCACACTCTTCCCTCTTCCACACTCATTCCTCTTACATCCCTCTTACATACTCAACCCCACTCATCATGCCTTTAACCAACCCTTTACCCTACCCTCTCACACTCATCCTCCTTGTGACAAGTGTCACCTTCCCATTGGTGCTAAATAAGCACAATCCATGTGCTATCCTTTGAATGCATCCTAGCCCTCCTTAAGCATTCATCCATCCTTGCATCTAAGCCCTCCATCCCTCTACCCCTTAGCCTATAAATTGAATCCTGTCCCAAGCCATTTCATCAACAATCTTTGAGCTAAAGTTACCATGCTATTGAGAACCAAATCCATCAATCTTACCCTTATAATGCCAAATTGAGAGCTCACAAAGCTACCAATTTTCCATTACCCATCTCCATTGAAGCAGCTTTTGAGCATCTTGAGCATACATCCATAGCAAAAGGACACATCTACAGAATCAAGAAAGCATGGAGTGTTTTCTCTTGTGAAGTTTGCACTTCTTGTTTGCTTTCTTTGTCTAAGCATATATGTGAATTTAGTTTTTGGTTTGTGAATGTTTACTTTATTTGTTAATGTTCTTTGCATACTAAATCTTGTTCTACAAATACAACTCATACACATTTAATTTCATCATGACTCTACAAGGCTAGCATCATGCATGCTTCTTTTCATAATTTCCTACTTATCACCCCCAAATCATAATGTCAAGACAATGGCTTCAATGTACCCATACTCCATGAAATTTTTATCCTTCTCTCCAAGAGAAGAGGCTCTCTACTAAATTGTTGATCCCAACTAACCCCTTCAACCAAGACTTCTCTTCCCTCCCAAGGGTAAGTGAAGCCCTTGCACCCATTAACACTTAACATTCAAATAAAAACAAGAAGATTAAGAAAGAAAGCCAAGAAAATTACATGAACACAATACACATCCACACCAACACAACACAATATCAAAATCTACAATACCAAGATTCACAATACAATGCATGATCCCCTAACAAATACTCCATGCTTGCAAATTCATTATGAAATACTTAAAGAAAGAACATGGTCATGATATGAACAACAACCTTGGTCCAAGCTTAGGCAATGATATTTGTTGTAGATCTCCCTTAGTCCCCCTCAAAAACCATAATTGTCTCTAAAATTAGAGAGTGGGTGAAAACCCCACTAGTTTGCCCAAGACTCTCAAATAAGGCCTTCCCACTAACTATTTTAGCAAAGATACCAAGACACTTCCTCCTACAAAATTGTCTCCCTCTAAATTTGCTATATCTGACATAGTGAAAGCATGGGAGAGAACACATGTGACAACTGCATTTTCAAATTGATGGAAGAATGCATGGGTAAAGGCTTCTCCCCTAGGCTATCTAGGCACTAACATGGTCAAAGTTAGGTCCTTAACATGTTATACTATCATATGGGAAATTAATTTTCACGTAAAAGACATTTTGGGACCACCTAATGACCCCTCAAAACCCTAGTCAAGTCCAATTTTGAATTTCCTTTGATTGTGACACATCCTACCCCTTTTCAAGTGGGTTTACTTACTCATTAGCAAGGTGATTAGTTTTAGGGTAAAATGCCACCATAATCAATACCCTAGATGACATCACATTGCACACAAAATCCACCAATGTCAAGTGACACATAAAAGTACATTCCACATCACCATGATATGTCCCTAATGCATCTTTATGATTAAACATTTCCACATACAAGAAAACTTACAATTACAAAATAAAATGCACCAAAATGAAGCTTTTTTGAATCATCCAATGATTTTTTTATGTTAGACTATATTCACGTAGGTTTGAAACTTGTTTCCCCCCAAAATTTTCCATGGTTTCACTTCTTACACATTAAACTCAAGCATTAGTAGTCCAAGGAGATCATATAAAATATATATCATAAATGCATATAATTTTAATTTTTTTTAATTAGATAAATAGGTTTTATAGGGATCCTGAAATCTAAGAGTTAAAACATAACAGGCTGAAAATAAGCGTTAGAAGCCTAGCCACAAAAGTAACAAGTCTAAAGGTTGATAATAAGCACTAGGCCTAGCCAAATAAACAAAGGCCAAAGAAATGGCCAAATAGAAAAGACAAGACAAATGAAATGGATAAAAGCCAAAATAAAAAGCCAACCAAAAAGGAAAAAGATAGGAACTAATCCTCAATCTTTCTTTCTAGCTCCTACATGATCTGGGCAGCCTCCTGGGCCATCTAGTTCTCCTTAGCCTCCTATTGGTGAGTCCTATGTTCTTCCTAGTCTAAAGTAGAAAAAGTGATACCAGTGATATTATCATCATCAGATTTGGCTTTACCCCTATCTTTTCCATCCACATGCCTCTATCTTTAAGCCAATTAGTTAAAGATAGAATGTTGTTATTAATCAAGTTGAGTAGTGAGATCGTTTGGCTTTCTAGGTTGTGGATCCTCCTTTTTGCTAGGCTATGCCTATCACCATAACCTATCCCTTTTTCCAGGCCCTTTAGATTCTTGGCTCCTTCCATTTGACCCAGCTTCTCCTTAACCTCCTCCAGCTCATGAAAAAGCCACTTGATTGACCTATAATTGTCTATCATGTTGTTGCGGGCATTTTTTTAGAGGTTCATCCTAGATTCCCTAACATTATTAGAGATTTCCACAATCACAGGGTTAATGAGTCTTCAAGATGCAGTTCCTCCTGGCTATCCACCAAGATCTAGGGGTTCATCACTTCTTTGAAAATACCCATTTTTGAAGTCCTCACATTAAATTTTCTCTAGGATTTCCTCCTATTTTGGCTAGCACCTCCCCCCCCCCCCTAGCTCTAAAACTATCCTTTGTCTACTCCTCCAGGTGGGCTTAGGGATGGATAGGGGAGAGAGGGAGAAGAGAAGAGTCTAGGTCCTACTGCAACCTCTCATCCTCCGTGCCCACCCTCTTGCATTTCTTCCCACCCTGGGTTTCCTTTTTTTCCTCCTGCCTCTCCTTTTCCTCATCTTTAGACTCCATAGCCTCCTCTTCATCACAGGTGTCCTACTCCTCATTCCCAAGCTTCTTGTAACCATGATCTCTAGGGCTTTTTCTTCTAGGGATCATTGGGGGAGGGTGACTTCTTTACATTAGGCATTGTTTTTTTACAGAGAAAGTAAGCCCCCCTTCCTCAAAACTAATGCTATGTATATCATCTGAGTTAGAGGAGTAGCTAGAGCTTTTGATTTCCTCATTCTTAGCCTATGAAGGGATGTTACTTATCATCTGATCCTTGAAGTGCTCATAGATGAGCAATAACAACCCCTCATGCAAAGCAGGGTTAGCAGAGGGTTTCTTTTTGAAGCTTGACACTGCCTTGCTCATAGAGTTCAACAAATAGAAAGGGAAATAAACTTTTCTATCATGCCAAAAATGATTTTAAAGAATGAAATAGTGGGTGTGAACATGATCAAACCTAGGGTCAAGAGTAATATACTCAATAACAGCATGTAGAACATGCAGAACATATAATTTCAAATGTTACATAATCCATATTGACATATTTTAATTAAGTTTCATTTCCTAATTATTTCAAATAATTCATTTAAAATGTCAAAATATCAAAATTTGTGTATCATAAATCATTATAATCAAATTAACTTTATTTGCATACCATAAATCATCATAATTAAATTAACATTTATCTGCATATCATCAATATATCAAATTAACATTTATCTACATATCATAAATCATCATAATCAAATTGACATTTCACATCACATCACATCATAATTTAATTCTATCATGTCATAAAGTTGCATCCACATGTGTTTGATCATTCCATTCACAATATCAGGTTCTTAATACATATCATAGGTGTAAAACACTACTGTAATGTCAAAATCAATAGATAAAACAAACCACTATCCATCTAAGTCTAAAATAAGTGTCAAAATATCAAATCCTTGAACATAAAAATTCAACTAAGAATGTCTATGCTATGATGGGTCAAGGTGAGACCTCACATCAAATTCAACCTCATCGAACTTCTAGGAATACACAACTAAATTCCTTTAAGCAACATACCTTCTTGAATGAAATATTCATCATACTTACTTATCTAATCTATTAAATTTGGTGCTTTGCACTCTCTCCACACCTCAAAAAAATCTAGGTCAGTATCATACAACTCTTTCATTTCATCAAAATCAAGAACTTCAACCTTTGTCTTAGTCAATAAAGAATGTCTTCTACTCAATGCATCCACAAAACTCTATTAGTAACAAAACTCTTATTCTTTATCACAAATGTAAAACTCTACAAGTACTACACCCACTTAATATGTCTATGATTCATTTTATGTTGACTTCCCAAGTATTGTAAAGCTTTATGATCAATATACAACACAAACTCCTTAGGAATCAAATAATGCCTCTACTTCTTAAAGGCTTGAATAATAGCATAAAAATCTTGATCATAGATAGAATACTTCCTTTTAGCATCATTCAACTTTTCACTAAAGAAAGCAATAGGTTTACCTTCTTGACTTAATACAACTCCTATTGCATTACCACTAGCATCACATTCAACTTGAAATACCTTATTGAAATTAGGAAAAGCCAATATAGGTAACCTAGCAACCTTTTGTTTCAAAGTCTCAAAACTCTTATCAACTCCATGCATCCACTTGAATTCCTTCTTATCTCCTCTCATTGTCTTAGTCATAGCATTACAAATAGAACTGAAATTTCTTATGGACTTTTTATAAAAACTAGCCAAACCATGAAAATATCTTACCTCACCCACATTTGCAGGTGTAGGCCATTCCAAAATTGTTTTTACCTTCTTAGGAACCATCTTCAAACCATTAGCTGAAATCACAAATCCCAAATACACAATCTCCTATTGCATAAAAGAACACTTCTTGAAATTAATCATCAACTTGTCCTCTTTCAATCTCTACAGTACTTGTCTGACATGCTCAATATGTTCTTCCTTAGTTTTATTGAATCTTAGAATGTCATCTAAATAAAAAATCAAAAAATTACATAAAAATATTTTTAGAACTTCATTCATCAACCTCATGAAAGTACTAGGTGCATTAGTCAAACCAAAAGGCATAACCAACCATTCATACAAAATATCTTTTGTCTTGAAAGCAGTCTTCCATTCATCACCTTCTCTAATTCTAATATAATGATAGAAAATCTTTAAATTAATCTTGGTAAAATACTTTGCTCCACTCAAACAATCCATTCCATCCTTGAAATATGAAACCTATATTCACTATGATCTTGTTAATAGCTCTAGAATCAGTACACATTCTCCATTCTCCATTTTTTTAGGTGTCAATACAATAGGTACAACACACGGACTCAAACTTTCTCTAATCAAACCTTTCTCCAACAACTCATTTACTTCTCTATTAAGTTCTTCATTCTCTATAGATGTCAATTTATATGGTGCTTTGTTTGAAAAACTAGCTCCAAGAATCAAATCCATACAATGACTTATACTTCTCATTGGAGGTAAACCATTAGGAATATCATTTGCAACAATTTATTTGAACTCATTTAGTAATTTTTCAATTTCTTCTAGTACTCATTCACTAATATCATCTGTCACTTAATCCTTACTATGAAAACTCAGTTCTCTAGGAATTATAGCAAAACAAACTTGGTTCCTTTTAATTTCCTTTTCAAATTGTTTCCCATTAACCATGCAAACATTTATTGTAGTACATTTAACCCCATTTGGACTTTCAATCACAGGCAACAATATTTTTTTCTTCCCATTCACCCAAAGAGTGTATTGATTCAATATTCCCTCATGTATAGCATATCTATCATATTGCCAAGGTCTACCCAACAAAATATGACAACAATCCATAGGCATAATATCACACAACACTTCATCAAAGTAATGTTCAATATTAAACTTCACAACACATTGTTCACTTACCAATATCATATGCTCATCTTTGATCTGTGAAACATGATAGGGTTCAGGATGTTTCAGCCTTTGCAACTACAACTTTATAACCAACTCTTCTGATACCAAATTTGTAGAACTTCCACTATCAATGATCACCTTGCAACATTTTTCAGCCATCTTACATCTAGTTTTAAAAAGACTTCTCCTAAGGATAGGTTCCTCATTACTTCCCTTATTACATAAGGTTCTTCTCACCATCATTTTTTTGTAGCCTTAGGTCCACTTGGTGAACCCTTAGTGTCTCCTTGAATCATAACATTTTTGTTACCTTACCCACTTTTAGAAGATCTACATCCAAAAGATCTATGCCCTTCTTTACCACATCTATAAAAATTACCATGAAAACAACCTTTATGATAAGAATTACCTCTTCCTTGGTAATAATTAGTACCTCCTCGGTAAGAATTACCACCTTTCCAATCATTCTTAATTCTTTCATCACTCTTCCATTCAAATTTTCCTTTATCTTGCACAAAATTGTCAGATCTACAACCTTCTCCATAGGATCTACCTATACCTCTCTAGAATCTACCACCTCTACCCCTTTGTCTTTGTTCATGCTTCTTGGTCAAGATCCCTGTAGCTTTCAAGGCATATTGGTATGCTTCCTCCACATCTTCTAGCTTCAAAAAACTTATTTCATCTTAAATTCTAGATCTCAATCCATTTATGTACCTTGCAATTATCCCAACATCATCATCCACATGTCTAGATCTAATGTCCAACCTATAAAATTCTTTAGTATATTCTTTCACACTCATGTCTCTTTGCCTCAAATTTTGCATCATTCTCAACAAGATAACTTGGTAATTGGCAAGAAGGAATTTGTTCTTTACATTGTTCACCATCTTTGGCCAAGTTCTAATCAGCCTAGTAACTGCAATCTTCACCTTCTAATTATTAGGAGTGTTTTAATACTCAAATAATTTCTCCATATTGGAGATTAAATCCAACACAACATTGGTGTCCAACTTTCCATCAAAAGGAACAACTTCTATAGTAGGCTTCAAATGTGCCCTAAACAATACCCTCAAAAATATTTCATCATCTTGATCTTCTTTTAGTTCTAGATTAGGGTTTGATGCTATTGCCTCATTATCACTCACATCCTCAAGATGCACTCATCTCTTGCCTTGCCCATACTTACAGGGAAAAACACAACCACAAATTTTTTTTTTGACAACATTAAATTATACCTCAGGGATCATCTGACATGATGATCAGTTTGAAAATTTATATTGGAAATAGGTTAAGATTACCTTAGTAGTATAACTGTTATGACTTAGTGTGCAAGTATCAAATTTTGAATATATACCAGCCACTGGTCAACCGTCTTCTAAGATTCACAACCACCAAGCATTACAAACTGAGAGGTAGGGAACTTTACTAATAAATCACCAAATAATTCAATTCTTTTGATTTTTTTATTGGTTTGTAATAGCTAAGTGTTATATTTCACTTTCTCCCAACAAATTCTAGAAAGTTGAATTGGCACCTACAACAAGTTTGTTTCTTGAATAGTTATGCATTTATATAATTTTTTCTTGAATTTCTTCTCTATAGTCTAGGATATCCATAATAGGTAATTACAAAGAGACATTAGGGGTTTCTTGATATGTTATGATAATCTAAATTAATGAACTTATTGATTCATTTGGACAATAACTCAATACAAAATCACATATAGAAAGCATGGCATAAATCTTAAATGAGACAAGCTGATTAATTCTAATCTATGAGAAATGAAATTTGGTAAACTATTTGCTCAAGATATAACATTGTATTCACATGCAAGGATCCAATTCAATGTTTCATATACTATTATCATTCAAGAGATTTGAGGTGATAATACCATTCCAATACTATTCTTTGATCTAATCCTCCTAATATTACAATTCATCCATGTTAATTTAGATTCATTCTTGCAAGTTACAAAGAAATGAAGGAGCACAATAACTTAAGAACCAAGATAACCCATTTCCTATACACAATACATGCTTCCTCCCATAATTCTTACAATACTCAAAAGGTGATGAAATCTTCATAGTATGATAACACATTGGAAATGCTACTTACTACACTTAGATGTTTCTTCGAATCTCCTCATCAATGAGCAGAAATAACACTACTCTTGCAATACATTTAATGCACTCAACAAGATGGAGTTAACTTACAACCTCAACTCAAATACAATAAAGAATGCCTTCATCTCCTATGCACATGGAAAGACAAAAAGAGCTCCAAGTTTCCAAGGTCATCCAATAAGGGCCTACAAATGAGAGATAAGATGAACCATGGAGGCTCATCTCCCAACTTAGGCCTCAAGGAGGCCACCCACCATGCCAGGGGAAACAAGGCTCAAATGGGATACATCCAAACAAAATCATAAAACAAGAACTAACATAAACAGAACATTTTTGCAACACACTTACAACCCCAACCAAGGTTTGCACAATGATTCACAAATGGAATCGGAAACATTGGGTGAAGGTGGGCTCTTCAAGGAGAAGAATGCCATATCCATATGAAATAACAAATCTTGCAATTGCAGTATTCCAATACAGCTTTGAAGAAGCATGCCACAACAAGGCTATCAATAATCGCATGCCTCAAAAGGCTATCAACACTTACTCCTCTTCTCAAATCCTCACTTATACCTTCTATAGAACAATATAAAGGCATATGGCCTTTCAATGGAGCCCATACTCCATGAAAACTATTTCCCTCTCCAAGAGAATCATTTCTCAAATTCAATGTTGAGCGCAACTAACCCCTTCACCTTAAGGCTTCTCTTCCCTCCCAAGGGTGAGTGAAGCCTTCACACCCAACACAAAATTTAATCCACAACCACAATCCAAGAAAACAAAACTAAATGCAAATAGATTCAACATGCTCACTCACATACACAATATTTTACAACATGCACCTTATGGAAACACATAGATCCTACAAGAAACACTCTTACAATTTCAAAATTCAACTTTCACGAGATGAGAGAAAACATGGCATGAAGCACTAACCTCCTTCCAAGCTAATGGTGAGGAATGGAGATGAAAATCTTTTGTCCTTGGCTTCCAAAATTCTTCCTTCAAACCCTAGGCATCTCTACCATTAGAGAGTGGGTGAACAACCACTAAGTTTGGCACAAGCTCCCTAAAAGGAACTCCACTTCCCTCCCCACCTACCCCTCTTACACCTTGTACCTTCCTACCAAAAGGAACTTAACCAAGTGGTGGAATGAGGAAAGAAGTCATGTGATACTTTGATTTTCGAATTGGCTTGAAAATGACTAGTTTAGAGGATCTCCTAGGTCCCTTAGACCAACTTATGATTATATTTATACCCGAACCCATAATATTACCATGTGGGTGACTTATTTTCACAAAAATAACACTTGGGAATCACTTTTAGGCTCTCTAAAGTTGCTACCAAATTTTAATTTGAATTCCATCATGAAAGTGACTCATCCTAACACTCTCCAAGGTGGGTTAACTTAATTTTGCAATGGGGATTAAATTTAGGTTAAGTGACTTCATGCCCAAAATCCTACATGACATGTCATTTTCACATAAATGACACAAGTGTCAAATGACACACACACATTAAATACTTTACACATCACAATGACATGTTACTAATTAATCATGATCTTTAAACTTATAACACCCATGCACAATCATGTCATGAAATAAACACATTACAATGAGGTTTTGAATCTTCCAAAGATTCACCTTGGCTTTATCATGTTAACATAGGTTTGAACCTTATTTCCTCAAATAATTTCTATGGTTCAATTTTTCCTACACACTCAACTTAAACATCAGTAGCCCAAATGAAATAATATAGAAATACATACAGATAAGTGCAAAATAATTCAATATCATGTAATCCACATTAACATATACAATTAACTTTCATCTAATCATTTCCATTTAATTTTCAAAACATTGAAATATCAAATATGTATATCAAGAGTTATCTTTCTTAACATAACCAATTATCATTCTAAATATTATCACAACTCTTTCCAACATAACAATGAAACTCTAAGGTCCTCTTTACTAAATCATAAAAATATATCAACTGGATCTTAGCTTATATGTCCTAAGTGAAAATCACTAATATGCAAACTTGTTAACTAGTATCCTTCCAATCAAGTTAAACATAACCACATTCCTAACAATATCCCTTTATCACATTACTAGGGGTTTGTGTGTGAATTTCTAGGGTTAATTCCTTAGATTGTTAGAATGTTCCCTTAATTATGTCATAATAATTTAAAACCAATTTTTGAATGTAACCATATGTCTTGTTGTCATTATAACCTACATTCATTGTTGTTCTCACTAGAGTGAATGTTAGTTTATCTTTCCTAATTACCTTGTAGATCATACCTCAAATCTCATGACCAAATTCTTAGCTTGAAAATATTGAGTCTCATTTCATGTGGCCTTTATCTTATTGACCTAATGTTATTGGATAGGGTATCAACCTTATAACAATCAAAATATACATCAGTCTCTAATAGGATCTCATAAATCATTGTTAATAACAAAAATGTCAATCATGACCTAATCAATTCTTAATCATATTCATTCCTTATATTTTATAATAGGATATGAGTGTGGGCCTTACATCTCCTATGGGCTATCTCCACAACATCTAATTTGGCTATAATTTGTCTCAATGAATCTAACATGGCATTATCTATATATCCTCTCCCACAAACCATCTTTACAAATTAGGTTCTTACAAGATCATAACCCTCTACAAGTTATAGGTCAAATCTATAGATCTACAACCCAACAACCAAATCTAAATCAAGTTTCTACATGATCCAAAGTCTTGGTACAAACTACCTCACACTTTGATGATTTTCTTGGACACTTAGGAAAAAGTTGGCTCTAATACCACCTGATGCAAGGAGGGATGAAGAACTAGGGCCAAAGGCTCACCTAGTAATCCAAACCAACCTTGCAGAGTTAACACAATGGAAGAAAACCAAAAAGATAATAGCAACACAAAGAGAAAGAACAATATTCTTTATTAATTCATGAAAATATCAACATACATGCCCAACTATAAGGCCTTCTGGGTTACAACCATATACAAAAATACAATTCTCAAATTCATGATCATACATAAGTTTGCATTTCCCTTCATGTATCATCCTTCAATAAAACTCTTAGTTATCTCTAAGTCTTTTCTCCCCTTCCTATAACTCAATCTTGGGCCTCCTTAAGTATTTTTGTAGCCATAGGTTAGCATATCACAAAACTAGACCTTACATTAAATGTATGCACATCCATAAGTCAGCTCACAACAAATATTAAATACCTATACCAAAATTAAATGTGAGAAAGGTTGTCCCAAAATGGAACCAAAAATAGACCACTCGACAAATAAAGACTACAAAAAAACACTGGCACTCGACAACCACACAAGCTCAACATCTAAAGAGTCACTTAGCATCAACTACAAAGTCAGCATTCTCTAATGCTTGGCAACCATGAAGAAATCATAAACCAAAGGATCACTTAGAAACCAAAGGAATCACTTAGCAACCAAAGGAATCACTTGGCAAGAACTAAGAACTCAACATCAACTAAATGCTCAGCAATTGTGGAAGCTCAACAATGCAAGGCATTGTAACTTGGTAGAAAGGAAAAACTAAGAACATACAGGATATTAGTGCAACCCAGGATGTTCCTACATCACCTTGAGCCCATGAGGAGCTTTCAGGTTGATCATCTTCAACCTTTATTTCAATTACATGCTCTTACTAAGGGGATTGGGGCTCTACTCTATCTCTTATCTCTGTAGGCACCTAGGATATTATTTCATCAAAATTATCTAGACACTTGTTGCACATATCCAAATATTTATCTTCATGGTAGAAACCCTTAAATGAGGGATCTAATGCCTTCATGGCCTCTCTATCCTTATTATCTCACTCCACCTTTGAGTTCTAATTCTACAATCTTCTATTTCTAGGTAATTCATTATTACATCCTCTTCCCAGCAAGATTTTCTATTTGGGAGAGTGTGCTTCCTCATTTCTTTGAGGGCATGCCTCACCAAGTAATTTGGGTCATAGGTTCTGGTAGGGGCTATGGGCAACATGAAATCACTAAGACATGCATTTATTTCTTTTGTTGCATCTTTCCCTATTAAAAAATCACCAACTTTAATGTTCCTGGCAACAAAGGAACTCTTCTTAATAGTGGGACCTAAATATTCCCTATTCATAATAATTAGTTTCCATAAGAATTATAATTGTCCTAACCTTTCTATTATATACCTAGGCAATACATGGTGGGGTTAGGGACATCCAAAAACTCTTATTAATGAAAAAGTATAAAAAAGAAATAGACTAGGCCAATCATGGCTAAGTCTCCTATCCCCATTTTGGTAATAGAGGATCTTATCAATATTTTTTACCCCCCTAGGAACCCTTTCAGTTATATCAACAAACATTTTAGAAATAGGAAAAACAAAATCAATATAAAAGGCAATGATATTTGAGTAAGGATAAAACCTCTGCTAGAGTTGAGTCCACAGCTATATAGGAAAATTTTATCCATTCTCTTTAGTTTCTTCAACAAAGTTTGGACTAATGTGCCCTATGTTCTTATACAAAATAATGTGCATCATTAATGAATAGTGATAGAACTTGAAATTCCCCATATCTCCTTTTTGGGTAGCCAGAATCTCATTGTGCATCACATTAATTATGTGTGTCACAAAGTCATATCCATTATTTTGATGTAAATCTTGGAAATCCAGAGCCATGATATAGATGTATCCATGAGCATTCATGGTTTCGTATAATCGAATTCCTTTGTCAACCCTGAATACAATTTATTGGAAGTGTTTGTAGAAAAACTCTAGAGGCATAAAGTATCCTACCTTCTTTGGTAGATTGCCCTTTTTCCTTCTTGGCCTTGGAGATGTCTCTTCTCATGAATTTATTATTGAATACACTCTTCTAATTGTTGAATTTCCCATTTATCTTTTCTTGTTCGATAGGCCCTGCCATGGGTCCTCCAAGACCCAAAACTTCAATGAATTTTTCCCTATCCAACTCCCATAGGATACAAATATCCTTCCTGTGGAAACTATGGGTGGTAGGATTATAATATTTTATTAGTTATTTCATTATGTCTACATCCATTACGACCTCTAGCATGATCATTTTTACCAAGTTCCTAACCCAATGGTTACTTATTTGTGGCTTCTTGAACATATTGTTGTAGAAATACCAAAACAACTTGTTCCCATTTGTATCAAGTATAGTGGAATCCCTATAGAATCTCTATGTATCCTTAAAAATATGAGAGTTTATAGTTTGTACATGGGATGACCCTAGGAGGAAGTATACCCATTCTTCTACATATAGATTGACTTAGGTTTGGATTGCTCGGCAGTCTATGAAGCTTCTTCTACATCAACCTAAGCAATTATCTTTCCCTCTTCTTGTGCCATTGTTATGAATTCAACTTTCCAACAATCCTTGCAACTAAAAATTTTGTAAACTCTAAAAACTCCTCACACTTAATATCTTGGCTTTGTACTATATGAATGTTGTAATTAGAAATTTGTTACATCATCTCTTAAAATAGAAATTTGAGCAATAGAACAACATTTATGGTATCTTTATGTCAACATGCATGAGAATTCTCAAAATCTATAAAAGTGTCAAAATCTTCTTGTACTATGAGCCTTTTAAAATCATTCCTTATACTTTTTGATAGTACATCTCTTTTTAGTCATCATGAGATTTTTAAGAGTCACTCTTATATTAATAAACTATGCTTGTGACCCTGTGACCACTACAAGCTACTTAGCTTATTTGTGGCTTCACAAGGCCCTTTTATGATTTTATGTTCTAGTCTATGACTACATGAATGCCTTTAGTTGCCATTTTACAGTCTATCTTTCAATTTAACCTTTCAAGCTTGTGACCTAGTGATCACTTCTTCTAATCCCTAATCACTACTTCACAACTTATTCCATGCTTTAAGAACTTAATTGTGTGACTAAGCATGTATGTGATATGGTCGCACCTTAATCTTAGCATTAGCATTTCTTACTTGCAACCATATGAAACCCTTTTTGAACTGGGAAGTTGTAGCATCACCATCTTCATTCCTTTTTAGCTTTTCTTTGCATGACCGCACAATCATCTTACTAGGTGTGAGCTTTTAGTTATTTTGTTGAGTCACAGTCATACACTTAGCTTAGAATTTCTCATGTGCAATTGTGTGATCAAAGGACCCTTCAAAGGCTTGAAACCATTTTTTCAGTTCAAAGCTCCATTTGAATTTTCAACTCTTAGTTACATGACCATCAGCCTAAGCATCTTTCACTTTCCTTTTAACTACATTGACTAGTCATGGCTTATGTTTCCTATTACCACTTAAGTGTTGTGACCGCATGATTGAACAAGATCCAACAAGCTCTTAATCCTGTCACTCAGTCATGGCTTATTTTGTTTGTTATTGTTTCAAACTTATGACCATGTGAAAAAAGTTTATGAGCATATGCTCAAACTGTATGGCTCTTTTTTTGTCACCTTTGAATGATTTCTTTTTAGTTTCTGACCATGTTATTATAGTTGGTCACTAAGTCAATTTACTATACTTTCCCTTTGGTTTTTAAGCAATGATGCAAAAATTAGTATTCTCCTAACCTTGGTTGCATGGTCACACTATAAAATAATTATTATAAACTATGAGCCTTTTCAAATGCATTCTTGTGTCAATAGTTTTAAGTTCCAAGAAATGTTATGACCTTGTGATCACAATTGTTCACATAGTTGTTACTTGAACTTGTAACATCACTTTTAACTACATGACTACACAACTATTGCTTCCTTAACCACTTCACTTGTTTGCTATGTAAATTTCCCTTAAGAAACTAACCATTGTGACCAAGAGATCAAAGCAATTTTAGCTATTTTGTGCAATTGGGCCATAAAATGCTAAGGGTTGAAGACATGCTATGACCATGCAATTACTTGGGTCACATGGTCATGCTTTAAGAAGTTTCAAAGGCTCTTTTAAAAGTACAAAAATAATTCAAAATAAGAGGAGGGTTTTTTGATTTAAGGAAAGGGTGTGGATTATGATTTAGGGTTTTTCTAGGGAAACTTTCTCATGAGAATCTAAAAAAACCCCTAACTCCTTAAGACAAGAATTATAATTTCACAATAAATTTTCAAGATTTTAGGCTAGGTGAAAACATTGGCAAATTTTTTTTATTAAAAATATAACTTAGACACTTTTAAACACTCATTTGTATTTTATTTAACATATATAAAAATCATATAGAGCTATTTTGTATGGACATGGTCACATATTGATTGTTATACTAAAATTAGGCCTATGTGAGCTTGATTTTTTAATTAGAGACACACAAACAATCACTGATAAATTATGAAAAAATTATAATTAATAAACTGTTATTTCTTATTTTAAATAGGTTTATTATGAATATTTTCTTAAATTTCAAGAAGATCAAACAATTCAAACAAAAGTTGTGTGCTTTTTTCTAAATTGGTAACCTTCAAACCTAAATAAGGCTACTAGAAAGATTTAAATTTTACACCATTCAAATGAAATTTTCATTAGGACTTGTAATAAAGAAAAATATGTGAAATTTAATTATCTTTTCATTAATACAGGTTTTAAATTTATATAATTTGGTATGAGATTATACCATTTAAATTACCAATTGATTTACATAAATAAAATACATAAAAACTCACTCTTGTAAATTATGAAATTATTTTTCATTATTGTTAAGTATAATTTATTTTAAAATAATAAAAAATAATATTGAATTAATTAAATAATTAACATACCAATTTTATCTATACATATATACCCTTTATAATCAAACTTGACTTCATAATACAATTTGATTTTGATGTAAAAGTAAAAATTATAAATGTAATCACAAAAAAATAGTCATGTAGACTATTAGCTCCCTTCTCAGCATTTTGCTAAAACTATTAAATCATTTATCTTGATCAAATCTTTGAAAATCAATTTATTTGATTTTAGTTTGACCACTATATCCTAAGTTCTTATTTAATTAAAAGGAACATGTCTCCCTTTTAATTAAATACAAGACCCCATTCATCCCTTCTTCTAAGTTTCATGCATAAAAGAATTTTTGCCATTTTAAAAATAAAAGAAAATTCTTTTTGTCTCACATGGAGACACAAAATTAAACTCCCCACCCTTGATTAGATCCTCTTGTCTCATGATCTCCATCTTTTGTGCTTCTTTAAAAGAGGAGCTCTCTCCTCATCTTGGATCCACTCTTTTTGCATTATTATTATGAAGTAGGTTTTTCTATAGGTACTCTTAGAGCTTTGGAAGATCTTGTGGCCTCACTCTTACATTTGCACAACATACTATTTTAGTGTCATGTTGCATTCTATTATGCATTAGATTGGCACATCTAGCATAATTAGGAGGCTTGTAAAACTCTCATCTTTCTTTTTAATTTAATTTTCTTGCATTTCATGTAGCTTAGTAATATTTTGCATCACATCTCATAGTAGTTCTTGGACACTAGCATCCTTTCTCTTCTCTTAGAATCTCTCATTTCATGGTGTACTTGTAATGGGTTGCATTCTTATTCTCGATTGAGAGCTATTTTACTCCTATTTGCATTCCTTTATATGTCATGACTAGGGAGATATAGGTAAACATTTGAGGCTCTCAATCCATGAGATACCTTGAATAGAAGGACTTAGAGAAGTGCACCATTTCAAATATACAAGAAAATGATTTAATTTAAACTATATAAATGAAACCTTTTATTTTGTATGTTCTTTGTTTGAAGTGTTGTGGTATTTATTTCATGATGATTTCATGAGGGTTTTATATGAATTTTTCAGTTGGCCAAATTAAGATGTACACTAGAGGCTTTTGAGTTTTACTTTATGATGATTTATTTTTCTAGATGTGGTGATTTATTATGATTCAAATTTAGATTTGTGTTTAGAGGATTTATTTTGATAAGAATTTATGATGTCATGAGTTTTGGGAACCAATGCATTTTTGGGTTTCTACTTATGGAACCAAATTTGATCATTTTTATTTTGTGGTATGGGATACAATTGTGTTTTGTAAGCTTTGGAAAGGTTGTCCAAGTGCATGTCTATGGGAGTGGCTTACAATAGCTGCCTGCCCCCAAAGTGGTCAATACTAGGGTAACCTATTGTAAATTGTGTAATGGGTGATAATTAAAATAACAATCAAAGTACTAGATAACATTCAAAAGACAAGTTGGAGATATTACCTTACCCATGCCTTAAATGCTTGTATAGGCTAAGGATGGTAATGGGATGATACCTAGTGAGTGGTATTAGTAGTTTTACTCATTTTCATGAGAGGATTCTAAGGTAACTTGAGTAGTTTTACCATGTGATGAAACTCCCTAGTATGTACCCTAAATTTTCTTAATGGTTTTTATATTTTTCCTTTGGTTGTGTCCTTGTTGGATATTAATTTTATTAGTGTATTTATTATGAGTTGTTTCTTATGGTTGGATGTTATTTATTAATGGTAGTTGAATTTTAATGATGATTATCATTTATTCATTGGTTACTATTCCTTTGACACTTTTTGGCTTTGATTTGGAAGTTAATATTATTTCAGTGATTGTATTTCTTTGATTTTGATATTTTTGGGTACTTATTTTATAGTTGTTGGATGTGGTATGTGATGTGGGTTTGATTAATTATCTTTTTGAGTTTGTTTATTCCTTTCTTATCAGTTATTGTATACCTTTGAAGTAGATTTCACTATTAGGATTCCTTACCTAAGATTGATTTTGTGATTTGATACCTCTATGTGGGTCATACATTATCCCCCCTACATGGTGGGAGTGGGAGATTGATTCGGTGACCACACAACCAGGAGGAATATAATTGTAATTATAAATGAGCTACATTACTTTTGCATTATTACTTTGACATTGTATAAACTTGAAAAACATGGAACAGTAAATACTGTGACATATTAGGTTAATTTCTCTTGGGTTCCCAAGTAGAGTGTTACAAAATTTAATAGACTATTCATCATATTTTATTACCCCACATTATTTCACTTGTAATATAAGAGAGTTAATATTTGTGAATAAAATTTAAATATTGTCAAAATGCATAGGATTTAGACACATTAGTTCATTCTTCTATCTAAACATCCTTATCTCATCTAGCTTATTAAAGAGATTCTCTAAGGTAGTCCAAATCAAATTAAAAAATTTACAAGATAAAATATGATATCTCAAATAAGAATAAATAAACATAATTGAGAAAATTGAGAGTTTAATCCCTTCAAGAAAACTATTTACTCTTTTCTTCAACACTTGTGGGTTCTAGATCTTGGCCAAATGTTATTTGTTTCATTAATTTTTTAACAAGAAACATTTATATGTTATTTAAACTTATGATGGTTATGTGATATGATAAGTTCTTAGGAAGATTCATGATATGAGTGTTACTAAAATTTTGTACATGTGTAAAATTGAAGTATGAAGACAAAAATTCCATAAATACTATTCATTTCATACAAGAATATCCTTGTTTCATCAATAAAAAAATAGATACAATTGATATTTGCAGATGATGAAATGAAATGTAGTGCTAAAAGTAAATCCTCTCACACAATTGACCATGAGAATAGCCCCTAAAGTATGTTGATACACATTCTTGCTCTATCAAAATGCATAGCATAAAAGAAAGAAACATATAGTAAAGAGGATCATAGGGCACCAGTCATTGCCTATAATGACTAGTTGTTTTGCATTGGTCCATTTCCATATATTTGCTAGCCTGGACCATATCTCCTTTGAACCTTCAAACCTTGAATTCATAGAAGAAAAGTGTTGATCCAATGGATCTAAGAAATTATGAAGCATCCCATCTCATACATAAAACATCTATGCTACTCTTATGCTATACACTTTCATAAAAAAAAATACATCTACCAATAGAAGTCAAGGGAAAATAATCAAATCCAAAATATTTTATTGCTAATTTGTCTTCTTCTCATGTAGAATCTTGTCTCTAATAGGTATGTGGATATAACCATAGACTCCTATGAGGGTGTTTGAGCTCAATATGCCAATTAGAAATAAGATCAAAAGAGTTGATCGAAAGATTGAACAAGTGAAGAAATAATGAATGTTGTAGTTACAAATGTGTATCAATAAAAGTACAATAGTAGTAGCAAAACATGCTTGTTTTCTAGATTTTTTACAGTTTAAGATTAGATTTACCAAGTTTTGGTACCAAAATGACTAGTAGCCAATACATATGAAGGAGATAAAATCTAAAAATTATGGTCAGAACTAGATAGAAAGAACAACATGATAATGAAAATTTGAGATAACAAAGGCATGTGGCAAAGAAAAACATAGAGGATTTAGATTTTCATGCACAAATTATATTTGCACAAATGGTAGTAGATAAATAAGAGATTTTTCTAGTTGGCTTCATGAAAAGAATGGGGGAAAAGTCACAACTTACCAAAACTACAAAGGGAGGAGTGAATGTATGCTTTCAACAATTATGGATTTGATCATAATAGCAAAAAAATCCAAAATAACAATATGAATGCACATATATCTAAAAGGTTTTTGTATGCATTTTAGAGTTCATTCTCTAGATTTAAAGCTATAAAGTGCAGAAATCATGAGAGTAAAAAATTCTTAGTTTTTATGACAAATAAATGACTTTTTCTTTATATAAAAACTCTCTGGTTAAGACCTTCAAATTTAGAGGAAAAAAGTCTGCATGAAGTACAGATTCTGTAACTAGAAAATTAGAAAAACAATTATATCAGAAAAGGCCATGGAAAAAGATGTTGCATACCATGATTATTTCAGCCAAATTCACATAGATGGGTCTATTGTTCAAACCCATAAATATTCATGTAAAATGGTGCTTTTTAAGTTCAAAATCATAGCTTAAAGCTTCCATAATATAGCGATAAGTTAGAGATCAAAAAAGAGTAAGAAAATGCATAAGTTGCAGCACAAAATACCCAAAAGTATGCAAGTTCAAGTTGCAAAAGCCCTTATTTTTCCTCATGGAGTAGCAACAAACCAATGTTATCATAGAAAGATGCCTAGAATGCTTTCAAATTTGCAAAAAAAATGCAGAAATGTGTCTACTATTATAGGGAAAACACCTAGAAAATGCTTTGGAAATTCATAAAAGATTGATTTTGAGTTCCATGTTTTCTTAGCAAACTTTCCACTTTCTTCCTTTCACGGAAAATGCCACAGAAGATAAGGGAAACATACAATAAGCTCCAAGAAAAGCTTCAAAAATACTCTCTTTATCTTCCATGGCAACTAAAAATGTTGATGAGTAGATCTAAAAGAAAAAATGTTGCAGCTAAAGGCAACAAATGCACAACAAAATCTAAAAAATTTCTTCCTAAAACCCTATCTCCCCAGTGGCAGCTAGTTGCTTAAAGGCAAGAGAAAATGAAACAAAATGAAGCAATGAAATGCTTTAGGTTTGAAACCCTAAAGAATGGGAATGGAGAAGGCTTTTATTTAATTTAATTTTTTAAATTTGCCTCATAAAAAATTTTAAGTCAATATTCAATATGAGGGTGGGAAAGGCATTTTTTCCTTTTATTTTCCTTCAAACTTGAATGCCTAAGGAAGTATGTAATAGTTAAAATGTTTAAGTTCGGTTTTTATAAGTTAACATAAGTATTTATATTTTTCATCATTTATAATAGTTTATTATAATATTTTATTTATAATATTTTAATATATAATTAGGGATTAGTATTATTAATTAAGTGAGAAGTTAGATCAATTAATTAATATTATCTGTCTAATGAATATTTATTAAAATATTATAAAATAAATTATGTTATAATAATGTTATTCTTATCAAAAGATTAACATTTATTATGTAACTCATAGTTTATAATTATCTTTAATATATTTCTATTAAATTAATAATATTTATCAAATGATTTAATTTATCATTTAATAAACATTTATCAATACAATTACAATATATTAAAGATAATGAATTATGAATTGCATAATATTATTGTTATTTTGATTAAAAATTAAGATATTTAGTTTACCTTTAAAAAATCAAAATTAGATTTTTTTAGCATAGGTTGATAGGGAGATGGGATGGGACTTATCTACAATTGTTGACATTAGAGAGAGTTATTGCATTTTGAAGAATTTTTGGGATATTTTGAGGGATAAGGATGCATTTATAAGGGGTCTTTATAATGATATTATCAGGCCATGACTCTTGGGCCACTTATTCCCCTTTCAAAGTCTTTGTAGGGGCTCAAAAGTTTCCTTTTTGACTGAACTCACCCAACAGGTGGGTGTTTTGTATTTATGATGTAGTTGGCTATAAAATACATAAGTATTGAGCTTTAGGCTCATTTGTAGGAGGTTTTGATTATGCAAGTAAACTTTAATGACATATCTTTGTGCCTGGTATACTTTTGTAGAATTTTGTAACTTAGTTTGGAAATTGAACTTAAAGTGACTGAATTTTTTGAAGTAAGTCCTATTGAGTTTCAACCTTCTTTTCTTTATATATCTTGTGTTCCAATGCATTATTGATAAGGATAATCTATGAATCTATCCTCCCCATTAGTTTGTCTCAACTAGTATCTTTTTATAGAAGTGTATGTTGTTTGTAGGTCATAATTTGTATCCATGATATTTTTAAGTAAAAAGTCTTTTTTTTTCTTAACTATTATTTTCAAGATCTGATTGTGAAATACTTATGCAAGCCTATATAGAAGAGAAGTATTCACCTATAAGATACAACCTTGCAAGATTGAGACCAATTACCAGTTATGTTGTCATTTATGGCATATTGTCTTCCCATTTTTATGTTCTTTTTGTTTTCCTTCTATCCCTTTTCCTCCCAAGTTTTAAATTGTTTTTGAAGAGAAAATAGGTTATTATCAAATAAGAACTAACCTAGAAGTTAGAGATTTACTCCTATTTCTTGTACACACACTACCTAGGAGTGTTTCCATGATTTTTGAAGTGACTGAGTTTTAAAACTCAACCCGAGTGCAAGATTTAGAGATAACAATTTTTGGCACACCCAGTGGCACAAAGAGCTAAGTTTTTAGTTCTTTTCAAGCTTTATATGACTATTTTTTGGTGTGGACAGTAGTATTTCTTTCCATTGGAGGAAAGGTTTTAATAGATTTGGCAACTTTTGAAGAGTATCAACTAGTTTTAAGAAGATTAAGTATTGGTATGTGGAAAATCAGACCTGGTTTTTCAATAATTTTAGCAATTTTCTAGATTATATAAATGTTTCAACATGTCTTCTTATCATACAAATTTACCTTATTATCCTCATTTCCTTGAAAATCCTCATATCACATCCTACTATGTCAAGAAGCATATTTTGCTAGTTATACCTAACAATATATTAGAAATCCTATATTAGCAAATACCCAATAAGTTCCATATGTTTACCACCCACCCATCCCTGTTAAAGCCTTAAGGAAGTCTACCAATATGCATCAGCAACCCCATGAATGCTAGTTTATTTCAAACTATCATGATGATTTTTAGAATCACCCTTAGCATGTTGCTAACATAAGTCTAGATGATTTTTTTTTAACTTTCAAAAGGAGATGATAAGTATTGAGAAGCATCAAGAGCACACTATGCAGTTGGATGAGTGGGCTTACACAACATGCTGAAATTGGCAAGTGATAGATTTTTGATAAATGAAATGTGATGAATATTTTTCAAGGGAGATAGCTACAAAGGAAGAGTATATGAGTTTATTATTTGCTTGACTTCAAGAGATAAAAATCCAAGCCCCTAGTGTCCCTAGTTTCAAACTAGAGTTTGTTAGTCTGCCCATGAAGGTGGAGGCTCCAAATGGAGTAGAACAACCCATACATAAGCCTCTAAATGAGAAAAACCATCCAAATAACCTCATTAATTATCATTTACAGTCATCTCATGAGCCTAAATTAAATACTCAAAGTTTCAAACAGACATGGCATCTTTCTTGGACCAACTATCCTAATTTTCAAATGCCAATCCTTTTTAAGGTTATCCCATCTGAGTTGTCTCAAGATCAAAGGGATGAAGGAAAAGATATTATTGTTGATTCTACATTGGTAGAAACAATTTAGGAGGCTCAAGAGAAAAGACATGATGATGATGAGGTTTCTAGTATTGATTTGTTTGTTGTCTTGTCTGCATGTTTTGAGCAAGATGGTGAAAGGGTGATGGTTTTTGAAACTAATAACTCCCTAGTAGTTCTAATGATAGAGGATCAAAGAGATGATGTGATAGTTTGGGTTGATGAACTACTATCCTTTATTAAGAAAGGTGAAGAATTTGTAGTTAGAGAGGTATCTTCATAATATATAGAAATACAAAGGACCTTTTTGTTGGCATTATTGAATTATTTTGTGAGAATATTGATGTCCATATGTTAAATACTTGCATGATGGATGAAACTGTGTCAATATGTGACACATGCAAGGGAAGAATAACTATGTGAGGTCTCGCCCTGACCCTTCATAGCCTTAGTTGTTATTTTATCATTTTGACACTCACGACTCGAGATGTTGAGACATTATCTAATGCTTAGAACATACGTTATTATTTCATGTTGTGTGATGTTACTTTTAGATATATTTGATGATTGTCATTTAATGTTTCATGTATATGTATGTTGATGGAATTAGTAAATGTAGGATTAAGACTTTGATTTAAGAGATTTTAAATGATTAAGAATTAACCAGGATGAAGAAACCCTTATTGATGTATGTTCTAATTTATGAGAATTTCTGATACGTATACATTTATGTACATGTGATTTTATGGGACTACTGATGTGTGCAATGAGTGTGAAAATATTTAGTCGAGAAACCCTATGGAGGAACAGAATTGATCTCCTTGTGCTAATTTTGGAGACCTTGTTGTTCGTAATTCATGTATTGTCTTGTGAGATATATGTATGTATCTTCATTGTTCAGTGAATGTTAATGTTCGTAATTATGTTCTTTTAGTGTCGCTTGACACTAGTAAAGTGTTTATGTGCTTCAATGTGCTGTTTAGGGTTAGTTGTTTAACCTTTGGACCCAAGTTGGTTTAAGTTAGTGTCAGTTGCTAATTGGGTTCTTAATTGAGGTTAGTCATCCTTTAATCTGGATTAGTGTTTAATTTGCAATGTTAGAGTAGTTAGATGGTCCTATTTTATTCCTAGATTTTTGTTTGGCTCTAAACCTATTCCTTAGGCTTTTAAACATGGAATAATTATACCCAAAGGGTATGGGTATGGGTTAGGGGTCTTTTCCAACCCCTAAGCCCCTTTTATTGACTTTTGAGGTCACTCAAAAAGTCTCTTTTTGCCTTTGTGTGAAAATTGACCATGGTTATCTTAAGTTACCTCACCTCATCTCCACTTCGGGTTTAACCATAGTGTAGGTTGAGTTAGGAGTTTCTAGAATTGCAAGTGGGTGGGGGTAGTTATTGAGCCCTTGGGTGGTTGAGTTGGAGGCCTATTTAGAGGCACTTCTTGGACTTGTGGAGGTTGTTACCCAATCTCTACATTTAGAGAGGAGTTCTTGAAGATTGAAGCAAGAAGAAGGAAACTCTACTCAAACTTGTTCATTGCCATTACCTCTTTGTGAAGGTTGGAATTCTCATGTCCCTTGTTTAGATTTCATTCTTGTATTCATGCTTATGCTACCTTGGTGTTGTTTAAATGGTTTTATGTTGTGGGTATGTTGGGAAGATTTGAAAACCATGTTATTTTTGGGTGATTTTCTTTCATGTTTATGTTTGCAATTTTGAGATTTTCTTGCATGGGTGTTTTGGTATTACTCACCCTTGGAGAGGGCAGAAGTGACCAATTTTGGGAAAGGTCTATTTAGTCAAACTCCAACTAGTGTAGAGTCTCTTCTCAGGACGAGAAGAGGGAGAAAGGGTAGCGTGTTATGGGCCCCTACTTGTCAGCACAAACCTTGTATGATTATGGTATGTTGAAATGGAAGAATGGAAGTTCTTGGTTTATAGCCCCGATTGGGCATCTGTTTGGTGTTGTGCTTGACTTCTCCTGGTTGGAAGAATCCACCTTTCCCTAGTTTTGATTCATTGTGAATCCTATTGTGTAAACCATGTATGAGTTTGTATGTTGATTGTCTCTTGGTTATGCTTGGTTGTCACCTGATCAGATTTTGTTCCCTCCATGGTTCTTGAAATGTGTTTTAGAAGACATTATAAATCCCTTGATGAGAGTCATGAAGAAAATTTAATTAAATTGTTGAAATTTGGGATTGATATCCTATGTAAATTGGTATTTCAAACTTTGTTGAATTGGCAACGAAGCCAGGTTTTCTTCCTGATTCTTTCTCGGCTGAGCCCTTGAATCAGGTTTGCCAATAAAATTGGTGTTTGAGTATAATTGCTTGTCATGTGATTTAATTTTAAATTTTAATTTAGATGGATGAACATCAAATTAGGATGAAATGATGATGGTTTAATTAAGTAAAATTTTGAGTTTTCTTATGTTGAAAAATGAAATTTATGTTATGAATGTAATTTCAATTTCGGGATTATTGGAAGCAAAACAATCCTTGCATTATAGTAAAGGGATCATTCATGTTCTTGGAATATTTAATTTTGTAATAAGCTCCTATTAGACTAAAAAAAACATAACCCCTCTTAGTAAATCAATCAATTTCAAAAAAATTATACTTGAGAAAATTTATTCTTAGAGCAAAAATGCTCACTGCCTTTTGTATGAGGAGCAAGATTTATTGTCTTTTGCCACAGAGCATCAGAAAGATTCTATTAATATTCTCTTGAACTTGTTAATATTAAAGGTTTAAATAAAATAAAGTAAAAAAAATAAAAATAAAATAAATTTAAAAATGGACATATAAGTTAAGGAAATATCCTATCTACTTTTCTTTATTCTTTAACTCCTTACCTTATCCTCCTTTCCCATAGATGGGCGCATCATTTGAAGGCTCCATTAAATGGGGGTCTTGCTTGAGTGGGGCTGTCATCATAGTTCTTCACCTATGTTGATTGGAGGAGAACCTACAACAAAAAAAGAATAGAAGAAACAATATTATTAAAGAAAACTACCTTACTTGTTTTTGTTCTTCTCACCATTTTCCTAGGTGTTGAAAGAAGGGTGCCATCACGACATGGCTGACATCACCCTTTCATTCCTCTTTATGGTCGTTTCTTGTTGTGGAGGGAGTCTTAATGATTTAAGAAATTAAGTCTTAAATCAAGTGCATTTTCTGCTCACCTATCATTTTGTTTGGGGGCTTGATTTGCTCTATGACATGAGCTACCTCACGTACCTTCACCAAGAAGCTTTAAGCTGTCACATTGGACAGACCTTGGATCACCTGAGCAGACTTGGGAGGAAGCAAGTTTTAATAACATTTGATTAAATCCTTTTCCACCCTGTTCCTTTGGTCGCCACCTTTCCTGTACCTTTTCTTGTGTTCGACCTGCACTTAGTTTTTGGGGCCGTGTGCCTTGAAAAGTGCTTGGAAGCGCTAAGTTTAGGGAGGGGTAGTTAATGGTTAGTAGGGCCACGTGGGTGGTGTTAGGATATGGGGGGGTAGTATGTAGTTTTCTTTTGATTAGTTAGTGGTGGTAGTTATTGTATGTTAGAAGGTGAGTATAGATGTTAAGTTAGTTAGTTTAAATGTAAGTTTAGTATATGTTAGTTAGATTTTATATTAATTTAAGTTTATTAAAATGGTTTATAGTTGATAGTTTGTAGAATGTAATTAGTTAATTTGTTTAAATGTGTGAAATTTTAGATTAGTTAGAAATAGAGTTAGATAGGGTAGTTAGTAAGTAGTTAAGTTTTAGTTAATATTAGTTTTAGTTAAGATTTTAATTTAGTTTGAAAATGTTATTAAATTTTAGTTTATTATTATGTTAATTTATAATTTAATTTAGTTAGATTTAGTTTAGGAGTTAGGGAATTGTGTTAAGTTATTTTAAATTTTTAGGATGTTAGTTTTGTGATAAGTAATTTAGTTAGGGTTTAGAATTAAGTTAGTTATATATTAAGTTAGTTTAGTATCAAATTTATATTAAATGTAATATAGTTTAGATTTTAATTTAGTTAGTATTTCTTTTAAATAGATTTTTTTTTTTAATATAGTTTAGTTGCAATCATAGTTTTAATTTAGCGTTAATTGAATTGGTATCTGAATGGTGATTTAGTTTGAATTAAAAGGATAAGTTAAATTTTGTTATAAGCATCATGCTAGATTAATATTAAATTTTAGGTTCTATCATCATGTAAATTTAGTAAGATTAGATAGTTAATTTTTATGTTAAGATAGTTGAAATGTTTAAAGTTAATAAAATAATGTATTCTATGATCGATATCAATCTTATAACAAAAGCTTCAATATCTTAATGATGTAATCATACTCATGTTTATAATCTTAAGACATAATGGAGAGAACCTTTACAAAAACTTCTATCACAATCATTTCAAACTTAGAGCATGTTTAATTATTAATCATTATTCAAAAAAATTTGGTTTTTTTGCCCTCGTAGTTTGGGCATGAAATTTTGGTATCAGAGCCCGTGTTTCAACACTAGGAACCTTAAACCATTATGCTTCTGAAACTTAAAACTAAACATCAAATTGTGTAGGATGCCTCTTGTTACTCGAAGCAACCCACGAGGTAGAGGTTGTAGGGTGAGAGGTGGTAGAGCGGGATAGGGGGATGGACCACCTCCATCACCATGGAACCTGAACTAGGACATTATCGATGCACTCCAGACTTTGATCGATGTAGTTTAGTAGAGAGTAGTACCTATTGTTCATCCAGTTCAGTAGATTCCAGTAGTGGAAGCAGGGGGACCCAGAGAAGACAGGCCCAGAGTTAGAGAGAGGACTAGGAGTCCCCTAGCAAGATAGTTAGAGGGGCAGGATGAGCATGAAGGTGAGTCAATACACCAGAGAAGACCCCCACTTGACAGACCTCCTAGACATGTAGGAGATGATATCAAGGAATTGATTTGACTTGGGCCACCATTATTTATCGGTTCTACTGAGGGGGCAGTGGAAGAGGCATAGTTGCAGAGCCTACAATGGTTCTTTGGGTTATGCCCTTATGGGAGTAATCTAAAGGCACGCCTAGCAGTTCATTAGTTGAGAGGGGATGCCTCCAACTAGTGGCATCAAGAGGAGATCATAGGTGGAGTGAGGATGGATACCCTCACATGGGAATCATTCCTAAAAAGATTCTGAGAGAGGTACTTGTCAGAGCATTTCTGATAGAAACAGATAGAGGAGTTCCATTCTCTTTATCAAAGAAGTCTTATAGTGGCACAGTATGAGAGTAAGTTTCTCGAGCTCCTTCCTTATGTGGAATACATGAAGGACGAGAAACTACAGATACATCATTTTATCATGGGTTTGAATTTCTCACTTCAAGGTCTAGTTCAGATGGCCTTCCCTACCACCTTCAAATAGGTAGTGGAGATAGCACTAGTGGCAGAGGATACTTGGGGTAGACAGGAATCACGAGATCAGTCTCAAAACTGAAACTCTACTCGACAGAAACCCCCTTGGAAAGGGAATCAAAGATATACACCAGGGTCCTCTAAGGGCCAACAGTCTCAATAGCAGTAGGAACTCTCATAGGGTTACCAAGGCCCCAAGCCCAGGTAGTGGTAGTCACAGCAAGATCAGAAAGTACATACCCCACAACCACAGTCAGTGCAGACTCAGCAGTTTTCCAGGGGTGGATACAGTGGGTCTAGCAGGTCAGGGGGCCCACAACAGTCAAGAGCATAGGATACATGATCTTATACCCAAGGGCCATGCTACACTTGTGGTGGCATGGGTCATATAGCTAGAGAGTGTCCACAGGGGCAGTCATCCAGTGGTCAGAGAGGGTCTTTTTCAAAGCCAACAGTTGGAGACATGGGCAGGTTTCACAGAGTTTTCACAGTGGTTGACAACCGCTAGATTGAGCATCAGGGTATAATTATTGAGGCTACAAGTGGAGTTGGTTGGCCAGTTAGTGCTAGAGATTATCCATATTATTGCCTGACAGACCCTAGCTCCTCGAGGTTGAGAGTTGGACCAAGTTAGGGTCTAGGGGAATGTCGCGATGAGGTCACAATTTCTTGGGAGGATGCAGTATGAATGTGATCTCATTACCCTATTCTTTTGATGAATTCCAGGAGGAAGTTCATGCCTAGTGGGGGAGTATGTGAGGCCTCGCCCTAACCCTTCGTAGCCTTAGTTGTTATTTTATAATTTTGACACTCACGACTTGAGATGTCGAGACATTATCTAATGCTTAGAACATAATTTATTATTTCATGTTGTGTGATGTTACTTTCAGATATATTTGATGATTGTCATTTAATGTTTCATGTATATGTATGTTGATGAAATTACTAAATGTAGGATTGAGACTTTGATTTAAGAGATTTTAAATGATTAAGAATTAAGCAAGATGAAGAAACCCTTATTGATGTATTTTCTAATTTATGAGAATTTTTGATATGTATACATTTATGTACATGTGATTTTATGAGACTACTGATGTGTGCAATGAGTGTGCAGATATTTAGCTGAGAAACCCTACAGAGGAACAGAATTGATCTCCTTGTGCTAATTTTGGAGACCTTTTTGTTTGTAATTCATGTATTGTCTTGTGAGATATATGTATGTATCTTCATTGTTCAGTGAATGTTAATGTTCGTAATTATGTTCTTTTAGTGTCGCTTGACACTCATAAAGTGTTTATGTGCTTCAATGTGTTGTTTAGGGTTAGTTGTTTAACCTTTGGACCCAAGTTGGTTTAAGTTAGTGTCAGTTGCTAATTGGGTTCTTAATCGAGGTTAGTCATCCTTTAATTCAGATTAGTGTTTAATTTTCAATGTTAGAGTAGTTAGATGGTCCTATTTTATTCTTAGATTTTTGTTTGGCTCTAAACCTAATCCTTAGGCTTTTAAACATGGAATAATTATACCCAAAGGGTATGGGTATGGGTTAGGGATCTTTTCCAACCCCTAAGCCCCTTTTATTGACTTTTGAGGTCACTCAAAAAGTCTCTTTTTGCCTTTGTACAAAAATTGACCATGGTTATCTTAAGTTACCTCACCTCATCTCCACTTAGGGTTTAACCATAGTGTAGGTTGAGTTAGGAGTTTCTAGAATTGCAAGTGGGTGGGGGTAGTTATTGATCCCTTGGGTGGTTGAGTTAGAGGCCTATTTAGAGGCCCTTCTTGGACTTGTGGAGGTTGTTACCCAATCTCTACATTTAGAGAGGAGTTCTTGAAGATTGAAGCAAGAAGAAGGAAACTCTACTCAAACTTGTTCATTGCCATTACCTCTTTGTGAAGGTTGTAATTCTCATGCCCCTTGTTCAGATTTCATTCTTGTATTCATGCTTATGCTACTTTGTTGTTATTTAAATGGTTGTATGTTGTGGGTATGTTGGGAAGATTTGAAAACCATGTTATTTTTGGGTGATTTCCTTTCATGTTTATGTTTGCAATTTTGAGATTTTCTTGCATGGGTGTTTTGGTATTACTCACCCTTGGAGAGGGCAGAAGTGACCAATTTTGGGACAGGTCTGTTTAGTCAGACTCCAACCAGTGTAGAGTCTCTTCTCAGGATGAGAAGAGGGAGAAAGGGTAGGGTGTTATGGGCCCCTACCTGTCAGCACAAACCTTGTATGATTATGGTATGTTGAAATGGAAGAATGGAAGTTCTTGGTTTATAGCCCCGATTGGGCATCTGTTTGGTGTTGTGCTTGACTTCTCCTAGTTGGAAGAATCCACCTTTCCCTACTTTTGATTCATTGCAAATCCTATTGTGTAAACCATGTATGAGTTTGTATGTTAATTGTCTCTTGGTTATGCTTGGTTGTCACTCGATCAGATTTTGTTCCCTCCATGGTTCTTGAAATGTGTTACAGAAGATATTATAAATCCCTTGATGAGGGTCATGAAGAAAATTCAATTAAATTGTTGAAATTTGGGATTGATATCCTATGTAAATTGGTATTTCAAACTTTGTTGAATTGGCAATGAAGCCTGGTTTTCTTCCCGATTCTTTCCCGGCTGAGCCCTTGAATCAGGTTTGCCAATAAAATTGGTGTTTGAGCATAATTTCTTGTCATGTGATTTAATTTTAAATTTTAATTTAGATGGATGTACATCAAATTAGGATGAAATGATGATGGTTTAATTAAGTAAAATTTTGAGTTTTCTTATGTTGAAAAATGAAATTTATGTTATGAATGTAATTTGAGTTTTGGGATTCTTGGAAGCAAAAAAATCCTTGCATTATAGTAAAGGAATCATTCATATTCTTGGAATATTTAATTTTGTAATAAGCTCCTATTAGACTAAAAAAAAACATAACCCCTCTTAGTAAATCAATCAATTTCAAAAAAATTATACTTGAGAAAATTTATTCTTAGAGCAAAAATGCTCACTGCCTTTTGTATGAGGAGCAAGATTTATTGTCTTTTGCCACAGAGCATCAGAAAGATTCTATTAATATTCTCTTGAACTTGTTAATATTAAAGGTTTAAATAAAATAAAGTAAAAAAAATAAAAATAAAATAAATACAAAAATGGACATATAAGTTAAGGAAATAACCTATCTACTTTTCTTTATTCTTTAACTCTTTACCTTATCCTCCTTTCCCATAGATGGGCGCATCATTTGAAGGCTCCATTAAATGGGGGTCTTTATTGAGTGGGGTTGTCATCATAGTACTTCACCTATGTTGATTGGAGGAGAACTTGCAACAAAAAAAGAAGAGAAGAAACAATATTATTAAAGAAAGCTACCTTACTTGTTTTTGTTCTTCTCACCTTTTTCCTAGGTGTTGAAAGAAGGGTACCATCATGACATGGCTGATGTCACCCTTTCATTCCTCTTTATGGTCGTTACTTGTTGTGGATGGAGTCTTAATGATTTAAGAAATTAATTCTTAAATCAATTGCATTTTCTTCCCACCTATCATTTTGTTTGGGGGCTTGATTTGCTCTATGACATGAGCTACCTCACATACCTTCACCAAGTAGCTTTTAGCTGTCACGTTGGACAGACCTTGGTTCACATGAGTAGACTTTGGGAGGAAGCAAGTTTTAATAACATTTGATTAAATCATTTTCCAACCTATTCCTTTGGTCACCACCTTTCCTGCACCTTTTCTTGTGTTTGGTCTGCACTTAGTTTTTGGGGCCGTGTGCCTTGAAAAGCACTTGGAAGCGCTGAGTTTAGGGAGGGGTAGTTAATGGTTAGTAGGGCCACGTGGGTGGTGTTAGGATATGGGGGGGTAGTATGTAGTTTTCTTTTGATTAGTTAGTGGTGGTAGTTATTGTATGTTAGAAGGTGAGTATAGATGTTAAGTTAGTTAGTTTAAATGTAAGTTTAGTATATGTTAGTTAGATTTTATATTAATTTAAGTTTATTAAAATGGTTTATAGTTGATAGTTTGTAGAATGTAATTAGTTAATTTGTTTAAATGTGTGAAATTTTAGATTAGTTAGAAATAGAGTTAGATAGGGTAGTTAGTAAGTAGTTAAGTTTTAGTTAATATTAGTTTTAGTTAAGATTTTAATTTAGTTTGAAAATGTTATTAAAGTTTAGTTTATTATTATGTTAATTTATAATTTAATTTAGTTAGATTTAGTTTAGGAGTTAGGGAATTGTGTTAAGTTAATTTAAATTTTAAGTTATTTTAAATTTTTAGGATGTTAGTTTTGTGATAAGTAATTTAGTTAGGGTTTAGAATTAAGTTAGTTATATATTAAGTTAGTTTAGTATCAAATTTATATTAAATGTAATATAGTTTAGATTTTAATTTAGTTAGTATTTCTTTTAAATAGATTTTTTTTTTTAATATAGTTTAGTTGCAATCATAGTTTTAATTTAGCGTTAATTGAATTGGTATCTGAATGGTGATTTAATTTGAATTAAAAGGATAAGTTAAATTTTGTTATAAGCATCATGCTAGATTAATATTAAATTTTAGGTTCTATCATCATGTAAATTTAGTAAGATTAGATAGTTAATTTTTATGTTAAGATAGTTGAAATGTTTAAAGTTAATAAAATAACGTATCCTATGATCGATATCAATCTTATAACAAAAGCTTCAATATCTTAACGATGTAATCATACTCATGTTTATAATCTTAAGACATAATGGAGAGAACCTTTACAAAAACTTCTATCACAATCATTTCAAACTTAGATCATGTTTAATTATTAATCATTGTTCAAAAAAATTTGGTGTTTTTGCCCTCATAGTTTGGGCATGACAAACTAGCACGAAAGGCTTACCCGACTATCCAAACCACCCTGCAAGACTTAACACAACAAAAGCAGACATAAAGAATAGCAACCAATGGAGGAAGAAGAGTGAAATACTTTTATTAATTCATCAAAATATCTTCATACATGCCTAGCTATAAGGCCTTCTAGGTTATTTCCAAATTCAAATACATTCACATTCAATGATCCAATAGCAAATTCACACTTTTAGTTCTGCTCTACAATCTACTTCCCAAAAACTTTCCTATCTCTAAGCCTAAACATTCTATATATACTTTCCAAAATGACTTATAGATCATTTTAGAATATTACATAGGAGGAAGGCTAACCCAACAATAGTCTAGACACATCCTAACAAAAGATCTTAACATAAATATCATGATTGAAATAAATCTCGCAAGTTGGCTCATAGAAATCATGTCCAAATTCTAACACTTAGCATAAATAGGAAAACTTGGTACATGAAGGGTCACTCAGCATACACTGGGTAACTTGCCACATGAAGAGTCACTTGGCATACACTAGTAACTTGGGAAATGAAGGAGTGCTATAGTAACTCAGCACCAAGTACTAAATAACTTGGCACTAACTAAGTTCTATAGTAACTCAACACATAAAGGAGTGCTATAGTAACTTGGCACATGAAGGAGTGCTATAGTAACTTGACACATGAAGGAGTGCTATAGTAACTCGGCACATGAAGGAGTGCTATAGTAACTCAACACATGAAGTAGTGCTACAATAAATCAACACCAAGTGCTATAGTAACTCAGCACATGGAGGAGTGTTATAGTAACTCAATACCAACTAGAGCTCCAGTAACTCGGTACTAGCTTGCAAAATGAACAAAAATGAGTAGGATAACAAGGAAACCTAGGATGCTCTTGCATGAGATAACCTAGGTTGAAAGAAATGATTCTCCTAAATCATTGAGATGACATAATTTGAGTTGAATCCAACTTAGATTGAGAAATCCATGAAGCATCTTCAATAGGCTTGTTCTTCCACTTTCGAAATATTCATAATAATATTTTCCTCTTGTACTCTTGCTAATTCTCTAACCCAATATTTGTTCAACTTCTTCTATCTACTTTTGAGGATAATCTTGTGATACAACAACTTCATCATTTGACTCATGATACTTATACAAATCAGCAATATTAAATATAGGAGATATATCAATGTCATTAGGTAACTCAACTTCATAAGCATTACCATTATCAAACTTCTTCAAGATCTTACAAGGTCCAATTTTTTTCATCTTCAACTCACTATATGTTCCAATTGAGAATTTTTCTTTCTTCAGATGAACCATCACCTCATCACCAACTTCAAAATCATGGTATCTTCTAGACAAATCAGCATTCTCCTTATACTTTTGATTACTTTTTTCTAACCTCAACTTGACTTACTTATGCAAAGACTCCATAAAATCAAAAATTTCTTCTCCTGCAACACTTTTCTTTTCTTCACCAGCAACATTTCTCAAATTTGAGATACCTCTAGGATGCATTCCAATAATAATCTCAAAAGGTGTCTTCCCTATACTCCTATTCATAGAATTATTATATGCAAATTCAGCTTGTACCAATACCATCTCCCAATTACTTTGCTTATTCCCAACTAAAAATCTTAGCAAATTACCTAAGATTTTATTCACAACCTCTATTTGTCCATCTGTTTGTGGATGGAATGTAGAATTAAACTTTAATTCAGTACCCATGTTCTTCCATAAAGTCTTCCAAAAATAACCAACAAAATTATTGTCTCTGTCAGAAATAATGCTTCTTGGTAATCCATGCAATCTCACAATATCTTTAAATAAAAGTTCAATAACATGCTTAGCATCTAATGTCTTCTTACATGGTATGAAATGAGCCATCTTATAAAATCTATCCACTACAATAAATATAGAATCATACCCCTTCACTGCCTTAAGAAATCCAAGAAAAAAATCCATACTGATATCACTCCAAGGTTTCTCAGGAATAATAATAGGTGTATACAAACCAATATTTTAACTTTTTACTTTTGCAATTTGACAAACTCCACAACTCTTTACAAATTTTTGAACATCCTTATACATTTGTGGCCAATAATACTTCTCTTTCAGCAAACTCAATATCTTATCAATTCCAAAATGTCTACCCAATCCACCACTATGCTTTTCCTTAATCAGATTCAATCTCATAGAACTTCTAGGAATACACAACTAAATGCCTTTGAACAACACAACTTCTTGAATTAAATACACATCATACTTATGTGGTCTATTAGATTTGGTGCTCTTCACTCTCTCCATGCCTTAGAAAAATTTGGATCAACATCAGACAACTCTTTTATTTCATCAAAACCAAGAACCTCAACCTTCATTTTAGTAAAAAGAGAACATTTTCTACTCAATGCATCAACAGCTTTGTTAGTAGCTCCACTCTTATGCTTAATAACAAATGTGAAACTCTGTAAGTACTCAACCTACTTCATATGTCTCTAATTCAATTTATGTTGACTTCCCAAGTATTGTAAAGCTTTATGATCAATAAACAACACAAACTCCTTAGGAATCAAATAATGTTTCCACTTCTTCAATGCTTGAACAATAGCATAAAACTCTTGATCATACATAGAATATTACCTTTTAGCATCATTTAACTTTTCACTAAAGAAAGCAATAGGCTTACCTTCTTGACTTAATAGAGCTCCTATTGCATTACCACTTGCATCACATTCAACTTGAAATACTTTGTTGAAATTAGGCAAAGCCAATACAGGTAATTCAGCAACCTTTTGTTTCAAAGTCTCAAAGCTCTTATTAGCTCCATATGTCCACTTGAATTCCTTTTTATCTCCCCTCATTGCCTTAGTCATAGATTACAAACAACATTAAAATTCTTTATAAACTTTCTATAAAAACTAGCCAAACCATGAAATGATCTTATCTCACCTATATTCTCAAGTGTAGGCCATTCAAAAATTTCTTTAACCTTCTCAGGATCCATCTTCAATCCATCAGCTAAAATCACAAATCCCAAATACACAATCTCCTCTTGCATAAAAGAACATTTTTTTAGATTAATCAACAACTTTTCCTCTTTCAACCTCTGTAATACTTGTCTAACATGCTCAAGATGTTCTTCCTTAGTCTTACTAAATATCAAAATATCATCCAAACAAACAATCACAAACTTAACCAAAAATCTTTTTTGAACTTCATTCATCAACCTCATGAAAGTACTATGTGCATTAGTCAAACCAAAAGGCATAACCAACCATTCATAAAAACCATCTTTTTTCTTGAAAGTAGTCTTCCATTCATCATCTTCCCTAATTTTGATCTAATGATAGCCACTCTTGAAATCAATCTTGGCAAAATACTTTGCTCCACTCAGACAATCCATTATGTCATCCATCCTCAACATAGGAAACCTATATTTCATTGTTATCTTGTTAATGGCTTAGGAATCAATACACATTCTCCATTCTCCATTCTTTTTATGTGCTTATATAGTAGGTACAACACATCAACTCAAGCTTTCTCTAATCAAACCTTTCTACAACAACTCATGCACTTGTTTGTTAAGTTCTTCATTTTTCATAGGTGTCAATCTATATGGTGCTTTGTTTGGCAAACTAGCTTTAGGAATTAGATCCATACAATGACTTATACTTCTTACTGGAGGTAAACCATTAGGAATATCATCAGCAATAATGTCTTTATACTCATTTAGCAATTTTGTAATTTCTACTAGTACTTGACTATCACTATTTGTTGTCACTTAGTCATTACTAGCTTTTGCTACTAGGTCATTACTATCAACACTTGGTCCTCTAGGAACTATAACAAAACAAACTTGATTCTTCTTCACTTCCTTTTCAAATTGCTTTTCATTAACCATGCAAAATTTTATTGTATTACAACTGACCTCATCTGGACTTTCAATCAAAGGTAACAATGTTTGTTTCTTCCCATTTACCCAAAGAGTATATTAATTCAATCTTCCATCATGTAGAACATATCTATCATATTTCCAAGGTCTACCCAAAGAAAATATGACAACAATTGATGGGCATAATGTTACACAAAACTTCATCAAAGTAATGTCCAATTTTGAACTTCACAAGGAATTGCTTACTTACCAATATCTTATGCTCATCTTTGATCCATGAAACATGATAAGGTTTGGGATGTTTTAGCCTCTACAACTACAAGTTTGTAACCAAATCTTTTGATGCCAGATTTGTAGAACTTCCACTATCAATTATCACTTTGCAACATTTTCCAACCATCTTACATCTTGTCTTGAAAAGACTTCTCCTTAAAATAGGTTCCTCATCACTTCCCTTATTACATAAGGTTCTTCTCACCATTAGATTTTCTCCAGCCTTAGGTCCACTTGGTGAACCCTCATCATCTCCTTGAATCACAACATTTTTGTTACCTTGCCCACTTTTAGAGGATCTACATTCAAAAGATCTATGTCCCTCTTTACCACATCTAAAATAGTTACCATGAAATCCACCTCTAGAATAAGAATTAATTCTTCCTCGGTAAGAATTACTACTTTTCCATTCAAATTTTCCTTTACTTGCACAAATTTGTCAGATCTTCCACCTTCACCATAAGATCTACCTCTGCCTCTCTAGAATCTACCACCTCTACCTCTTTGTCTTTGTTCATGCTTCTTTCATAAGATCTCCTCAACTTTCAAGGCATATTGATATGCTTCTTCAACACTTTCTAGCTTCACAAAACTTATTTCATCTTGAATTCTAGATCTTAATCCATTAATGTAACTTGCAATTTTCTCAACATCATCATCCACATGTCTAGATCTGATGTCCAATCTATAGAATTCCTCTATATACTCTTTCATAGTCATGTCCTTTTGTTTCAAATTTTGCATCTTTCTCAACAAGATAAATTGGTAATCAACAAGAATGATTTTTTTCTTTTTACCTTGTTCACCATCTTTGGCCAAGTTTTAATCTTCTCCTTTCCTCTCCTTTGTCTATCAGTTTGCAAGTGCTCCCACCATAGTGATGCATGACCTTTCAACCTACTGACTACAATCTTCACCTTTCTATTATCAAGAGTGTTTTCATACTCATAGAACTTCTTCACATTACAAATCCAATCAAACATAGAATTGGTATCCAATTTTCCATCATAAGAAACAACTTCTACAATAGGCTTTGAATTTTCCCTAAAAAACACTCACAATAATCTTTTCTCATCTTGATCTTCTTCAGGTTCTAGATTATGGTTTGTTGCTACTACTTCATCATCACTTACATCATCAAGATGTGCTCCTCTCCTATGGGCTATCTCCATAGCATCTAATCTGGCTACAATTTGTCTCAACTAATCCAATATAGCATCATCGACATTTCTTCTACCACAAACCATCTTTACAAATTAGGTTCCTACAAGATTGTAGCCCTCTACAAGTTATAGGTCAAATCTATATATCTTCCACCCTACAACCAAATCCAAATTAAGGTTATACATGATCCAATCTCTACAACGATGAATCTCAAGATCTCATACCAACTAATGTAGGAAAGGGAAGAATAACTAGGGCTAAAGGCTCACCTAGCTATCCAAACCACCCTGCAAGAGTTAACACAATGGAAGAAAAAAAAAGAACAAAAACCAAAGGAGGAAGAAGAGTAAAATAATTTTATTGATTCATCAAAATATCTTCATACATGCCCAGGTGTAAGGTCTTTTGAGTTATGGCCAAATACAAATACATTCACATTCAAAGATCCAATAACAAATTCACACTTTCAGTTCTGCTCTACAATCTACTTTCTAAAAACTTGCATAACTCTAAGCCTAAACACTCTATATACTTGCCATTCTAGAACATTGCATAAGAGGAAGGCTGACCTAGAAATGGCTTGGACACATCCGAAGAAAAGATCTTAACATAAATATTGCAATCAAAATAAATCTCACAGGTTGGCTCATAGAAATCACATCTAAATGCTGACACTTGGCATAAATAGGAAAACTTGGCACATGAAGGGTCACTCAACATACACTAGGTAACTTGACACATGAAGAGTCACTTGCAATGCATTGGGTAAGTCAGCACATGAAGGAGTTCTACAATAACTCGGCACCAACTAAGTGCTACAGTAACTCGGCACATGAAGGAGAACTACAATAACTCGGCACATAAAGGAGTGCTATAGTAACTCAGCACCAACTAAGTGCTATAGTAACTCAACACCAACTAAGTGCTATAGTAACTTAGTCGACACATGAAGGAGTGCTTTAGTAACTTGGCACCAACTAGAGCTATAGTAACTTGTCACCAGCTTGTAGAATGAACAAAAATGAGCAGGATAACAAGGTAACCTAGGATGCTCCTACATCAATATGTGAACATTTTTCTATTGATGATTTGTTAGCTACCCCAATAGAGAATGATGATCCTTTGATCATAGAAGAGGAGGTGATATGGAAAATGATTATGTAGGAAAATCATGATACAGAGCCAAAAAAGAGAAATAGCCAACATAAAGAATTTTGAGTTCACCTTCTTAAGAATTTGTCCTATTAGATATTTGTATTAGTTTAAGATAGGTGCGAGGATCTTAGTTATAATAAAAGTTAAGTATGAAGATGTTGATGAAAAGAAGCAAATAAAACATGCTAATGCATTCCAAGATGCCAATTTATTCTTTTAGCTTGATGAAGTACAATTACTTTTTTACTTCATGAAGTGTTGCTCTAGCTGGTCAAATATTGGTTGTCTTTTCATCTCTTTGTATTTGATAATATGCATATTTATCATTTCCAACTAAGAATGAAAGGAGAATATTTCATGCAACCCATAAATGGTTTTTTAGCATATCTTGTTGCTAGTTTGGCTAGGTAGGTTAGATTTCCAATTTTCCCTAAGTGTTGTTCCAGCATAGGCTTGATTTAGTGTTAGTATTTCCTATTTTCAATAAAGAGTTTCCAAGTTTTTGAGCAGCTAGGAAAGGCAAAGACATGTTGCACGCATGTAAATTCCATAACCACCTATGCATTCTTACACATATCCTCATGCAATAGCATTCAAATATGATAGTCACTATATAGTATGCATGTATTCCATATGCTTAGATCTGAACATGAATACCTGGCTATGACACCTACACTCTGAACATGAATACCTGGCTATGACACCTACACATATCCAACATTACTATGTTTGCATATCTATGTTATTTTTGTTCTTTGGTGGTACAAGAATGTGCAAGCATTCTTTCTAGACCAATATCATCAACATAACTCATTATGATGAAAAATTCCTTCCTTGTCATTACAAGAAATGCAAACCACGGTGAGATGAAAGAAACACTCACTCATTCTCACACACCTGAATTGACTCCTAGACCAATGGATTGTTTAAACCTACTAGTTTTGATGTCTAGCATGCTAACATATAGCATATGTCACCAAAAACTTTACTAAAAATTTTCAAATGTGTATAATTTAAGTATAAAGACAAAAAGTGCATCAATTCTATTCATTTCATACAAGAATGTCCTTGTTTCATCAATCAAAAAATAGATATAATTGATATTTGCAAATGATAAAAAGAAGTGTAGTGATGAAAGTAAATACTCTCGCATAATTGACTAAGAGAATAGCCCCTAAAGTCTATCGATACACATTATTTCTCTATAGAAATGCATATAATAAAAGAAAGAAACATAGAGTAAAGAGAGTCATAGGGCACCAGTCATTGCCTGTAATGATTGGTTGTTCTGCATTGGTCCATTTTCATCTATTTACTACCCCAAACCACATCTTTTTTGAACCTCTAAATCCTATATTCATAGAATAAAAGTGTTACATCCAATGGATCTAAGAAATAATGGAGCAAATCATCCCATACATAAAAGATCTATACTACTCTTATGTTGTACACTTTCATAAATAAATAAAAACATATACCAATAGAAGTCAAGGGAAAACATTCATATCCAAAAAAAATTATTGCTAATATGTTTGCTTCACATGTAGAATCTTGTCTCTAATAGGTATGTGGATATAATTGTAGACTCCCACAAGGGTTTTTGAGCTTGACGTTCCTATTAGAAATAAGATAAAAAGAGTTGATCAATAGGTTAAACAAGTGAAGAAATAATGAATGTTGTAGTTAACAATGTGTATCAGTAAAAGTACAACAACAACAACAATAAAAAATGCTTGTTTTCCAAATTTTTGAAAGTTTAAGCTCAGATTAGCCAAATTTTCGTAACAAAATGATTACTAGTCAATACATCTAAAGGAGAGAAAATCTAAAAAAAAGTCAAAACTAGATTGAAAAGAAAAACATGATCATGAAAATTTGAGATAATAAAGGCATGTGGCAAAGAAGAACATAGAAGCTTCAGATTTTCATGCATAAAATAGATATGTACAAATGGTAATAGATAAACAAGAGATTTTTCCATTTAGCTTCATGAAAAGAATGGGGGAAAAGTCACAACTTACCAAAAGTGAAAAGGGAGGAGTGAATGTATGCTTTCAAAAATTATGGATTTGATCATAATAGCCAAAAAATAAAAGATAACAATATGAATGCACATATATCTGAAAGGTTTTTGTATGCATTTTAGAGTTCATTCTCTAGATTTAAAGCTATAAAGAGCAAAAGTCATGAAAGTAAAAAATTCTCAATTTTTATGACAAAGAAATTATTTTTTCTTTATCTAAAAACTCTCTAGTTAAGATCTTCAGATTTAGGGATAAAAGCCAATAGAAGTACAAATTTTGTAACAAGAAAATCATCAGGATTTTATATCAGAAAAGGCCACGGGAAAACACATTGCATACCATGATTATTTTAAGCTAAATTCATAGAGATGGGTCTCCTATTTAAACCTAGAAATATTCATGTAAAATGGTTCTTTTTAGATTCAAAATCATAGCTAAAAGCTTTCATAATAGAGCCATATGTTGCAACTCAAAATGCCTAGAAGTATGTAGGTTCGAGCCACAAAAACCCTTATTTTTCCTCATGGAGTAGAAATAGACCAATGTTATCATAGAAAGATGCCTAGAATGCTTTCAAATTTGTAGAAAATTCAGAAATGCATATGTTATTATAGGGAAATGCCCAAAAAATGCTTTGGAAATGCATAAAGAACTAATTTTGAGTTCCATGTTTTCTTAGCAAACTTTCCACTTTCTTCCTTTCATGGAAAATGCCACAGAAGATAAGATTAATGTATAGAAAGCTCCAAGAAAAGCTTCAACAATACTCTCTTTATCTTCCATGGCAACTAAGAATGTTGATGAATAGATCTCAAAAGTGTTGTAGGTAAAGATAGAAAATGCATAGCAAAATCTAAAAAATTTCCTCCTTAAACCTTCTCTCCCCAATGATGGCTAGTTTCTCAAAGGCAAGAGAACATGAAACAAAATGAAGCAATGAAATGCTTTAGGTTTGAAACCCTAAAGTATGGGAATGAAGAAGGCTTTTTCCTTTAATTTGTTTTTTTAATTTTCCTCATAAAATTTGCTAAGTCCATATTCAACGTGAGGGTGGGAAAGGCATTTTCACCTTTTATTTTCCTTCAAACTTAAATGCCTAAGGAAGTATGTAATAGTTAAAATGTATAAGTTTGGCTTTTATAAGTTAAAATAAGCATTTTTATTTACCATCATTTATAACATTTTATTATAATATTTATTTTATAATATTTTGATATATATTAATAGGGATTAGTAATATTAATTAGGTGAGAAGTTAGACCACTTAATTAATATTATTAGTCTAATTAATATTTATTAAAATATTATAAAATAAATGTTATAATAATGTTATTCTTATCAAAAGATTAACATTTATTATGTAACTCATAGTTTATAATTATCTTTAATATATTTTGATTAAATTAATAATATTTATTAAATGGTTCAATTTATCATTTAATAGATATTTATCAATACAATTACAATATATTAAAGATAATGAATTATGAATTGCATAATATTATTTTGATTTTGATTGAAAATTAAGATATTTAGTTTACCTTTAAAAATCAAAATTAGATATTTTTAGCATGTAGGTTGACAAGGAGATGGGATGAGACTTATCTACAATTGTTGAAGTCAGAGATGGTTATTGCATTTTGAAGAATTTTTGAGATATTTTAAGGGATAAGGATACATTTATAAGGGGTCTTTATGATGATATTATCAAACCATGATTTTTGGGCCACTTATTCCCCTTTTAAAGTCCTTGTAGGGGGGCTCAAGAGTTTCTTTTTTGATTGAGCTTGTCTAAGGAATGGGTGTTTTGTATTTATGATGTAGTTGGTTGTAAAATCCATATGTATTGAGCTTTGGGATCATTTGTAGGAGGTTTTGATTATGCAAGTAAACTTTCGTGATATATCTTTGTCCCTGGTATACTTTTGTAGAATTTTGTAACTCATTTTGAAAATTGAACATATAGTGACTAAATCTTTTGAAGTAAGTCCTATTGAGTTTCAACCTTTTTTCTTTTTACATCATGTTGTGAAGAACCTCCTTATAGCAATATCGTGAGAATGCTCGAAATAACAGAATACAAAGTGATAGCAGAACTCAGAATGAATCTACTGATCGTAGGCCACTTCGAGGGGGTAACCTCCTTTGAGCAAGCTCAATACAATAAATTCGTCCGTGCTCATCAAGGGCCTCAACCTATTCTTATATACTGGGTACGATCTAGAAAAGTAATACTACCTATGCATGTGGGATAATAAAATATACTCATGGGATGACTTACAAAGCATATGCGTCCAACAACACTACTCTAACAAAATAAACAGAAGGAACACACAGGTTCCTAACATCCCCTCTCCCTTAGAAAAAAGCTTTGTCCTCAAAGCTTAAGGTGTGGAAATTGTTGTTGAATCTGAAGAAGGGGTTCCCAGGTAGCATCCTCTGGTTGCATGCCATGCCACTGAATCAAGACCTCAGAGATGGAGCGAGAGCGAAGCTGGCGAGTGCGCTGGTCAATGATTGCCACCGGCTCCAGGATAATGGATCCTTCCGTATCCATTTCAGGGAGAGTAGTTTGTGCTCTGACAGTGGTACCCAGAACTTTCTTTAGACAAGAAACATGAAAGACTGGATGAATGCGGGAAGAAGGAGAAAGTTCTAGTTTATAAGCAACTGAACCAATCTTCTGCAGAACATTATAAGGCCCATAAAATTTTGGGGCCAGCTTATGACACCCTTTCAGCTTTAGGGAGGATTGTTTGTATGGCTATAGACGAAGAAAAACCATATCCCCAACTTGAAATGAGCGCTCAGAATGGTGTTGATCTGCTTGCTGTTTCATCCGATTATGGGCCATGTGAAGATTATCCTGTAAGGTACGAAGAATCTGATCCCTGCTGCGGAGAACTATGTCAACTGCCTGGACTGGTGAGCTGTTGGGAGTGTAGGGAAGAAGCACTGGAGGTGCCTGACCATAGACTGCTTCATATGGAGTCATTTTAGAGGCAGTGTGGTAAGAGGTATTGTACCACCATTCAGCTAAAGGGAGCCACTTGGCCCACTGATGTTGCTGTTCGGAAGTGAAGCAACGAAGATAAGTTTCCAAGCATTTATTGACAATTTTAGTTTGACCATCAGTTTGTGGGTGATAGCCCGAACTCATCTTCAGTTTGGTGCCAGTTTTCTGAAACAGTTCAGTCCAAAAATGACTGGTAAAAGTTGCATCACGATCAGAGACAATGGAAGAAGGGAGTCCATGAAGATGAAATATCTGGTCCATGAAGATTTGTGCAACAGAGGAGACAGTATAGGGGTGGCTTAGGGCACAAAAATGACTATATTTCGAGAGACGATCAACCACAACCAAGATCACTGTCTTGCCACCGGATTTAGGAAGCCCTTCAATGAAATCCATAGAAATATCAGTCCAAATCCATGTAGGAATGGGCAATGGTTCGAGCAAGCCAGGAAGGAGGGTCGTTTCACCCTTGTGGCGTTGGCAAGTATCACATTCAGCCACCATCTGTTGAATCGTCTGTTTCATCCCTTTCCAAAAGAATTTTCTCCTTGCTCGCTCATAAGTTTTGAGGAAGCCTGAGTGCCCTGCTGAAGGAGAAGCATGGAGTTCATAAAAAATAGCCTGATGTAGAGCTGGGTTCTGAGGAAGCACTAGCCAACCCTTGTATCGAAGAGAAGCACCATCCCAAGAGTAATGTGGTATAGCAGAAGGATTATTGGCTAGCTGGTGAATGATTTGAGATAAAGAAGAGTCACTGTCATAGCCCTGTTGAACAGACGCTAACCAATTGGGAATGGGCATAGAAATAGCGGAAAGGGAAGCTTGATTATCAAATGTGCGAGAAAGAGCATCTGCCACAATATTCTCCTTACCCTTCTTGTATGTGATCTCATAATCATACCCCATGAGTTTGCTGACCCATTTCTGTTGTGTAGGAGAGGATACCCGTTGTTCCAGGAAGTATTTCAGACTTTGGTGATCAGTTCTGATGCAAAAATGACTCCCTAAGAGGTATGGACGCCACTTCTGTACAGCATGCAAAATAGCCATCATTTCTTTTTCATAACTAGAGAGGGCTAGATTCTTACCAGAGAGGGCTTTGCTAGTGAACGCAATAGGATGGTCATCTTGCAAGAGAACAGCACCCAATCCATTGCCACAAGCATCACTCTCAATAGTGAAGGGTTTGGAAAAATCTGGCATCGCGAGAACAGGTGTACTGCACATAGCCTGTTTCAGTTGTTCAAATGCAGTCTCAGCAACAGGGGTCCAGAAGAAGGCATCCTTTTTTAACAGAGCTGTCAATGGTGCTGCAATTTTCCCGTAATCTTTGACAAACTTGCGGTAGTAGCCAGTCAACCCCAAAAAACCCCGAAGGCTCTTGAGAGTTTTAGGATGCGGCCAAGTTTTCATGGCATCTATTTTTGTAGGATCCACCCGCACTCCATGGTGTGCAACAATATGCCCGAGATACTCCACTTCCTCTTGGCCAAACACACATTTAGATAGTTTTGCACAGAGTTGATGATCAGAGAGAAGTAGCAAGACAAGCTCCAGATGATGGAGATGCTCAGCCCAAGTTTTGCTATATATGAGGATATCATCAAAGAAGACCAGAATGAATTTCCGGAGGTATGGTCAAAATATGTTATTCATCACTGCCTAAAATGTTGAAGGAGCATTCGTGAGGCCAAAGGGCATGACTAAAAATTCATAGTGACCATCATGTGTGCGGAAGGCAGTTTTAGGTATATCCTCCTCATTAACCCGAATTTGATGATACCCAGAACGAAGATCTAACTTGGAGAAAAAATGAGCCCCATGAAGTTCATCAAGAAGTTCATCAACAACTAGAATGGGAAACTTGTCCTTTATAGTGAGATGATTAAGTGCTCGGAAATCAATGCAGAGTCGCCATGACCCATCTTTTTTGTGAACAAGCAGAACTGGAGAAGAAAAGGAACTGGTACTAGGGCGAATAATTCCTTGCTTCAGTAAGTCACGGACAAGTATCTCAATTTCGGTCTTCTGATGAAATGGGTAGCGGTAGGGCCTGATGTTGGGCAGAACACTGCCAGGAAGGAGCTGAATATGATGGTCCTCTAGACGAGAAGGAGGTAATCCCACAGGTTCAGCAAATATACCAGAATACTTGTCCAAAATGTGTTGGAGATCGGCAGGAGTGCTAGAGACTGCTGATGGCTGCATCTGAATGGAATGGAGCTGAGCGATGACACCATGTGAATTCTTCTTAAGAAGTTTTTCCATACAGTGTGAACTGATGATGCTGAAAGACCCTGGTTGTAAGCCTTTCAAAGTGTGTTGGTGCCCCTCGGCTGAAAACTGCATCCAAAGTTCAGCAAAATCTCAGAGAATGGGGCCAAGAGTGCGTAACCATTGGGCACCCAAAACCACATCACAGCCACCTAAGGGTAAGGCAAACATGTCAGAGCGCATGTTATAATCTCCAATAGAGAGACACACATTGCGACATTTCCCTTTACAAGGTAAAGTGCCCCCATTGGCAATCATGACTTCAAAGCTAGAGCAGGGATGGATAAAGCAATCAGCCTGTTTGGCTATTTGTGGATCAATGAAGTTATGAGTGCTACCAGAATCAATGAGTATAGTAAGAGGGATCTTCTTGAAGAAACCCTGAACCCGCATGGTTTGTGGGGTAGTGACTCCTGCCAAAGCATGGATAGATATCTCTGGTGGAGCTTCTGGTGAAGGAGGTTCAGGCTGGTGAGGCTCAACCTCATCATCCACTGTTTCCTGAGCATCTACATATTCTTCCAGTTCCGGTGGAGAATCCACATCCAAGAGATAGAGCTTTTGGTGAACACATCTATGGCCCCGAGACCATTTCTCATCATAATTATAACAAAGCCCTTTGTCTCGCCTGACTCGCATCTCTGTTTCAGACAAGTGCTTGATCGGAGTAGTTCTGGGAGCTGGTATGACTGGAGGGTTGTGAGAACCTGTATTTCTGAATGGAACAAAATTAGATCTAGAGCATTGTAGAGCACTAATCTTGTCTTCCGCTAACTTAGCCAACCCAAGGGCTTCCATCATTGTAGTAGGTCGAAACATTTTGACTTCTGAGCGAAGTGCATCCTTCAGACCACTGACAAAACAACTACGGAAGAATTCATCAGACAAGCCCTCTGTGTGATTAGCTAATTTTTCAAACTCTGTCCGGTATTCTCTTACAGTGCCTGTTTGACGCAGTTTAGTTAGTGCTCCTGTGAAATCATCAAAGGAACTAGGGCCAAAGCGCTCCAAAATGAGGGTGCACAATTCTCTCCACGTTGGGTCTACATTAGCCTTGATGTACCAACGGAACCATTGAAGAGCTTCATGTTCCAAATGAAAAGATGCAAGGGGGACTTTGTGGTTATCCAAAGTATTATGCAAGCTGAAATACTGCTCTGCCCTATAGATCCATCCAGTCGGATCAGAACCATCGAAGCGTGGAAAATCAAGCTTTGGTCCACGGAAATTGCCAGAAGAGGACCCAGTATATCCTGAATGGTTTCGGCTCATGGCTGACTGCTGAAAGTTAAGACCCAGAATTTTGTCATCCAGATCTTGAAGTTTGGTTTTGAGGGATGCAATTTCCTCTTCCATGATTTTTGCTCCTGTACGCGTAACAACCATAAAACAAGGTTTTTTTTTTTTTTTTTTTTTTTTGGAATGGGTAGAAGATGAGAAACAAAAACTTTTTTAGTTACGGCAAACTTGGATTTGGGTAAAACTCATATAGGAAATGGGTGTTCGACGGGTGGTGGGAGACTATCTGGGGACAAGGGAAAAAGAAAAATGAGGGTTTCAAGGGTAGGGAGGCGAAATGAGGCGAACAGTCCAAGAGGGATAAGGGAGCAAAATGAGGAATTGAATCTTGTGGCTCAGTTTGGTGGCGATTGGATGAGAGGTGAAAAAGATAGGGCAAACCCTAAAATTAGATAAATGAGGGATTTAGGGCTTCGATATGTAAAATTTGGGGTTGGGTCGCCAAGGAAGGAAGTATGCGAAATGATATTGCAGACGTTCTGCGGAAGTATGAGCAGAAATAGAAAGCAAACAAGGAAGCTACGACTAAAAAACAGAAAAATTTTTACTCTTTTTTTTTTTTTTTTTTTGGACAGTCGACTTAGAAAAATTCACTCACAGATAGAACAACTGAAAAGAGTTATTGCAATAACAAGAGATATTAGAAGTGAGAGGAACCTGAAGGCCACGACAGAAAAAAAATTTGATGTAATTTCCACCCAGCGAGCCCAAGAGAGTGCTCTGATACCAGATGTGAAGAACCTCCTTATAGCAATATCGTGAGAATGCTCGAAATAACAGAATACAAAGTGATAGCAGAACTCAGAATGAATCTACTGATCGCAGGCCACTTCGAGGGGGTAACCTCCTTTGAGCAAGCTCAATACAATAAATTCGTCCGTGCTCATCAAGGGCCTCAACCTATTCTTATATACTGGGTACGATCTAGAAAAGTAATACTACCTATGCATGTGGGATAATAAAATATACTCACGGGACGACTTACAAAGCATATGCGTCCAACAACACTACTCTAACAAAATAAACAGAAGGAACACACAGGTTCCTAACACATGTGTTCAAATGTATGATTAATAATATGAATCTATCATTCCCCATTACTTTGTCTCAACTAGTAACTTTTTACAGAAGTGTATGTTGTTTGTAGGTTATAGTTTGTATCCATAATATTGTTAAGTAAAAAGTCTTTTTTTCTTAACTATTATTTTCAGGATCTAATTGTGAAATACTTATGCAAGCCTATATAGAATAGAAGTGTTCACCTACAAGATATAGCCTTGCAAGATTGAGACTAGTTACCTATTATGTTATCATTTTTGGCGTATCGTCTTTCACATTTTTAAGTTCTTTTTGTTTTCCTTCTATCTCTTTTTCTCCCAAGTTTTATAGTAGTGTTTGAAGAAAAAATAGGTGATTATCCAAAAGGACTCCACCTAGAACCTGTAGATTCACTCATATTTTTAGTACACCCACTACTCAGGAGTGTTTCCATGTTTCTCAAAGTGATCAAGTTTTAGAACTCAACCTGGGTGCAACTTTAGAGATAAGAATTTTTGGCACACCTAGTGGGACAAAAAGCTTGTTTTTTGGTTCTTTTCAAGTTGTATATGATTGTTTTTTGGTGAGGAAAATATTATTTTTTGCCTTTGGAGGCAAGGTTTTATTACATCTAGCTACTTTGGAAGAGTATCAACTAGTTTTAAGCAAATTAAGTGTTGATATGTGAAAAAATAGACCAGGTTTTCTAGGTTTTTAATAATTTTAGCAATTTTCTAGATTATATAAATGTTTCAACATGTCTTTTTCTCATGTAAATTTACCTTATCATCCTCATTTCCATGAAAATCCTCATATCACATCCTACCAACCATGTCAAGAAGCATATTCTACTAGTTATACTCAATACAATATTAGAAATCCTATATCAGCAAATACCTAGCAAGTTCCATATGTTTACCACTCACCCATCCCTACTTAAGCCTTATGGTAGTCTACCAATATGCATTAGCAACTCCATGAAGGCCAATTTATTTCCAACTATCATGATAATTTTTAGAATCACTCTCTGCATGTTGCTAACATGAGTCTAGATGATTATTTGTTTAACTTTCAAAAGGAGATGAGAAGTATTCATAGGCATCAAGAGCATACTATGCAGTAGGATGAGTGAGCTTACCAAGCTGACCAAAATCAGCAAGTGATAGATCTGCAATAAAGGTAATGTGATGAATATTTTTCAAGGGAGATAGCTATAAATGAAGAGCAGGTGATTTTATTATTTGCACAACTTTAAGAGATAAAGACCCAAGCCTCTAGCACCCCTAGTTTCAAACTAGAGTCTGTTAATTCATCCATGAAGGTGGAGGCTGCTAAAGGAGTAGAACAACCCATATATAAGCCTCTAAATGAGAAAATCCATCCAAATAATCGCATTAATTCTCATTTTTAGTCATCTCATGAGCCTAAATTAAATACTCAAAGTATCAAATAGACATGGCATCCTTCTTGGACCAACTATCCTAATTTTCAAATGCCAAACCTTTTTAAGGTTGTCCCATTTGAGCTAGTTCAAGATCAAAGGGATGAAGGAAAATATAATCTTTTTGACTCTATGTTGGTATAATCAATTCAATAGGCTTAAGAGAAAAGACATGATGATGATGAGGTTTCTAATTTTTATTTGTTGGTTGTCTTGCCTGAATATTTTGAGCAAGATGGTGAAAGGTTGATTGTAATGCCTTGCTCGAGAACCCAAGAGAATTAAACCTAACATGTTACAATGTTTACTGAACTATTTTTTTAAAAAGTTTAAACAACATCAAGGTAACATTAATGTAGAAGCAATATGAACATACACATCAAATACACATTTGCAATTACAGATACGGTTTCAATTCCTCAAGGGTTCCTTTACGTTGAGTCACATTTAATAATTTAAAATTAATTAGTTTAAGTTCTAAGTACAATGTCTCAAGATCATAAAGAAATAATAGATACATAATCGTATAAGCAAAGCATAAGTATATCTAATACAATGAAAGTACATCCACTAAATAAAATCCACTACACATGTCGCAGGGTATGTGAAAATAGATACAATACATTAGAATACATCCAATAGCTAGCAATGTGAGGGGGACCCAAATGGTAAGAAGACACTACCTCCCGACCACGTGGTTACCTAATTAGGCTTCCACTCCCACCGTGCAAGGAAGATAATAAACGATCCTCATATTGCTAATCAAACATAAAAAATTCCTAGGCAAGGTACCCCTAATAGCCAAAACTACCTCAAAGGTAACACATGCTACTCAAGAAGAAAAAATAATCCAAAAATAAGAACACTCAATCCAATACCGACACCACATAACCAAACAACATACATGAACCAAGTATAAATTGAATACCAAAATCATAAGATAAAGTCAATGAAAGATAATCACGTCAAGTCAAGAACCACATGTCAAAAGTACATCATCCATGAATCACCAATCATCATCAATGAAAGGAAATAACCACAATAAACACATCCAACAATAAGTACACCACCAAAGGTACATAAAATCTAAATAGGAGATTCATGCTACATACTAGGGAGTGTCATCACATGGTTGCTTGAGTGACCCTGGATTGATCTCTTAATAGACTCTGGACCCTCAAGCATTGAGTTACCCTGGACTAGTTACTCTGAACCCCGAACACTCAACATCACACATGTGGAAACTAGAAAGCCCTCTCAAGAAGATGAGGCACTCATCCCATTCCCATCCTTAGTCTATACAAGAACTCAAGGTATGGTTGGGTCAAATATCTCTAACTTATCTTTTTTAGTGTGTTTTCCCCCAAAAAATTTTAATTACTAGATTATCACTTATTACATAACTTGCATTAGGTTACCCTGGCACTGCCCACTTTGGGTCCCGGACCCCTATGCAAGCCACTCCCAAGTCATGTACCTAGAAAACATCTCTTAAGAACATAAATCCACAGTTGTGTCCCATACCACAACACCCATAAAGATCAAATTCGGTTCGTTATCAGGCAACCTAATAATAAGATGGTTCTCCCATCCAAGTACACATAAATGCTCCACAAGATAAACCTCATAAATATAATCTCCAATATGAATCACAAAACACATCATAACATCCAGCTACATTAATGGTATCAAAGAAATCTCACAAAACCTCTTGTGTACATCCTAGACTGGTCGACATCTAATCAACACCAAAATCCCAAAGCATAGACAGTATAAGCAAAACAGTATAATTTCATAGTTGGATTTGATTTGAAAGTACACAATTGGATAAAAAGTAAAGTTTTAGTTTTGTCTTCAATGTACGTTTTAAGTATAAAAAATTCTCGGTTTATCCCACACAATAACCCATTCAATTATTCGACTCAAATATATAAAGTTATGATCACTTTTCCTAAAAGAATAGTGTAAGTATACCCATTTATTTCTTCAAGTTATAAAAGTAACACTTAATTAATTTAAATTGAATCATGATCATTAACAACAATAGATAAGATTACACATTCGTTAAATAACTCTCGATATTAATAATTCTTAATTAAATCAAATTTAATTAAGTCAATTATTAATTTTATTAAACCATATTTCAATTATTAATAATTATATAATTATTAATTTAATAATAAATTTTAGTAAATATTAAATATTAAATTATTAATAAAATCATTAACAATTAACAATACAAATTTAATTTAATTTAAAACTTAATATAAACTATAAATGACTTAATACTTTTTATTTATTTTTAAATGCGAAAAGCACATTGCTTTAAAAGCAAGCACAAGCCTAATAAAGGCTTTGTTGCTGCACGCCAGGCCTACTGACGCAGGGCCTGCGACAGCTTGCCTGCGTAGTACCTGCATCAGCAAGACTGTCGACGGTTGTATGCCAAGGGGGGTTGGGGGAGGTCGTGGCCCCCACTTCCCAATTCAATTTATTTATTTATTTTTAAAAGGAAACTTATTTTTATATTTTTTTTTTTAAAATAACTTTTCAACAATGTATAGTAATAATTATTATTTTTTATAATTTATAATTTTACATAATTTTTAAATAAACAGGACCTTAAACTATATATATATATATATGATTGAAATTTTTGTCTAATGGGAAAAATAAGTTGAATTAATCGGATTTTCAATTTAAGATTTTCATTTCCAAAACCAAACCCTTTTCAAATTTAAATTTCTTAATTCCATTTTAATTCAAAACCCAGATCTTGATTTAATACTAATTTCTTTCAATTGTAGAACGAGGTTATCTAAATAGTTTTTCAATCTTGATTCCCAGAAGAAATCAAATAGCAAAAGATTCAGAAGAAAGGGTAGCAAGATTCATTCAATAAAATTTGAGAAAGCAATTTTCAACAAGCACGAAGAAGACAGAGATTTGAAAGTATTCCTATAATAGTTCACAAACCCTACCTTGATCTGATGCTAACAATCTAGTGAAACCCTTGCTAATCCAAACCCTTCAAAGCTTCCAAAGATTTTTTTGTTCTCCTTCCAAAATTGTGTTCCCTAAAACCTTTGTGTGCAATAATGACCCAAAAAACCCTCTAATATAAACTTTAATTACCTTTTAGGGTTTCTGTCACCACCACTTCTAAAATTATAATTATTTTATTTAATTAATTCTTTAATGCACAATTAATTTTCTTTTTAATTAATATTTTATTTTATTATTCCTTGCATGCATGTTAAGTGAATTACTCAATTACTTTATTTAATTTTCCACTTGACTTCGCTTTAAATTAATTTATTAACATTTAAAATCTCATGCAAACTTTATTAAAATATCTTTAGTAAGTTCACATATTTTATCTTTTTAATTAATTTCTTATATTTTAATCTCGTACACACATCATGCGAACTTAAAACTTTTTCATAATTTAATTTCTTTTCACTTCTTAATTTATTTTTGAACATTTAATTTGATAAATATTTATTAACTTAAATAACAATAATATTTAGCACTTATTTAAAAATGAACTCTAAATATATTATTATTAAATTAAATAAATATTATCACATTCTAAATTCATTCTTAAAACTTTTATCTTCAAATTCAATTCTTTTTATTTAATTAATTTCTCAATTAATTAAATATAATTAAATATTAAAATGTCATAATAATTTTCCATTAAATTAAATTATTAATTTAATCTTTTAATTAGACTTAATAAACAGAAAATTCATCAAAGACTCACAAAACAACATACGCACAAAATACTCACAAGTTTTAAAAAAGGTAGACAGTCTGTTACGAGTCCTCCTTGCAGGACAAGTATTTTAGGCTATGGCTAGGATTGGACCTGATCATTATCTTCCCATTCTCACCATTTGAGTATTTGTAATAGGGCACGCTCATCTGGAAATTCAAAGAAGTTGATGCCTGGTACCTGCATCCTGCATAAAAGACGAGCATGCACATGTATATAATTATATCTAAACTAAACAGGCAATGACAGAGAGTGGTGCATCATGTAGTTCCTGACTTGTAGGTGACTATGAATCCCTCCCTTAACCACATCAAACACATCAAACAGAAATATAAAATAAACATGTGCACCATACACATGCAAGTATGGGGTAATTTTCATAAAAATCACAAGTCTAACATCAAATGCGTACATATAATAATGTATCTCTATCAATACAACATAATCATCATTAAAGACATCATGTTAACATTTTTATAAAAGAAACCACATTTACTAATTAGGAATCATTAAAACATCATTAATGTCATGTGAAATGAAATCAACTAAGTAATTATAACTGATAAATTTGTAATTCAAGACATGAAATAATATCATAATATTGTAAATCTAGTATCTCTAAAATTAATCAATGCATAAATCAGCCTAAAAGAATTTGACAATGATAACAGAAATGCAATGTAGGGGCAGGCACTACATCCATCCCCCCTAGAATTAGTCTTACTCCTGGAAGCCCATTACTAAGAGACATGAATCAAACTCTCAAACAAAAAACTAAGGTCCACAATTGGGGCAATTGGTCACTCTATGACCATATTGTCCACAAAAGTAGCAATCTCCACTAAAGCCTCCCTGAGCTCTAGGTGCATGTGGCTGATCAAAACTACCAACACTAGCATCCTGACTAAGAGCTTGAGGAACTCGATCCAACTTGTTGTGCATACTACGCTTCCAGTTGCGATAGTTCCCTGACTGTGAACCACCACTGCTACCATGAAGAACTTCCTTCCCAGCTTCTCCTGATTACCTTTAGAGAAGTTAGGAGAATTTCTAGAACTTCCAACCCTTGAGATTGGCTATCCCTAAATGCTCCTGAATAAAGTGACCCTCTAACCTGAACACCTGGTAGGCCACCTTGACCTGAAGTCACACTCATCTCAACCAAAGTAGCTTGCAATATTACATCCTTAAGGGTTTCAGTTTGGAAAACCTTAACACCCCCAATGATGTTAGCATTAAGTCCCCTAATGAAATGTTGGACCATCAATGGTGAACTATCACTAACTCCTGCATAAGACATAAGCTTGAAGAACTTACACTCATACTCCACCATAGTTTTGGTACCCTGTCTCAAGTCATGAAACTATCTACCCTCTAAAGTTTCCACTACTCTAATAGAAATTGCTCATGGAAGTGTTCAAGGAACAACTCCCATGTGACAGTTTGCATATCTATCCCAAGTTTCTTCTCCTCTATATTCCACCAAATCGCTGTGAAATGCTCTAAGTGAGTGATTGCATATCTTGCTTTGATGTTGGAGTCAAAATCTTGCATGGAAAAATTTCTATCTAGTGCAATCAACCAATTCTCAACATCATATCCAGTACCTTCTCTGTTGAAAGGTTTGATCTTGACCTGTAATAGGTCCTTCATCTAGATGGACTGGCTAGACTGCCTTATGCTCTATAGGTTCCTCCCTCTAGGACTCATGGACCTATCTCTATCTCCATGCTCTGAATGATGAGCTCTATCCTGCAAGGGTAAGCATGCTAGGATCTCCTTGACCAAGTCTCTAGTAACCGGTCCTTCAGTCTCAACATCTTGCTTAACACTATCATCCTCTCTAGCCTCTTCCTGAATAGGGTTTCCTAAATGGACCAAGGGGGGAATACGATGACTAACTCTCCCATGACTTCTACCACATCCTGAGCTATGACCCCTAGCAATGGATCTAGAACTAGAAGTCATCTCTCCTACAACACCCAAACACAACAACAACATCTAAGAATCCATCATAACTATAGGGTCATAACTTACTGACATAGAGCAATAATCTAGAAAGTTTTATAAGTTTACTAGTTCCATGTTCAAAATTTTGTATTGTTTCAGAGTTTTTTGTTCAATAGTTTGATTTCAAGTTTGATGTCAATATAAGTTTTTTTAGTTTAAATAAGTTGCAAGTTCACTAATTGCTCAAGTGATGGTGCACATTATGCCCAAAGTTCCCAATGTTGAAACTTAGGCTTTGATACCAAATGTAACGCCCTGCTTGAGAACCCAAGAGAATTAAACCTAACATGTTACAATGTTTACTAAACTATTTTTTAAAAAAAAGTTTAAATAGCATCAAGATAACATTAATGCGAAAGCAATATGAACATACAGATCAAATACACATTTGCAATTATAGATACAGTTTCAATTCCTCAAGGGTTCCTTTACCTTGAGTCACATTTAATAATTTAAAATTAATTAGTTTAAGTTCCAAGTACAATGTCTCAAGATCATAAAGAAATAATAGATACATAATCGCATAAGCAAAGCATAAGTATATCTAATACAATGAAAGTACATCCACTAAATAACATCCACTGCACATGTCGCAGGGTATGTGAAAATAGATACAATACATCAAAATACATGATAACATATATACATCATCTGAAAAGAAACCTCTGAGATAAGAAATAAGAATGATAAAGGTACATCTTTTGCAACGAACATCCAATAGCTAACAATGTGAGGGGGACCCAAATGGTAAGAAGACACTACCTCTCGACCACATGGTTACCTAGTCAGGCTTCCACTCCCACCATGTAGGGAAGATAATGAATGATCCTCATACGGCTAATCAAACATAAAACATTCCTAGGAAAGGTACCCCTAATAGCCAAAACTACCTCAAAGGTAACACATGCTACTCAAGAAGATAAAATAATTCAAAATTAAGAACACTCAATCCAATACCGACACCACATAACCAAACAACATACATGAACCAAGTATAAATTGAATACCAAGATCATAAGATAAAGTCAACGAAAGATAATCACATCAAGTCAAGAACCACCATCCATGAATCACCAATCATCATCAATGAAAGCAAATAACCAGAATAAACACATCCAACAATAAGTACACCACTAGAGTCAAAATTACATCATCCATGAATAACCAATCATCATTAATGAAAGCAAATAAACACAATAAACACATCCAAAAATAAGTACACCACCAGAGGTACATAAAATCTATAGAGGAGACTTAGGCTACATACTATGGAGTGTCATCACATGGCTGCTTGAGTTACCCTAGACTAATCTCTTAATAGACCCCAAACCCTCAAGCGTTGAGTTACCCTAGATTGGTTACTCTGAACTCCGAACCCTCAACATCACACATGTGGAAACTAGAAAGCCCTCTCAAGAAGATGAGGCACTCATCCCATTCCCATCCTTAGTCTATACAAGCACTCAAGGCATGATTGGATCAAATATCTCTAACTTATCTTTTTTAGTGTGTTTTCCCCCAAAAAGTTTTAATTACTAGATTATCACATATTACATAACTTGCATTAGGTTACCTTGGCACTAACCACTTTAGGTCCTAGACCCCTATGCAAGCCACTCCCAAGTCATGTACCTAGACAACCTCTCCTAAGCACATAAATCCATAGTTGTGTCCCATACCACAACACCCATAAAGATCAAACTCGGTTCCTTAACAGGAAACCTAATAATAAGATGGTTCTCCCATCCAAGTACACATAAATGCTCCACAAGATAAACCTCATAAATATAATCTCCAATATGAATCACAAAACACATCATAACATCCAACCACATAAATGGTATCAAATAAATCTCACAAAACCTCTCGTGTACATCCTAGACTAGTCGACATCTAATCAACACCAAAATCCCAAAGCATAGACAATATAAGCAAAATAGTATAGTTTCATAGTTGGGTTTGATTTGAAAGTACACAATTGGTTAAAAAGTAAAGTTTTAGTTTTGTCTTCAATGTACGTTTTAAGTGTAAAAGATTCTCAATTTATCCCACCCAATAACCCATTCAATTATTCAACTCAAATATATAAAGTTATGATCACTTTTCTTAAAAGAATAGTCTAAGTATACCCATTTATTTCTTCAAGTTATAAAAGTAACACTTAACTAATTTAAATTGAATCATGATCATTAACAACAATAGATAAGATTACACATTTGTTAAATAACTCTCGATATTAATAATTCTTAATTAAATCAAATTTAATTAAGTCAATTATTAATTTTATTAAACCATATTTCAATTATTAATAATTTATATAATTATTAATTTAATAATAAATTTTAATAAATAAAAAAATATAAAACTATTAATAATTAATAATATAAATTATTAATAAAATCATTAACAATTAACAATATTAATTTAATTTACTTTAAAACTTAATATAAACTAAAAATGACTTAATACTTTTTATTTATTTTTAAATGCAAAAAGCGCATTGCTTTAAATGCAAGCGCAAGCCTAATAAAGGCTCTGCTGCCGCACGGCAAGCCTGCTAATGCAGGGCCTATGACAGCTCACATATGCAGTACTTGTGTCAGCAGGATTGCTGGCGATTGTACGCTAGGGGGGGTTGGGGGAGGTCGTGGCCCCGACTTCCCAATTCAATTTATTTATTTATTTTAAAAAGGAAACTTATTTTTATGTATTTTTTTTTTAAACAACTTTTCAACAATGTATAGTAATAAATTTTTTTTATAATTTTAAATTTTACATAATTTTTAAATAAACAAGACCTTAAATAATATTTTTAAATATATATATATATATATATATATATATATATATATATATATATTTATATATGATTGAAATTTTTTTTTAATGGGAAAATAAGTTGAATCAATCAAATTTTCAATTTAGGATTTTCATTTCCAAAACCAAACCCTTTCCAAATTTAAATTTCTTAATTCTATTTTAATCCAAAACCCAGATCCTGATTTAATATTAATTTCTTTCAATTGTAGAACGAGGTTATCTAAATAGTTTTTTCAATCCCGATTTCCAGAAGAAATCGATAGCAAAAGATTCAGAAGAAAGGGTAGCAAGATTCATTCAATAAAATTTGAGAAAGCAATTTTCAACAAGCACGAAGAAGACAGAGATCCGAAAGTATTCCTATAATGGTTCACAAACCCTACCTTGATTTGATGCTAACAATCTGGTGAAACCCTTGCTAATCCAAACCCTTCAAAGCTTCCAAAGATTTTTTTGTTCACCTTCCAAAAGTGTGTTCCCTAAAACCTGTGTGTGCAATAATGACCCGAAAAACCCTCTAATATAAACTTTAATTACCTTTTAGGGTTTCTGTCACCACCACTTCTAAAATTATAATTATTTTATTTAATTAATTCTTTAATGCACAATTAATTTTCTTTTAATTAAAATTTTATTTTATTATTCCTTGCATGCATGTTAAGTGAATTATTAAATTACTTTGTTTAATTTTCCACTTGACTTCGTTTTAAATTAATTTATTAACTTTTAAAATCTCATGTGCACTCTATTAAAATATCTTTAGTAAGTTCACATATTTTATCTTTTTAATTAATTTCTTATATTTTAATCTCGTACATGCATCATGCGAACTTAAAACTTTTTCATAATTTAATTTCTTTTCACTTCTTAATTTATTTTTGAACATTTAATTTGATAAATATTTATTAACTTAAATAACAATAATATTTAGCACTTATTTAAAAATGAACTCTAAATATATTATTATTAATATAAATAAATATTATCACGTTCTAAATTTATTCTTAAAACTTTTATCTTCAAATTCAATTCTTTGTATTTAATTAATTTCTCAATTAATTAAATATAATTAAATATTAAAATGTCATAATAATTTTCCATTAAATTAAATCATTAATTTAATCTTTTAATTAGACTTAATAAACAGAAAATTCATCAAAAGCTCACAAAACAACATACGCATGAAATACTCACGGGTTTTAAAAAAGGTAGACAGTTTTTTGCGAGTCCTCCTTGCAAGACAAGTATTTTAGGCTATGGCTAGGATTGGACCTGATCATTATCTTCCCATTCTCACCATTTGAGTATTTGTAATAGGGCATGCTCATCCTGGCAATTCAAGGAAGTCGATGCCCGGTACCTGCATCCTGCATAAAAGACAAGCATGTACATGTATATAATTATATCTAAACTAAATAGGCAATGATAGAGAGTGGTGCATCGTGTAGATCTCGACTAGCAGGTGACTACGACTCCCTCCCTTAACCACATCAAACATGTCAGACAAACAGATAAAATAAACACGTGCACCATACACATGCAAGTATGGGGTAAGTATCATAAAAATCACAAGTCTAACATCAAATGCGTACATATAGTAATGTATCTCTATCAATACAACATAATCATCATTAAAGACATCATGTTAACAGTTTTATAAAAGAAACCACATTTACTAATTAGGAATCATCAAAACATCATTAATGTCATGTGAAATGAAATCAACTAAACAATTATAATCGATAAATTTGTAATTCAAGACATGAAATAATATCAAGATATTGTCAATCCAGTATCTCTAAAACTAATCAATGCATAAAATCAGCCTAAAAGAATTTGACAATGATAACAGAAATGCGATCTAGGGGTAGGCACTACATTGATGGTTTTTTAAACTAATAACTCCACATTAGTTGTAATGACAAAGGATCAAAGAGAGAATGTCATAGTTTGGGTTAACGAACTACCATCCTTTATTAAGGAAGGTGAAGAATTTTTAGTTGAAGAGGTATCTTCAAAAGATATAAAATCTTATCAAAGTATGGAGGACCTTTTTAATGGCACTATTGAAATTTTTTGCAGGAATATTGATGTCCATATGTTAAATACTTGCATGATGGACAAAAATTTATCAATATGTGAACATTTTCTTATTGATGAGTTGTTAGCTACCCCAATAGATGATGATGATCCTTTAACCATAGAAGAGGAGACAATATGGTAAATGATTATGTAGGACAACCATAATAAGGAGCCAAAAAGAGAAATAGCCAACACAAAGAATTCTAAGTTTAGCTTCTTAAGAGGTTGTCCAATTAGATATTTGTCTTAGATTCAGACAAGTACAAGGATCTCAGTTATAAAAAAATATGAGTACGAAGATGTTGATGAAAAGGAGAAAATACAATGTGTTAATGCATTCCAAGATGCCAATTTGTTCTTTAAGCTTAATGAAGTAAGTATGATTACTTTTTTACTTCATGAAGTATTACACTAGTTGATCAAATATTTATTATTTTTTCATCTCTTTATATTTCCCAATATGCATATTTATCATTACAAACTAGCAAGGAAAGGCAAATATTTTAGCCATGTAGTGCCTCCCCCATTTGACTCTTGTAAGTCGTCCTGATGGATGCGACCTTGATGATATTTTGTTGTGATGGGATCATGATTGTGACCCTGAGTGGTCTACACTGTTGAGGTGTTTAGATTTATGTTTCTATATCAGTTGCTTTGATTATGCTTTTGACTAATCTTTGAGATTATGATGTGATTTTTGGTTCACTGAGGCTTGTGCCAGTGGTTACCAGGATCGATGTGGTATCATGAGGTTGTTCTATGATTACCCTGAGATGTGTGCAGAGATTGCACTGTGTACTATTACCATGCTACACTAGACTGGGTTCCTATAGCGATGGATAGTCATGTTTATGACTGTGTTTGCTTATGTGTTTTAAATGCCTTTTTAATGCAGAGTAATCAATCATTATTAAATGCTTAAGTAATTAGAATAGATTGTTCTTGTTGGATTATTTGGTTATGTGCTGCAAACATTTACCTTGTTTTATTTTGATCTAAGAGATATCTGTTCTCATGTGATTTTTTACATTTGAGATGACCTGAGGGTCAAATGTTGCTCTTTGATTCCAGTATCATAGATATTAGACTACTATGTTGTTCAGTTAATCATATTGCATGATGATGCCATTTTGAGATGACAGTGTGTTTTATGATGATATTTGGTTATCTGGTATTTGGACATACCTCTGATTATGTTATGTGATGGATTCAATGCTATGGTTATTTACTTCATTCTTGCGTTATTATGCTTTATGCGAACGTGAGTGATGTAAATAGATTATTTTAATATAATTAAATAAATGGTTAAATTAGGTGATTTAATGCATTTATTGCCTCGGCTATGTTATTATATGCAATTGAACTTGATCGTGTTGTTTAGTGTGTAGGATTATATCCCTGGCAATGGCACATGGAGTTAGTGATTTAGCCGTTCATATTTTACCAATGTCGCCTTTGTATGGTCGACGTATCCTTAATTAAAATGTTTAATTTAAACCTTTCAGTGATTATTAGATCCGAACTCATTTGCATTATGTGATTAGACCAGTAAGCGTGTCTGTGCATTTAGAGGTTCGCATTGTCGCGAAAGTTATTAAGGAGATTTATGTGTTTTGGGTTTTCGAGCTTTTTAATTGATTTATTTTAATTTTTGGCAGCTTTGCCATAGATAAATTCCTATTTATAGGAATAGCCTGTTTTTGTTTGGGTCAATTCAGAGTTTAACTAGATTGGCTGGTTAAATGCCCTAATCAATTATTCACCCGAAAAGTGAATAAGTATTCAAAAAGGAATTTAATTCCTCACTTCTCACTTTCAAATTGGAAAGTTGGAGAGTAAAACCCAAAAATCCTCTTCATGAGGATTTACTGTTTTGTTCGTTGTGGGAGCTACGGGCGTGGGATCGTCGCGAGGTTGGGCTCGTTGGATCCAGCTCGGGGAAACCTTGGATTGCCGCAATTTTCAGCTACTTCTGCAGGATATTTATTTTATGGTTCAGATTCCCATTTTGCCCTTTTGGCTGTGAGGTAGGGCTTTCCCATTTTATTGTTTATGCTCTATTTCAGCTTCTGTTTTTGGTAGCCGTTTGTTTGGAGGCTAAGAACTAGTGTTTCCCTCCGTTTTTGTATGCTAGTTCTACCCGGTTGGGCGGGTATGAACATTTCCCTATTTTTTGGGAAGAGGGTTTGGAGTTTTGCACCATTATGCTGGCCGTTTTTGCATACGGTGTCTGATTCCATTTATTTTTGGATTTTTGGAGGTTTTGAACCCAAAGGCCAAATGGGTTTTAATTTTGTAGTTTTTCAAAATTTTGGGGTTTTTACCTTGTTTTGCGTGCCGCCCTATTTTCTTAGGTTTTCTTGGCACATTGTGGTTCGTGGACCTGGATGATCCATTTAGATATCAATTAGACCACTTTTGTACCTTTTTGTTGCATTCGGATGCGTGTTGCATTCGTACTCCCAACGTTGTGTTCGGTTGAGTGATTTTATACCTGTTATGGTTTCTTTTGGACCTTTGCTTTTGTTTCGTGAACGCTAGAATTCGCGTAGAATCCATACTCTCGGATTGAGGCCGGTTGAGTGAGTTCACGATGTTTGGTCTTGTTACATCATTGGGATTCATGTAGAATCCATACTCTCAGATTGAGGCCGGTTGAGTGATTTCATGGTGTATGATTTTATTGGCTTTGGGATTCGTGTAGAATCCATCCTTCCCGTGTTGCTTTCAGTTGGGTGCTTTCTTTGCATTGTGTTCTCATTCCTGTCCTTGTGTTATGATCTTCGTGATGGTGGTGCGCCACACACGAGTACGTGCGCATACATTTGTTGGGTGACTTGCGAGGCCCTATCTTCCATGAATTTGCCGAAAGTTATGATCATTGGGGTTGGGATGGGAGTATGCATGCCCACGAGCACTTATTGTAGGATGAGCATGGGTAGGGTAGGGTAGCATCTGGAGGGGGCTTCTATCTCACAGCCCGACGATCATGGCATCATGGGTTGGTAGAGGAAGCTTTATATAAGTGATAACTAAATAAAATTTGTGATTGTTAATAAAACTTAAGATAAGTAAAATGTGTGAGCACCCGATTAAGTTCGAGGACACAATGTGTGAGCACCTGATTAAGTTCGAGGACACAATGTGTGAGCACCCATTTAAGTTTGAGGACACACGATCTGAGCTTGGGCTTAAGCGACTCTCCAGGATGTTAGCCCCTGCATAGTAGCCTATTGAGTGTCTGACCAGGACCTGTACTCCTTGCATTGTCTTAAGTTCTTGGTTCAGCCATCATACTGTCTGGCGTGAGTGTTAGCCTTGGATGTTGTGCTTTATGTGTGTTTTTGGTTGGATCATTATCTCCATCAGCATGACGGGTGTGGACCTATGGGTGCCACGTGGTTGGGAGGCATAGCTACCTTCACCACTGCTAGGGATCGGTGTACAGAGATGATCTTTTGTACTAGTGCGACTGTTGCTGGATGTTTTCACTTGGTACTTCGAGTTTCGGAGTATGCTTTCTTATGATTTATGCTTTCATTGGGATGCTTGTATATCATGTTTAGATGATGTTATTTTGTTTGGCGCATTCCCTTATTATGATGTTTAGCATATGATTAGATGTTGTGAATTATTGTATTAGCATATCTATTGCTTATTGATGTTTAGCATGTGATAGGTGATGTTATCTATTGTAGGATTATCTTATGCTGTACTACTAGCATGTTAGATTTCCTTATGCTTATATTGTTTCATGTTTTTAGTAGTGATGTCCTTATTACAACAGTACCGACGATTTGGTCGGTGGCTTGGGATGTTATGCGCAGGGGATGGCTAGGACCCACGATGGTCTTATGATGCTATTGACAGTTGGGAGGAACTGCGTACTTAGTTTGGTTGTTTTGTTCCTGAGGTGTATTTCTATACATTGCAATGTTGCTTTTGATCTCTGCGATGTTTCTATTCAGCGTGTTCTTTGCTACTGTAGTTTAGATGGTTTGATGTTCTTCATTCTGGATTGTTCTTGCACTCGAGTGTTCATTCCTCAAGCCTTTGTGGATCCGGTACTCCCCAGTGTGGAGGTTTCCTTGTTTGTTTAGCTTTTTGTTTGTGTTTTGTGTCGCGCTGATTTGTTTCCTCGCACGAGATTGTATTTTCCTTGCGCGAGACTGTTTCTTCCTCGCGTGAAAGAATACACTTCCCGCGCGAGAATGTAAATCTCCGTGCGGCGCATAGGAATCCTTGCGCAAGAATGTGAATCCTTGCGCAAAGCTCAGTAGTCCTCGCGCGAAGTGTGCACTTTCTTGGGCGAAGCGATGAAAGATCTCGTGCGAAACTTGAGACCAATTTTCTTTCTCGCGTGAGAAATAGGGGCTATCTAGGCTTGTCGGATGAAAGTTCAAAAGTTGGTTTTGGACACCCTTTTGGTTTGTACACCTTCCTGGTTCAAAACAAATTTCCTAGGGGTTTAAAATATATCGTTTAAGTATAAGTTGACATATATTTAATTTCTTATACTTAAGATATATTTTAATATATGCGACAAATCATTTGAGATAGGTTTCAGACCTCTCGGAGATAAGTTATGGATTCTAGGAGATTTCAGGGCTTCAGAAATCCAGACTTAGCCAATTTTCAGGGCTTCAGGATTTCAGGCTTAGCCAAATTTTGAGATTCTACATTTTACCCTAGCTTGGTGTTTTGTTGATGAGTGGTTGTTTCTTGTGCCCTCATCATGTGCGTTGTCGTTGTTGGCTTTGGTTGTGTGTGTCAATTTGGTGGTGGCATTTGGAGATTCGTTGGTTGCCAGGATGGTGGTGAAGTCTTCCATTGCAATCATTGTGATCCCTGTATGATGTTGTCATGTGCATTCATACTTGTAAAACAAAAAATATCTTGGCTTGATTTGAATCCTTGTTTCCAAGGATCTCTAGGCGGGGCATTACATATGGTATCAGAGCCTAGTTCAAACATTGGGATCTCTATGTTATGTTGCCCATGTAGTTGTTGCTACGTTGGTTGAGTGCGAGTGTCTTGGTGAGAACTCGTGATCTTTGTTTCTTTGGTTTGTTCTTGTGATGGACTTGCTTGTCCAGTAGAGGCAACTAGAGAAGTCTGTGGAGAAGGAAGTGAGTCTTCCTGGCTTTGTAGGTGGGATCGATGTACCTTGTTTGGTTGGTTGCTTGTGTGAACCTCTTTGGATGGAACCACTGATTGGTGTCCATGTGTTGGCTTGTGAGCCTCTCTTTGTTTCTCCTTGTGTGGCTAGGTGCATTGTTTCCCTGTTTTCTCCTGATTGTAAGTTGATGATTGAATCTTATTTGTGATTCTTTATTTTGTTGATATAATGATGAAATGGTTCCTTTCATTGAAAATGAGTGTTTATTGTGAATCATTGCAAAGTTGTAGTTTTGCATTATATATTTGGGTTAATGACTTAAGTTCCCAATCTAATTGCTTCTTAAGCTTATGTAAAACTGTATTAATTTGATGAATATCTAAATGTTGCATTGCATGGAATTTTTTGTTGTCTGCATATGCATGAGATTACTGAAGGTATACTGCTTGATGTGTGTGAGTGTGTTCTCTAACATTGCTAGGATGATGTATTCCTTAGAATTGTGTGGTGATTTATCCCTCTTGTGTGACTGTACTAAATCATCACCTGTAATGTGATTTTTTTTTATGCCTTATTTTATTTGGCTGGAGGTACTTTCCTCATGTTGTTGGGCTAGCTTTGGTTTTTAGTATTTTCCTCTCTTGGAGCAGTCATCAAATTTTATCTATCGCTCTCTTTGTGGCAGTTGTCACATTTGACTTATTGTTGAAATGAGCTCTTTTTGGTACTTACTGTTGGAATCAGCAATTCTCCCATTTGGGCTCTTTGATTATGTTTCATGATGACTATTCTAGATGTGTTTTACTACGGCCCAGTTATGTGTTGTGACTCTATCATGTTCATCTCAAACCTCTGGTAGTACGTTCAAGGGATAATATCATGGAGAACATGCTAGTGTGTTTTTGTTAGATCTAAAGTTGTTATTGTAACTGAACGGTTTAAATGGTGATTAAACTTAATGTTATTTTTGAAAGAAATGGAAAGGTATGTACTTGTTTTATATTGACTCTTGGACCCTTGCTTGAAATCTTTCAGTTCATTATGCATTAGTGCTTATGTTATGCTTAATTAATGAATTTATGAAAGAAAATTAATGATGGTTTCAATGTGTGATTTACCTTTCTTTCCATGCCTTATGTTGTTTTGGGCATGTGTGCTCTTGTGTGGATTTGGACATTTTGTTCGTTGCTGGTCTTGGTGACCAAGGCTGTTGGTTTTGTCTTTGTTGTTTTTATTTGAGTGGTGGCTCAAATCATAGATCTTAGGTCTCTTTTAGCTTCTTCATGTTGTAGTCCTTGTCGATATCTTTTTGACACTTTTCAAATGGATTCAATCCGAGTCTGGCTATGAGGCTATGGATTTTGGAGTTGTTGATCGATGTTCTGAGTACCTTTTCAAGTAGAGGCCAATTCAATCATGACATATCGTATTCATGGCCATTGGAGAAGTTTAACTCCTCATGTTATTCATAACGGAAGAGTTATCTTGTCTTCATAATCTACTAGGTACTTGTTGGAGTTCGTGCTTGGGTTTTTGTGTTTCCTATTGCACTAACCCGCCCTTGTGAGGTGTAGTGTGGTTTGTGAGCGTTCCTTGTTGTGGATGATGTTGCCATATCGTTTGGGAGTGACTTAGTTCTTTGATGAGTCTACATTCTCCTTTCTGGATGTTGACCTTGGCACATCTCCATATTCTTTCTCTCTTGAGTGAGTAGGCTAGTGTGGTTATGCCACTAGCTCAGTTAGTGTTCTCTTGTGAGTATGTTGATGGTTAGGGGAATTGTGAGTTCCCTAATGCATCTTGGGCTGATTTTGTGTAGAGGTTGAGAGTGACTCCCTCTCAATCCTAATACTCTATAGTATCCTCCTCCCTAAGCTTATACCTTCATGTGGACTGTCTCAGTCAAGCTTTCTCTTAAATCATTGACTTGAGGCTAGAGATTGAGTTTAGTGGTAGTTTGGGTATAGTTTTCCTAGCATGGTGCTAGAGGGACATGGTATCATTGGACACATGTTACCATCTCATAAGTTGGTATGCAGACATTTCGTGATTGTGTCCACTAACGAAAGTCTTTGAACCTTGGGAGAAGGTGATAGCTTGTCTAGTTGGGTTGTGTTACCCTAGTTCCCAGTGTTAGTTGAGCTTTTGTACCTTGGAGACATGTCGTGCTCCTACGCTTGGTGGTGAGTAGTCCTTTGGAGTGTGTCCTTTTGTTGGTAAACTTTCATTCTCTTTGTTCTAAGGGTGAGTTTACGTGGATTCCAGAATGATCATGTGTGACATGATAGTATTCTTGGAAAGTTTGGGATGGTTATTCCCCATGATTCCAACTTTTGTTGGAAGAGCTTAGTGTTTTGACCTGGTTTTGTGGTCATGTGGTTGGTGCATGTCGTGGTTGGGCACCTATTGACAAGGTAGAGTGGCTTGTTCCTTACCTTGTATTGTTGACTCTATGGCTAGATGGGTTCTTCCTAGCGCATAGAAGGTTCCTTGTTGGAGGACCTTGTGTCTGTGTGACACCCATTCTCTCGTGGTTAACCTATTTGGGGGTTAACGTGATTGGTTGGAGAATGTTGGAGTGATTTGAGTTTGACTTGTACAGAGTTGTTGAGTCATTCCTATTGCTCGCTTTTGATTTTTTTTCTTGGTGTGTTCGGTTTCTATTCTTGGATTGTAGGCTTCCAGGAGTAAGCCTAGTCTTTAGGGGGGATGATTTAGTGCCTCTCCCATTTGACTTTTGTAAGTCATCCTGATAGATGCAACCTTGATGATATTTTGTTGTGATGGGATCATGATTGTGACCCTGAGTGGTCTACACTGTTGAGGTGTTTAGATTTATGTTTTTATATCAGTTGCTTTGATTATGCTTTTGACTGATCTTTGAGATTATGATGTGATTTTTGGTTCACTAAGGTTTGTGCCAGTGGTTACCAAGATCGATGTGGTATCATGAGGTTATTCTATGATTACCCTGAGATGTGTGCAGAGATTGCACTGTGTACTATTACCATGCTACACTGGACTGGGTTCCTGTAGCGATGGATAGTCATGTTTATGATTGTGTTTGCTTATGTATTTTTAATGCATTTTTAATGCAGAGTAATCAATCATTATTAAATGCTTAAGTAATTAGAATGGATTGTTCTTGTTGGATTATTTGGTTATGTGCTACGGACATTTACCTTGTTTTATTTTGATCTGAGAGATATCTGTTCTCATGTGATGTTTTACATTTGAGATGACCTGAGGGTCAAATGTTTCTCTTTGATTCCAGTATCATAGATATTAGACTACTATGCTGTTCAGTTAATCATATTGCATGATGATGCCATTTTGAGATGACAGTGTGTTTTATGATGATATCTGGTTATCTGGTATTTGGACATACCTTTGATTATGTTATGTGATGGATTTAATGCTATGGTTATTTACTTCATTCCTGCCTTGTTATGCTTTATGTGAACATGAGTCATGTAAATAGATTATTTCAATATAATTAAATAAATGGTTAAATTAGGTGATTTAATGCATTTATTGCCTTGGCTATGTTATTATATGCAATTGCACTTGATCATGTTGTTTAGTGTGCAGGATTATATTCCTGGCAGTGGCACATGGAGTTAGTGATTCAGTCATTCATATTTTATCAATGTCGCCTTTGTATGGTCAATGTATCCTTAATTAAAATGTTTAATTTAAACCTTTCGGTGATTATTAGATCCGAACTCATTTGCATTATGTGATTAGACCAGTAAGCGTGTCTGTGCATTTAGAGGTTCGCATTGTCGCGGAAGTTATTAAGGAGATTTATGTGTTTTGGGTTTTCGGGCTTTTTAATTGATTTATTTTAATTTCTGGCAGCTTTGTCATAGATAAATTCCTATTTATAGGAATAGCCTATTTTTGTTTGGGTCGATTCGAGGTTTAACTAGATTGGCTGGTTAAATGCCCTAATTGATTATTCACCCGAAAAGTGAATAAGTATCCAAAAAGGAATTTAATTCCTCACTTCTCACTTTCAAATTGGAAAGTTGGAGAGTAAAACCCAAAAATCCTCTTCATGAGGATTTACTGTTTTGTTCGTTGTGGGAGCTACGGGCGTGGGATCGTCACGAGGTTGGGTTCGTTGGTTCCAGCTCGGGGAAACCTTAGATTGCCGCAATTTTTAGCTACTTCTGCGAGATATTTATTTTATGGTTCAGATTCTCGTTTTGCCCTTTTGGCTGTGAGGTAGGGCTTTCCCGTTTTATTGTTTCTGCTCTGTTTCAGCTTCTTTTTTTGGTAGCCCTTTGTTTGGAGGCTGAGAACTAGTGTTCCCCTCCATTTCTGTATGCTAGTTCTACCCGGTTGGGTGGGTATGGACATTTTCCTATTTTTTGGGAAGAGGGTTTGGAGTTTTGCACCATTATGCTGGCCGTTTTTGCATATGGTGTCCAATTCCATTTATTTTTGGATTTTTGGAGGTTTTGAACCCAAAGGCCAAATGGGTTTTAATTTTGTAGTTTTTCAAATTTTTGGAGTTTTTACCTCGTTTTGTGTGCCGCCCTATTTTCTTAGGTTTTCTTGGCACATTGTGGTTCGTGGACCTAGATGATCTGTTTGGATATCAGTCAAACAACTTTTGTACCTTTTTTTTGCATTGGGATGTGTGTTGCATCCATACTCCCGACGTTGTGTTCGGTTGAGTGATTTTATACATGTTATGGTTTCTTTTGGACCTTTGCTTTTGTTTTGTGAATGCTAGAATTCAAATAGAATCCATACTCTCGAATTGAGGCCGGTTGAGTGAGTTCACGATGTTTGGTCTTGTTACATCATTGGGATTCATGTAGAATCCATACTCTCAGATTGAGGCTGGTTGAGTGATTTCATGGTGTATGATTTTATTGGCTTTGGGATTCATGTAAAATCCATCCTTCCTGTGTTGCTTTCAGTTGGGTGCTTTCTTTGCATTGTGTTCTCATTCCTGTCCTTGTGTTATGATATTCGTGATGGTGGTGCGCCACACACGAGTATGTGCGCGTACATTTGTTGGGTGACTTCCGAGGCTCGATCTTTCGTGAATTTGTCGGAAGTTATGATCATTGGGGTTGGGATGGGAGTATGCATGCCCACGGGCACTTGTTGTAGGATGAGCATGGGTAGGGTAGGGTAGCATCTGGAGGGGACTTCTATCTCATAGCCCGACGATCATGGCGTCATGGGTTGGCAGAGGAAGCCTTATATAAGTGATAACTAAATAAAATGTGTGATTGTTAATAAAACTTAAGATAAGTAAAATGTGTGAGCACCCGATTAAGTTCGAGGACACAATGTGTGAGCACCCGATTAAGTTCGAGGACACAATGTGTGAGCACCCATTTAAGTTTGAGGACACACGATCCGAGCTTGGGCTTTTTGATGCCAAGCGACTCTCCAGGATGTTAGCCCCTACATAGTAGCCTATTGAGTGTCTGACCAGGACCTGTACTCCTTGCATTGTCTTAGGTTCTTGGTTCAGCCATCATACTGTCTGGCGTGAGTGTTAGCCTTGGATGTTGTGCTTTATGTGTGTTTGTAGTTGGATCATTATCTCCATCAGCAGGGTGGGTGTGGACCTACGGGTGCCACGTGGTTGGGAGGCATAGCTACCTTCACCACTGCTAGGGATCAGTGTATAGAGACGATCTTTTGTACTAGTGCGACTGTTGCTGGATGTTTTCACTTGGTACTTTGAGTTTCGGAGTATGCTTTCTTGTGATTTATGCTTTCATTGAGATGCTTGTATATCATGTTTAGATGATGTTATTTTATTTGGCGCATTCCCTTATTATGATGTTTAGCATATGATTAGATGCTGTGAATTATTGTATTAGCATATCTGTTGCTTATTGTTGTTTAGCATGTGATAGGTGATGTTATCTACTGTAGGATTATCTTATGCTTTACTACTAGCATGTTAGATTTCCTTATGCTTATATTGTTGAATTTTTTTAGTAGTGACATCCCTATTATGATAGTACCGACGATTTGGTCGATGGCTTGGGATGTTACGCGTGGGGGATGGCTAGGACCCACGATGGTCTTATGATGCTATTGATGGTTGGGAGGAACCGCGTACTTAGTTTTGTTGTTTTGTTCCTGAGGTGTATTTCTGTACATTGCAATGTTGCTTTTGATCTCTGCGATGTTTCTATTCAGCGTGTTCTTTGCTACTGTAGTTTAGATGGTTTGATGTTCTTCATTCTGGGTTGTTCTTGCACTCGAGTGTTCATTCCTCGAGCCTTTGTGGATCCGGTACTCCCCGGTGTGGAGGTTTCCTTGTTTGTTTAGCTTTTTGTTTGTGTTTTGTGTCGTGCTGATTTGTTTCCTCACACGAGATTGTATTTTTCTCGCGCGAGACTGTTTCTTCCTCGTGTGAGACTATTTCTTCCTCGCGCGAGACTGTTTCTTCCTCGTGCGAAAGAATACACTTCCCGGCAAGAATGTAAATCTCTGCGCGGTGCATAGGAATCCTCGCACGAGAATGTGAATCCTCGCGCGAAGCTCAGTAGTCCTCGCGTGAAGTGCGCACTTTCTTGCGCGAAGTGGTGAAAGATCTCGCGCGAAACTCGAGACCAATTTTCTTTCTCGCGCGAGAAACAGGGGCTATCTAGGCTTGTCGGATGAAAGTTCGGAAGTTGGTTTTGGACACCCTTTTGGTTTTTACACCTTCCTGGTTCAAAACAGATTTCCTAGGGGTTTAAGTTGATGTATATTTAATTCCTTATACTTAAGATATATTTTAATATATGCGACAAATCATTTGAGATAGGTTTCAGACCTCTCGAAGATAAGTTATGGATTCTAGGAGATTTCAGGGCTTTAGAAATCCAGACTTAGCCAATTTTCAGGGCTTCAAGATTTTAGACTTAGCCAAATTTTGAGATTCTGCATTTTACCACAGCTTGGTGTTTTGTTGATGAGTGGTTGTTTCTTGTGCCCTCATCATGTGCGTTGTTGTTGTTGGCTTTGGTTGTGTGTGTCAGTTTGGTGGTGGTGTTTGGAGATTCGTTGGTTACCAGGATGGTGGTGAAGTCTTCCGTTGTGATCGTTGTGATCCTTGTATGATGTTGTCATGTGCATTCATACTTGTAAAACAAAAAATATCTTGGCTTGATTTGAATCCTTCTTTCCAAGGATCTCCGGGTGGGGAATTACAAGCCAAGCCATAGATGGTTTTTTTAGCATATCTTGTTGGTCATTTTGGCTAGGATAGGTTAAATTTCTAGTTTTCCCTAAGTGTTGTTCTAGCACAATCTTACTTTAGCATTAGTGTTTTCTATTTTCAATAAAGTGTTTCCAATTTTTTGAGGAGCTAGGCAAGGCAAAGAGGTGTTGAATTCATGCAAATTCCATAACTACCTACTCATGCTTACAGATATGTTGGAATTCTTTAGATTAACTAAGAAGGGGGGAGGGTGAATCAATTATCCAAGGTCTAGATGTACAAATAAAACTTTTCACAACTTAGTGAACCCATTCCCATAAAACATATTTGTCACACATGCATCCATTAGATCATATAATTACTTAAAATTATAGGTTACTGTCAAATCAAATTTGTAGAAATGTAAGAATGAAAAATAATAGATTCAATAAAAAAATTTGACATAATGATTTTATGTGGAAACCCAATTTTGAAAAAATCACCAGTAACATGCTACTAATTCTCACTCTTCTGAAGTGATGCCCTATGAAAAGCCAACCCTATTAAAGGTTATAATGGACACTGTTAAATGTGACCTAGTTAGAGAATTTTAATCACCCTATTAGGAGTGATCCTTGTTAGAGGAATTTTGATTATTTGCTCAAAATGTTACCTAGTTAAAGGATTTACAAATGACTATTAGGTCAACCTTAATCCAAAGGATTTACCCTAGACTAGTACAATGCTTAGAAACCAATAGTAAGGCATGATTTAATAACAACTAACAACTCACTTTTTAGATTATAAATCTTTATTTTAGTCCTCCATTCTACTTGGCCTTCACACATTTCAGCTTTGATAGCTTGTTCACCCTTCAAAAATCCATACCCTTAAGTTTTCCTACTTTTCTTGCCAATAGCAATCTCTTCTCTTTGGTTGATGAATGAAGGAATACCTTAGACTCCTTATCTTTCTTAGGTTCTTGTACATGACAACCTTTACTTCTGACCAACCATCTCTATAAATAGAAAATTAAGATCTTTTGATGTTCAACCTCTATTGTCCATTTTAAGATTAGGTAGGATTAGGTAGGATTAATGAATCTACCCATCTTTTCATTTTATTCCATTCTAGAAACTTCTCCTTTTAATCCTCTTTGAATTCTCCACAAAATGGTTCATCTTGAATTTTGTGCCACTAGCTCATCAAGCTTATCTTTCACATGGTTCATACAATCCAAGAAATCAAACTTGTCGACTCAGATTCATTGAATTCATGATATTTCTCATAATGTTGACACTCAACATTATGTTTTTTCTGATTCTTGGCACATAGTACATTGCTCGACATCCACTATTAAATCACTTGACATAAACTAAAGTTTACTAGTGCTTGACATCAACTAAACTTTACTCAGCTTACATTGTATTACTCAACATACACTAAATTTTGACTTTTCTTGGCTCCAACTGATTTTTTTCTCATATTACACTAACATTTCTCAACACCTACTATACAGATTGTTAAGCTTGGTAGACTCAATTTATTTTACTTGTTCTTCTACACTTAATCAGTGTATCCACCCTTCGCAACCTTAAGTAGATAATTAATGCATTATACCATCACTATCTTAACTGATCCTTGTATTTCTTTTCCATATAATAACTCAACCTTTTCTATAGGTGTTATTGTTACCTCATTTTGTCATATCATATTCATCAATCAAACAAATAATAGTATTCAAATCATGTAAGCAATTGTCTTGTCAGGAAGTAGGAGGTTTGACATCAATGACAAAACAATGATTGAAACACATTGCCATACTTGTATCAATCTATTTTCAACAATCTCCCTCTTTGGCATTGATGGAAAACTAGTACAACCAACAATAATACCAAAAATAAAATAATTCATTGTATTCAAATCTCTCCCTCTATCAGCAACATTCATATTTTGTATAGGATACAAAATCTTGTTCTAATTAATAGACAATCAACTCATCCTTATGACTCCCTCTAGATCACTTCTTATATCTTCCTCAATATTATATCTTTGTTACTAGCTAGATGTAATCATTTATTATTTATATTTTGTATTTGTCCCTCTTTTTTTCTTTCTCCCTATGTCACCTAGCTTGTGACTAATTTTTAGCTTCAGCTCTTTGATTACTTTAGGTAGCTCCTAAAGTAAGATCTACTACATCAATGTGTAATATATGTTGATCATCTTGTTTGATGCAGGGAACTTCTCATGCTTCTTAAATAGCCTTGGATAGGGGTATCACCCCTTGTTTACCTCCTAGATGCTCATGAGCATCCTTAGGTAATTCTTTTGTGAAGATATTAGCTAGTTTGTTTTTTTTATTAACATGTTCCATCTTAACTTCTTTATCTTGAAATAATTCTCTCAAGTAATGATACTTGATTGCAATGTGCTTAGTCTTTGTATGTATCAAAATATTCTTTGATATATTTATAACACTTATGTTATCATAATAAGGTATCATAGGTTCTTTTATTTCCTCCTTCATACATTTGAGTAGTTGTTTGATCCATACAATATTTGTACAGTTTAGTGTAGTAGCAACATATTCAATTTCAGCAGTAGATTGAGATATGTAGTTTTGTTTCTTGCTAGTCAATGCACCCAACCTTTCTCCTAAGAAAAATGCTCCTCTACTAGTTCTCTTTCTATCATCAATATTTGTAGCCCAATCAACATTAGTGTACACTCTCAATTCAAATTTATCATTTTTCTTGTAGTATAACTGTAGTCTTCTGTTCCTTTTAGATATCGCATTATTCTCTTAACAACCATCAAATGATTCTCCCTAGGATTAGCAAATAATCTTGTAACTATCCAAATAGATAATGGCATATCAGGTCTAATATGCACTACATATAATTTTCCAGTCATAGACATGTACAATGTTTGATTCACCTCAGCTAAATCATCATTCTTTGACAATTTATGTCATGTCACCATAGGTGTGCTTATTGGCTTGGAATCTTCCAATCCAAAAAAATTCATTATCTCTTTTACATATTTTAATTGAGTAACACATATACCATATTTTATCTGATGTACTTTTAAACCCACAAAGAACTTGATCTCTCCAAACATAGACATCTCAAATTATTTCTTCATTTCATTTTCAAAAGCTTTACATAAAGTATCTTGACCTCCAAATATGATATCATCAACAAAAAATTTAGATAGTAAAATATATTTTCCTTTCTCTATCTTCAAGTACAGATTATTGTTATCATCAGTCCTCTAAAATCTAATCCTTACAAGATAATTATGAAGCCTTTCATGCCATGCTCTTGGTGTTTTCTTCAAACCATATAAAAATTTGTGTAGTCTACATACCATATTTTTGTTGTTAGCATCAACAAATCCTTATGGATATTCTATATAAAATTATTCTTCCAATATGACATTTAGAAATTCATATTTAACATCCATTTGATAAATTTTGAAACCTTTGTATGCAAAGTAAACAAGAAGAGTTCTTACTCCTTCCAATTTTGTAATAGTAGTGAATGTTTCTCCATAGTCTATTCTTTCTTCATGTGCATATCCTTTGCAAACTAATCTTGCATTGTTTCTTGTGACTTCATCATTTTAATCTAACTTTTTTTTATACACCCACTTGATGCCAATCACATTTTTATCTTCCGGTATAGGAACTAGAGTCCATGTCTTATTTTTCTCTTTGTTCAATCTCTTCTTCCATGGCTTTACTCTAGTCCACATCTTCTAAGGCATCTTTCACTATTTTAGGTTCATGCATGCTAAGAAAACATGGATCATTTTTCAACTTGATTATTTTCATTGGTATTTCATCTTTATCTCCAATGATTTGTATAGTAGGGTGATGACTCTTGACATACTTTGACAATATTAGTTCTACTCTATTTTTTACATTTGGTCTCTCAACTTCTGAATCACTAAGCATGTCTCTATTAGGTAGTTCAACATCTCTTTCATGTACACTAATCTCAAAATAATAATGTGTCTAAACTTCATTCTCTAACTTGGCACCTAATTGTAGCTTGATTCCTGAATGCAACTTAGCATTCATAGTATGTGACTCAGTTGTCACTGAAACTTGTTGTTCATTTGCAACTTGATTTACAACATCTTCATCAATAGGCATACCTTCATAAAAGTATACAAATGATTTTTATTCCTCTAATTTCTTCATTGGTTTAGCCTTATGTACTTCTATATATTCACCAAATTTGACATTTTCACTTTCCACAACCTTGTTAGTGTTATTATTTAAACACTTATAAGCTCTACATCTTGTGGAATAGCTAAGAAATATACCTTCTTTACTTTTTGCATCTAGTTTACCAATCCTAAAATCTTTGAAAATATAACATTTTCTTCCAAATACCTTAAAATATTTTACATTGGGTGAGTATCCATACAATAGTTCAAAAGGTGTTGAATGAGTACCTTTCTTGACTTGTACATGGTCCATTACATATATGTTCCTTCTTTCAGAAATTCCATTTGGTGAAGGGGTCCTAGGGGAAGATGTCTATCTTTTGATTCCTCTGTCATTACAAAAAATCTCAAACTCATTTGATGTAAATTCTCCTCCTATGTTAGATCTCAAACATTTTAGACTTTTACTTGTTTCCTTCTTAGCTCTTGCTAAGTATCACTTAAACATTTGGAAAGCATTAGATTTCTATTTCAGAAACATAATTGTCATTATTCTAGAATAGTCATCAACAAATAGTATAATATTTTTATCTCCTTCGTAGCTTTGCACATCAATTGTTCCATACAAGTTAGTGTGAACAATCTCCAATATTCCTTTAGAGGTATGAGTCTTACTCTTAAAACTAGAATTTGTCATTTTGCCTAACTAACATTGTTTACAAATTATATTTTCAGCTTTCTTCAACATAGGAAAACCTCTTACTCTTCTCATGTTACTAATACTAACCAAGTTATCAAAATTAGCATGGCATAACCTTTTTTTCCATAACCACACATCATCAATCTCTACAATTAGATAAGTAGCATCATCCATACCAACATAGAATAGATTACCTCTAGTTTTTTCATCTTTTCTAGTTAGTTTTCCATCAATATAATATATCTTAGAAATCTTGTTCTCAAGCTCAACCTTACAACATGAACTATTTAGGTGTGACACAATCAAAAAATTATAGTTAAGTCCTTTAACATAATAAGCATTGTCACATAGAATCTTTTCTATGATTTTTTTGGAACCTTTTCCTTTTATTATATAGGGTGCATCATTACTGAACCTTACACTATTTCCATCATAATAATTCAAGGTAATAAAATTACTTTTATCTCTAGTCATGTGATGTGAACACCTACTATCAATGATCCATTTGGCATTCTTGTTCCATAAGAAACTAGTAATTTACCTCATCCTCATCAAATTCATCCTTCATTGCAACATACACCACTTTATCATCATGATCATTAGTTCCATCTTTAGTTTCCCCTTCAACAATGTAGCAAGACTTCTTGCCTTTGTCTTTGTAATCTTTGTTGTTTTCATCTCTTCTAATTTATTTTTTATCTCCACCTTTATAGTTCTTCTTCTTTGGACATCTAGTAGCAATATGACCAACCTCATTACAATTAAAACACATGATAGATAACTTACCTTTGAATTTTCCTTTATCTCTATTAAATATCCTGCTAGTAGTGCTTCAAGTTTTTTTACATCCTCCTCATCTATATCACTGTCATTGGAAACATGTTTTACCATTTTATTCTTCTTCTCATTAGGTTCCTTCAATGATAGCTTAGCTTTGAAAGTATATTTAACATTGTCAAATTTGAAGTTATCAAAATCAAATAGGTCAAAAGTAGTGAGCCAACTTACTAGACCTTCAAGAGTTAGATTAGAACTAGGTATACATCTCAGTTCTTGTATTGCAGAAACTATAATAACATAGATGGGCAATAGTGTTCTCAAAAATTTGCTTAGTACAATCTCATCATCTATCTTACTAGTAGCTCCTCTTATTTCTTTAGAAACATGTTTTATCCTAGAGCAATATTGAGCAAAATTCTCACCTTTTTGGATTCTCATATCATTGAACTTATCTCTAAGACTTTCAAATTTGGCTCTTAGAACATTTGTGTCTCCTCCATAAATGGTGTGAAGAGTATCTCACATTTTATTTGCATTATCACAACCCTTAATGTCATCAAACTCAACATAACTTAGGGAAGAGGAAATCTCCAAAATTTCCTAGTTGGATTCTTGCTTCTTTTTTAAATCATCAATAGTTAGGGCTCTAAAAGGATCAACATACTTTCTGTGATGGCAAATTGTGCATGATCTCCAAGACCTCCTAGGTGTAGCTTCATTGGACTTTTCCATGTAAGAAAGTTTTCTCTATTAAGCTTGGGTACCTTGTGAGGCCTCACCCCAACCCATCATAGCAAATATATCTTAGTTACATTTTGATATTCAAAGCTTTGATATTTTGATAGTTATTTGAGACTTAGATGGAGAGTCACTTGTTTTATCTATTGATTTTGACATTGCAGTAGTGTTTTGCATCTAGGATATGCACTAAGAACCTGATATTGTGAAATGATTGAACACATATGGATGCATTTTTATGACCTAATAGTATAAGATTATATTGTGATACAGAATATTAATTGGATTATGATGATTTATGTTGTGCAGATAAATATTAAATTGATTATGATAATCTATGATATGCAAATGGATGCTAAATTTGTTATGATGGTATATGATATGAAGAATTGAGATTCTAACACCTTGAATGATTTATTTGAAATGATTAGGATAGGGAATTTAATTTGAATTATGTTAATATGGATTTTGTAAATTTTGAATTATGCATTT